>CM057005.1:14936732-15521732 GCA_029891345.1 Dryococelus australis
TTCTTATGGAACTTGACACAATTATACAGTCAAAGGTAAAGTCAAGCATTCTTGACTTTAAATTTCAAATTTTGAAAAAATATTCTAAGTTAAGCAGCCATTTTGCGGGGAATCTAAAAGAGGTTATGTGGAAAGAGTATTATTTTATTTTAGGGCGATTTTAATCTCGGTAAATGAAAAAAACTTCGTCTGAAATTAAATAAATGGCAAAGAAATATAATGTGAAGAGGAAATATATGAATCGAGATTTTTTAATAAAGTAAACAATTGAGTTTTAATATATATTCTAAGCCCATTTTAAAAAACGGACGTAAAATGCATTCCTGAATAATATAATGATTTACATAATAAGATACACATTTTTACGAAGCTCGCAGAATCGATATTCAATTGTCTTAACTTTGACTTTACAATATTTTATTGTGTTTTGGTGGTTTCGCAACGGAAAGGAAACGTAGAGTCAAATGCTAAATTTTTCTATTTTGTAGGAAGCTTTAGACTATCTTGTGTTTAGAATGTTTATTCTCAGTGTATGAATACAGTACTAAAATTCATCTCAGTTTAATGTGTGTAGTCCCTATTGTGTATGCAGCAGTTATATTTTAATGCCTTTTCGTGCAAAATTTTGTGTTTTGTAAAAAAAAAGGTTAGATCTCGCAAAAAACAGTGATTTAACGTCCAATTTTCCGGTATTTCATAGTTCGCTATTTTCTGCGATCCCTGCTACTTGGTACTTTCTGTACAACTTGTTCACTCTGTACAGTGTATACTGGTACAGGCTGTGTGCAAGATCATGTAGTGTGTTTAAATGTCGCATAACTTTTATTGACAGAACATAATTTGCTGCCATTTTAATAGGCACTGAATAACTATATGTTCAATATTATAGATTGGTTGGCATTACAGAAAGAACAGTGATGCTCAGCTATGTTTCTGTTATAATATAATAAGCTGTTTGCATGTAGTATGAATAGAATGAAATGTTTGGATTTATGATTCGCTGTAAGATTACCACACTGTTCACAAATAAATGTATAATTCTACATTTGCATATGGCAAAAACCTTACAATAATTGTATTTATTTATAATTATCGATTTATTGCTAGGTTCACAGAAGCACGAATAAAATAATTAGGCCATCATACAAACAACTCCGACTACGTCAATGCCAGAAATATTGCATGTGCGACTAACTTTTGAATATAAATATTTCCAATGTAGTCGCATCACAGTCACTGCAGGACTGAACATAAAAATTATTTTATGTTTGGGCTCAATTATTTTTAAGAGTCATGTGTAGTCCAAATTCACATTTACATTCAGTAATTTTTTTTGTGTTTTAGGCTTCAGAATGTGTCCAGTAAGTCTGCAACAAACAGTGGAACTCTAGAAGATTGTGCGGTATACTATATTACCAGATACATTGTTAAAAAGCGTCAAGATAAATTCCACTGACCATGCTGTGAAAATTAATTCACGAATTACACCCACGACATGAATCAGAAGAAGAAAGCACCGAATTATTTTAAGAGTTATATTTCTAGCGATAAAGATCGCCAGCTAGACAGTACAGTAATTCATCTTATACCAGCATCAAACATACTCAGACACTTACGAGCTTACATTCTCCAGTTGTTACAAAAATGTTCGCCACCAGAAAAAAAACGATCTGTTTTGATTGGCTCTCTTCAAAGAATAAACAAGTGCTGTGTTTCTGTTGTGAATTTATAACTATCGTGAACATAAATCATTTATACTGCGTACTTTGGTATATTGCTGTATATTTAACGAAGTGATGTGGAGGTCTAGAGAGAAACGTATATTAAAAAGTAAAACATGCGACATGAAGGAACATCAAAAACTAAAGAAAGTAAAACACCAGTACATATTTAACACATGTACCTAGTATTGTAAGTGACTTTCAAAATTGTCAACTAATTTCTACTATGTTCCATTTTATGATAATATTTTGTGCAGCACACGACTGTATGATGTGTATCCAGTGTAGTTAGTAGGAAACGTATCATCATAATCATCATCATCATCATTCCATGATATTACACACACACAATTTGTTGCACTTTATCTATTTGATATATATTACATTAAATTCGTTTGCATATTTGTTTGAGAGTATTTGGCACCTGGGTGTCGCAGTGAAGATTCACGAAGTGATAGTAAAAGTTTCTGTGTTTATACAATGGTTCATTTCATTAGAGTTGAACCTGTCATTTTATGTTTCTGATGTTGATAAAGGACATATGGATGGTAAGACTTTTATCATACAATTTTCAAAATATCGGTAATAGTATTAATTTGCACTATGCTCCATACTCTTGTCATGTCTGTGCTGTCCAACGCGAAGCCTCACAGTTTCACTTGTACTATGTTTAGTAATTTTTTTTTATCTGAAAGGGACCAGCTGTTGCCCATACACACTGTTCCATTTATATCTTGTGGATTTCATATTGTTCTTTCTTAAGGAAAAGTGTAGACCGAAATGTACCGTATTTAATTCCTTCATATTCCAAACTGAAACAACACTCAGCATATAAGCATTTACCATTATTATGTTAAATATTATACTCTTCGACTGTGAATGCTTCTTCCTTGAAAACCATAAACGCCTCCATAAAAAACAAACGAGTGAATACTTATGCAGCCCTGTTCTGCCCTGGGGCGGATCCACAAGGGGATAACAGGGGACATGACATGCCACCCCCCCCCCCCTTAAAACCCACAATTGACATATAACTCTTCTATGAATATTAAAATGGAGACTATTGAAACTGTTTCAAATACTGATTACTAAAATTACGATGAGATAGTGCTCTCCTGCACAATATAATTAAGAACCCCCCTCCCCTCCTCGCAAATGGAAACTACGGTTAAGATCCGCTCTGGGTTCTGCCTAGTAAATGTTTGCATGACTAGCATTCTAGCAATGGCACAGGCAGTGATAGTTTCGTAGTGTGAGGCTGACTGCTGGTCTAACTCTTTGCTTATGGACCAGTTATATGTACTGTAAACTACTGAGAAACTGAAAATAGTAATAAACTAGGGGAAGACTGATAGCGTGGAGATGGCAGACATGCGAAAGTAGAGCGTTCTAGCATGTAGACTAAGACCTAACAGTAGTAGCGACGACTGGGGCGCGATCTAATGATGGGGCAAAGAGTCAACCGAACTCCGGCTGCCAAGACTTACAGAATTATTTGTATCCCTTCGCGACTTCTATACCGTAAACATATTCAAAGGTTAAACTACAGTCCCCACCTCCTCACAGTTCCCTTTTTTCCCCTGAAAATAAAATTAATAGAATCCCAACAAAGTTAACAGAACAATTACAAAAATATTATAGATTGGAATGCCAAACTAGTTATAATATCCTACATTAATTACTGGACGAAGTTGTCTAACGTCAGTCTTTCAGTGCCTGCCATGCCAGAAAACACGAGGAAAGAGGAAAATGTAAGTGTGCATTGGACTCAAACATTTGTTTACAATAGTTTCTTTCTTCACTGATAAAACATCTGTAGTGGAATGATACACTGCGGCCGTGCTACTTTACTAGAACTGCCAAACTTTACCCCATATTGCTTAAATTAATGTTTTCTTTTTAAATTAGTGTTTCCTCTTAAATTAGCTTCTCTTCTTAAATTAATATATTGTACTACAGCTGTTTCTTGTACTGTTTGATAATTACTTTTTCCATTTATTATTCAGACATAGAACATGTGCATTAATATTCTTTCAAAACATTCTAATTCACCAAATTATTTAGTTTTCAAACACAGAAATTTGGTTTATTTTTTTATATGAATGCAAAGAAATTCATTATTTATTTAATTTATATAACAAGTTACAGAATTTTAGCATTACTATGATTTTAAGCACCAAAATTGACACTTCTTTCATTTTTAAAAATTCAAATTTATCACAGATATAATTTTTAAATACCAAAATTTAACACAGTTTTAATTTTTAAATATCATAATTTAACACCACTTTCATGTTTAAACAGCGATATTTAACAACAATTTCACTATTTTGTGCACACTAATTAGACATTATTTTTACCACTTCCTGGGATCCCTAGGAATTAGTATTGAACAAAATTAGGATCATCAGTTTAGCTAGTTTGCACACATTATACAAGAGCTCATATAAGTGAAATTAAGTCAATGTTAACTAAACTTACCTAGACAATATTGATTGGCATTGTTCGTTGATGAGACTTTTTTTTATAGAGAATGTCTCATTGTTTTACTATACATATTACCGGGCACACATTCTTGTTGTAAATGGAATTTATAACTGGAAAAAATTGGTCACGCCATTATTCGTATGTACATAAACATACTGTCTGTCATAACCACCCAAAAAACTGGAGGATACAATTATTGTTAAATATATTTAATAAATAATTACCTTCCGAATTATGCATCAGTTCCCTGCCAACGTCATGTTTTTTCACATTGTTTTCCAATGTTTTAGAATCAAACATTATCACTTCTTCATCATCTCTTTCATGGAATGCTGATTGAGAAGAGATAAACAATCTCACCAACATATTGTGTTGCAGGCTTTGTCTGAACTGTTGGGTTGAAGGATTACATCCATAGTTACGACACTCTCTTATTACCGAAAACCAATTTTCGAGAGGATCTTATTAGAAAACTCGAGGCCACCAAAAAATGAACACCTTTGTTACTCAGTCCTTCCCATGAAAAAAAATTATGCTTCTCAATGTTAAGCGAAATTTTTAGAATGTTCGTGGAGATTTGATTGAGATATCTTTAAGCGTCCATCGAGATATCCAAGCTCATAGCTTCTTTCATGTTGTTTGAAACAATATAGGTTGATGCCGACAGCGACCTCCAGACCACTTGTCTGCCGTAATTAAATGCAACACAGCCGACACCAGACTCTACCGGGGTGTTAATGCCACACCAGTGCAGTTCAGTGGTGTGTTTGGACTGATGCCGAACACACCGTTTCAGTGCGACGAGGTTGAACCACATTGATGTGAGTGTAGCAAGAGCAGTGCTATGCAGGAAATTGCATGGAGGCCATGCTGTAATGTGCACTTGCGTGCACTAATATGTAAAAGTAGAACTTGTGTGCTGTCCAGGTAAGACATGCATATTATGTAAGGTAAATGCCACATGATGTAACGCGGACATAAACACTCAGAGAAACTCTCCTTTAAGCTCTGTGTTTCTTGTTATTTTCCATTCACATTGAAGTGTGCCCACGTTTGCCCGCCGCACCAGGTTCCATAAAACAGTGTGTGTGCATAAGTGAGCGTGTGTGTGTACTCTACAGGTGCTAGTGCAGTGCAGTGTGGCAAGGAACGGCGTAGGTGCAGAAAAGAGAGAGCACGACTATGTGTGCATGGTGCAGGAATCCGAAAATAGACCCTGTGAAATTTCTGATATTTAATTTGTGCAATAAAATTGCAAGATAATTTCACAGTGGTTTGAGGGGGAGGGGGGGACAACTTATAAAGATGCCTGCCTTCGCAGCCCTAAAGCCCTCAGTGTTTTCAAAGTGTCTCTTTGTAATTTTATGTAATGTCCATTCACATGTCTTTCATCTCCACATCCACCATGCAGTACAATGTTTTGGTATAATGAATAATATTTGCAGGGTTAATTTTAGGAGCTATATGTAACAACCGGAATGCAGGGCACATGTCTGATTAGAAAATGTTTTGTTGAAGGAAGTAGTGCAGCGCAGTGTGCCAGTCTGCCAAGCTGGCCGGCACACCGTGCTGAGAATGTCGGTAGTCATTCGCCTTGCCAGGGGTTTGCCGCATCATGTCGGGACTTGTGTTTCCCGCACTCGGTCAGCCATCATCATGTTGGACTAATCATTTCACAGCAATAGCTACTTTAGTATACTGGAACCTTTTTGTATTTCAGCTGCCCAAGACTTCACCGCCCCTCGCATCTACCCAGTGCTTGCATCGCTTGGGTAGGCTTAAATTGTACTTAAGATATTTCATGTGACCACATGTCTTTTGCTCAGTATTACCCGAAATGACGGATTCGTAAGCAGCACCAAATGTAATCTTTTCCCGATGGGAATGTAATCATGCAACAGAATAAACGCAGCAGTGACGAGTTACCATGTGGGGTTTATTTCCAGTTCACCATAAGGCATTTAATTTATGGGCCTTCTCCTGCCAATTTTCTCAAAGTGTAACTTACTGTGCAAGTATGATTGAAATGGTAATGAGTCAGCATAATAAGTAACAATGCTTCGTATGAGTGTGTGGGGAGACCAGATATCCCACAACGCAAATGTAAGGGAGTTATTCAGTCAGCATTAATTTTATTCTATGAGGAGACAACTGCACTTGGAGCATTTGCCATGGTAGGCGGCTGAACAACCCTGAGGAACGAGTCAACAGCTGCTCTCTGACATCACGATATTGCCAACCCGACAATATTTGGCGCCGTGGGTAATTATCTCCACCAAGATTCCAAATCTGTATTCACCGCTCTTTACCTAACCAATACCCTTATTGACCAACACCTTGGCACTAGTTGCTTGCCTCCTGTACATTAGACAAACGTCAAATGGCTTGCCCGAATGTGTGGCAGACCTCTACCACCATTCCGACATCTTGACTAATGTCAAACATCGCCCAAGTTCGGTGCAAATCCTCATCTTAAAATGGTAGCAATTTTTCCTTAAATTTTCCAGCATAAAACAATTTTTCCAAAATTTAACAAAATTTTTCCCACAAGTTTCTCGCATTCCGCCTGGATTTACCCACGAGGGGGAAATATGGTCAACCAGCGGACCCGCACGACACGCGGCAGCATCGAGACACCTTCCAGACGCCACAATGATGCCAGGGAGGAGAACATGCCAATACAGCTTAGCACCGCCATTATTTCTGCACAAGAGGGTAGTGGCGAGAAAGTGACGAGGAGCCGCCATCTTGGGTCAGCGATGTGACGTCACAGCAACGGGAAAATGGACAGGACACGTCGAGAGAGCCAACCCACCCCTTCGCCTGAGTCGCACCACGCTTCAAGGAAAGAGAAGGAGAAACGAGGAGAGGGAGTAACATCTGGCCGCTGCTCCCCTCACAATCTCCACTGCGCGCCCAGTGGAACATCTGAGAGCCTCTCGTTCGTTGACCCCTACCTGCACCATGCTGGACTGCCGTGCTCCTGCGATACTTCCGCGTACTAAGATTCCACATACTATGATTCCGCATACCGAGATTCAGCGTACCGCGACTCCGCATACTGCTACTCAATGCTTCTGCGTACTGTACTTGCACATACTGTGCTCGTGTGGTAGTGTTGCCAAACCACCATGGCTGGCCCAATGCAGTACAGTGCGCCGGTACCACTCTGTCTGCAGTCTCTGCACCAAAAACCACTGGAAGTGGTAGATAGATACCAAATGGTGACCCAATTTTGCATGTGTGATCGAAAGACCAGCTGGCGAGCAACTACCTCGCGAGTAACTGCGTCGCGAGCAACTGCGTCGCGAGCAACTTCATCACGAGCAACCACATCGCGAGCAACCTTGTTGTGAGCAAACACGGAGAAGAACAAGTTTCAGAACATTCGTACAATATCAACTAAATCCAAAATTCACCTCGGTTACAAATGTGCAGAAGATTGTTATGCACAAAATCGGGGAATCAGGCCAAGCACATGTGCATGGTGACATGTGCACATGCACCAAGAATGCACGAGTCCCACAGAGGTACAAACCGAAACTGGATTGCGGTTTATTTGCGACAAGTGTGTTGGAAATTTGAAACTGATTGTGATCACAAACATTTCAACCGATTTACTCATGGGCAACCAGCCCGGTGATGCAATGTGCCAAACAGAAGACAGCATGGGAAACAATATGGAAACAAGGCAAATGGACGGTGATTGCATCACCGTGGTAAACACAGTATGTCACGTTGAAAGTGAAGGAACAGAGGAAAAGGAAGCACAAGCCGAGGAAGTACATTGCAAGGTCGAGGATGTCTGCAACCACACGTCACGTAACGTGACAGCTGTTTATCATCTGGTACCGCATAGCAAGTGCTCGCAACCACTGCCAACCCTACCCCTGTTACCACTACCACTCCCATCTATGATGCTTTACCAACCGCAATTTTCGACCTACCAACCCACACCGGGATTTCTACAACAAATACCCAGCATATTTCCCACGTCTTTTCTGGCACCAACACCTCTAACATCTTTTCCTGCCAATAGCTATGGACTCCAAACTGTGTCAAGCTGGCAACAGAGAGGGAACTGCAACGAGAAGCAAAACAAGACAGAAGCAACTCAGACACCACCAGTAACCCAAAACGAACCTAGCACTGTCTTAAAGGAGAGAATGTCACATCTGAAACACTATGGGATGGATGAAGACGAGAGGGTCAGTTGCATCGGCGCCCAATTACAAGCAGAAGCAGGGAAGTTGTGGGGCACTGTCAACCACTACGACATGAAGTGGGAGGAGTTCGTGTAAGATTTTCATTGCCGATATGGAAGTGTTTTTACATCCTTACAAGCACAAAGCAATTTACTTTGGCAGGAGAAACAGCCTGGTGAACAACTACCAACCTTCATCACGCAAAATGCTCATCTTTTCAAGCAATTCCACCCGCAACTGCCAAATCGCGAGGCACTGGAAATCATTGCCAAGACTGCCTTACCGGAGTACAAAGCTGCCCTACTACCTTTCCTAAACAGCAATATGGAGGAGGTTCTCAAAGCTGCCATCATTCTGGAACGAACCTGGAGCTCGTCATGCCATGATGGTTTCTCATGTTAATGTTATAACAATTCAGGCATTTGCCTTATTACTTTTCTACGTGGATGATGCTTTTACAAGTGAGGGTTCTCTACATTACTTAAGATAAGGTAAATAAAAAAAATTTCTAACCTTATGTACTGAGGTAAGTGTTCACTCTACCTTTGGAAAAATGTATAACCTACAAAATTTTAGTTCCCTCTCTTAAGTTTATGTGCGTTTACAATTCTTGTCTCCTAGTTCACATTTATTTACTTTCAAGTGTATGTACACCTGGGGACAATTATCCACTCTTTCTAACTTGTGTGGGTTAGTAAATAACTTGGACATTTAGACAACTTTATATATCCTCTTTCTCATTGTGGGAGAACACTCTTCTCTTATTTTAGCAACAAGGGTTTATCCGAATCTTCTGAGGCTAAGCTTTTCTTTTGCTCTACTACCAGCAGAAATACATTACATTTACATACTCTCACTTTATTTCTAGCACATCTAATACACTTAACGGGGATCATCTTCAACTCTCACAAGGATTTCATATCAAGGAATATCCTTAATTTCTGCTCCTAACCTACTTCAATGGGTTATATAGACACACTTTCTCTACTCTTTAAACACAGTTGCCCTTATCTTATATCTTAACATGACACACTTTAATTAGTCGATTCTTTCATCTCCCTTGTTTTTTTGGATAGCATACTACTGGCAATATTAGTTCCTTTGTGTTTGTAAGGCTGGGAATTTCCTGTGCGGCAGATATGGCACGATCACAGCGGGTTTTCGCCTCATGCTCTTACTGCAAGTTTACATGGTCACTAAAGCAAATAGGCCAGTGTCGGATTGTGAGCAGTGGTAAGGTCATAGTGTGTGTTCATGAGATCTATGATAGGCTTTGTTGCATGTATATCACTTCCTACCTGTGCTCACGGAGTTCTTTAATTCTACTTAGATTCAATCGTGCTTAACTTCACAACACAGCAACCAGAATTTTATTATACTTTAATATCTGCATACTTAACGTGAGCAATTGGGGAAACTTTGGTAGAAGAAGTCATTAACTTTTCAGTTTGCATAGGTGACACCTGGCTGGGTGACTCCATGGCATGGAGAAATGAAAAGATGCATTTAAGTGGAAAATTGAATAACAGGTTATGATTTTCCCGGCACCAGGCATCGCCAGAGGCGGTACCAAATTTGTAAAGCTGACTCTTGCTGATGCTCCGGGTCATGTCGCCGACGACCAATGCCTTCCTTTCCTGGCTCCTTGCAGAATGATTAATAAAACTTGAATGTAGAACTTCATGGACTCTCAGAGCGGACTACATGCCACATTAATTAAATATGTAGGAAAGATGCAGTACAAAACGCTCATGGATAAAACACGTAGAATACACACTTTATAAATGGCAGGAAATGAGGATTCCAAGCTCTTATGCACCATGAGGCATAGACAGAATTAAACACGCACTTTATTGAGTGATGGTATTTATTCGTCCATAACTTTACATGTTACTCTCGGAAACAACTTAAAATTGGTATCGAAGTCAGACCTGTTGGTAATGGTTAAACTGATAATATGCCCCATGGGATACACAATGGTTAGTTGTGCAATTAAACTCGCGGAGGTGATGCAAACGAACTGGGAGGGGAGGTGTGTTTGCACTGGTGGCTGAACGTAAGAATATCCCAGTAAGTTAACATCTATTACAAGTTAAATATGATTGGTAACAGAAGTTGTATGCCACCCGGGCATGCGAGATGTGATACACAATGATATGTCTCACTCCAGCTGCCGAGCGATGACTAGTTTGGCACGTGGATGCAAGGACTGGCGGTGGTGGGCCCACACGTCATATGGCACTACTTTCTGGCACAAAGTTCTGTTATACTTATTTCGGGTCAAGCACAGATGTAGGCACATATTAAAAACTTAACACATGTTGATGAACGAGATGGGGATTAAACACGTGAGATGTTAACAAACATGAAATCACAGAAAACACTGGTGGAGGTAAATACACTTTAGAAAGGCTCTTGTACATATATATCTCCCAGTCTCGCAATATATCTGAGTACTGAGTGACACATTAATTAAACATTTCACATTTTAATCACTCCTTGGTACTCGTTAAATATAACTCTGCCATATGGAGTAGCTGGCTGGTTGACCTCACATTAGTACTCCTACACTAAGTTGCCCCCACTTCACCTGGCTTGCCCTACACTACACTTGCACTCACTTGCACTGTCTTGAGACACTGGCTGGACACTGCACGCTGTTGCACTCTGGGTATAGTGCGCATCCTGTCGGCACAGATCCCTAGCTGTGGCAGGCAAATGGTCTAGGGGAAAGCCTGTAGTCGATGTCAAACCCTCCCCCTCTCTCGATTCGGTGACCATTTGCAGCATTTGCGTCACACACAACAGTAACACATGGATCTCTGCTGTCTTCTTGGACGCAGCATGTAGGGGCTCTTCTGCTGCCCCACATGCCTTGTAGACTGTGGCTGCTGCTGTAGTCCTCGGCATCTGCTGGGGCATTGGGGTGCCAGGGCACGACCACATGCTCCACATGCCGGTGGCAGCTTGATCTGCCTCTCCATGCGGCACAGGCACAGTGATCCGGCTGACTCGTTGTCCTCGCCACTTGCATTGCTGTTAAAGCTAGAACTCTTCCACTGACGACTGTAGCCATGCAGCTGTCGGGCATGACCTGGATCGACGACCACTGTGATTGGTCGATCTCCAGCATAGGTCCCTACAGCTTGCAGATTCACATGTTGCTCCTTTGTCCATGCACAGGATGCTGCTGGCGTCGCGATGCTGGGCATTTCAGTGTTAGCTGGTAGCTGCTTGTCCAGAGGTGCTGGCGGTGGTTCCAGTGCCGGAGCTCGAATGGCGGAGCTCCCCAGCTCTGCACCAGCAAACATTATAGAAGCTACCTTCTGGCATGTCCCTTTAGGCAGCAATGTGCAGGGCGACGTCGGGCTTCCTTCACCTGCTGCTGACCCCACCGTCCAAGGTACTGACGCACCTTCATCACTGATGGTTCGCCTGATTCCCTCAGCAGGGGTTTCCCCGACGTGGGTCACTTGGCTCGCAACCTCCAACTCCTGCTGTTGTGCTTCTGTTTTCTCACTTGCACACTGTTAACCAATGCCCCTGTCCGGGCTGGAGATACTGTTTATGTCAGGTCACTTTCGTCCTTGATAAACACAGTGGTGTTCTGCATCGAAGTACCCGGGTCTCCAGGTGGTGCCCTCCTGCTGGAAATGTGGGCCCACCTCCTTTTGCTATACTGGCAGTTTCGAGCTCGGCAGGTGGTTCGCCATCGGGGGTCGTCCGAGCCTCTCGTGCGGCGTCATTGGGGACATCTCCCAGCGACAACCAGATGTCATCATGGTGGGTCCATACCTGTATCTTCTCCAATCGGACCAGGTATGTTGTGGGTCCGAGACTATTTACCACCTTGTGCATCCCTGTCCACTTTAGTGCCAACCCAGCATAGAAGTTGTGTCCGGCGGCCGACTGCAGATGTGTACGCACGTACACATCCTGCCCATTCGTCAGTGCTAATGGGGGTCTTGTATTCCTCACCCACTTCGCCACGTACTGCTGCTGACACGCCGCAGTTCTTGTCGGCGTCGTCGTCGCCTCTCCTCCTGCATCACTGCTCTATGTTGCACTGCTGTTCTCGATGGCAGGGCAAAGTTTTTCACTGGACAGGCTAAGATTCCAGCCAAGAAGAATGTCGCTGGTGACCTCCCTGTGGCAACGTTCACACACTGGCAGAGAGTGAATAGTGCGGCTGGCAGGTGTTAGCCCAAGTCACGTGTTGCTCGTTCACACGGAGTTGCAGCTGCGTCTTCAGCTCCTGGTTGCGATGCTTAGTGGGATGGGCACATGGGTGGTACACCACTGTTTTTAAGTAATGTACTCCCCACTGGGTGCACAGATCTCCATTTTCTGCTGGTGAATTGTGGGGCATTGTCCTTGAGCAAGTCCCGCAGGAATACCCATTGCATGAAAATCTCACTTTCCATCACCTTTGCCATATTGCCAGCTCGTGCACTACTGATCAAGTAACCTTCGACCCATCTCGAGTAATTGTCTGTAATCACTCAAATGAGTCTCTTGCCGCCTGCTGTTTATGGGTAATGCCCCATGAGGTCTAGGGTAACAGTCTCGAACAGGTGCTGCATTGAGCGTGGTTGTTGTTTTTGTTCTCCATCCACCCTGTAGGCTTTAAACAGGTTACATTAGTAGCACTGCTATACCCATTTTCATGTGCATTGTGTCAAGCGAGGCCAGAAAAGTGGTCTTGTATATTGTGTACTGTCTATTCAGCCCCTGGGTGACTTGCTACACTGCATTAATTCACATGTACGAATATACGTTTCCTATACTCTTCCGATACAATCAAGCGGCACTTATTTTTAGTGTTGAGTGCTCACATCTCTAGCCGCCCGTCTACAACACACCACTGTTCCAAGTTTCCCATCGCACATTTTTCTTTCTGTCTTTGTGAAAATGCATATGTTTCTTGGACAGTGATTACTTCCTTGTACAGTCCAGAAATAAGGTCGTCATTTGCCATGACAGTTACTTGATTTAGCTGGGCTTCTCGAAACGGTCCCTGTCTCATCTGGCGGTAAGATTTCCTCCCACTCTGCGGTGTCGCACATGATCAATCGTCTCGTTGTATTTACCTGGTACATGTTCCACCACAAAGTCATATGCTTGGAGCATAAGTGCCCACCGGGTCAGTTTACTGCATGCTTTGCACAAATTGTGAAGCCGCACCAGGCACTTATTATCAGTGCAGAGGGTAAAGCACTGATATTCCAAATATGCCCTGTATCGCTTAACTGTCCAGACCATTGCCAGACACTCGCACTCATTTACATCATAGCACTGATAGGTTGCCCCAACTTGGTGCAGGAAAAATCGATAACCTGTTTCTCTCCCGCCTCCATGCATTGTGCTGTGGGGTGTCCTGAGGGAATAAGGTCAAGCACTTATTAGGGGGATGATAGTAGATAGAGGAAAGAGCACTTAGTTATATGAAACTTTTATTCAAGTCACAACTCTTATACAAATAATGCAAAGATTGCCCAAGAGCTTTACTCCAAGAAACTAATATTCGTATAACAAGACTCAATGTGGTAAGAGCTAGTGAAGCTTGCTTCAAACTCTTTTACGTGCTACGACTTAGGAGGAGTCCAATTATGCCTGCACCAATCCCTGCATCTCCGAAACCTAGCGCGCCCTAACGAGAGTTATAATTCCCCTGATTATCTTATAATCGGCAATGGGAAGACCCCCTCGATGGCAGCTGCGATCCCGGACCACGGGGATGGAGGTCCTTCTGGGCGTCGCTATGGTGGCTGGATCAAGATGGCCACGAGCCACCATTGTCGCAGTATTATACAGTCTCGGCCTCGGTCTCGTTACCTTTCCCCCGGGAGAATGTTGCCAAAACAGCTGGGCTGGCATGTCGAAGTCGTGCAGCTCCGTGTACTAGCATGTATCCTGACAGTCCCAGCTGCTGGTGATCACACCATGGCCCCATCTCCACAAGACTAATGCGTCTCTGCACGAGAGAACACTGGTTGGACAATGCAGGGGAAGGTACGAGCAAGGCTGGGCCGATGTATCAGTATAGCGACGTCGCAGCAAATTGGTAGCCCAAGTGCCCTCGGCACAGAATTGCAGAGTGCCGCCAGAAGAGGTCTGTCTTGTACGCGGAAGCCGAAACGATATCAGAAATTTGTGTCCTTCCGCGCACTTGCCCTAAGGCGCAGGCAGTTGTATGAGAATAGGGATAGTGTTACAATAGGCCTTTTCCCAAAAAGATGTAATTTAGTCTGAAAGTTTGATTTTAGAGCACAAGTTTGAAAGTGTAAGTTTGCTGTTAACCTTTAGAACATATATTATAGTAATCTTTATACATTAAAATTACAAAATTCTTAGGCAAGGAGTTGTTTCAACTTACATAATTATATATTGGTGAAATTTGTATGAAAACTTAAGTCATATTTAAGAAAAGAGAGTTACATGTTTAGATACTTATTAAGTACTAAAGTGTATTAATGCTGCTTACAAGTTACTATATATCGCCAGTTTTCTGGCACACATAATTTTATGTGATTGCTTTTAGGGAATAATTCTAATAAGTACATACTTATTGGTAGAAGTGAGAACTTCATTGTCTTATAATTCATTGAAAGAGTAATTATAAATTAGACCCTTGGTCCTACTGATTATGTTTGAAGCACAAGAAATTAAAAATCGATAAAAATACAAAGTGAGTTTGCTTGGTGTGCCGGCACGATGACATTAAAATTTATGGCCGCTATGGTTTCGAGTTTATTTGCGGACGTAAGAGGGAAGTTTGTTTGGCTCCGATAACTTAGTTAATAAAACCCCACAAATTTAAATACGTAAAACAAAGTATTATCACCGGTGCCGACCGCTAAGGTAGGGAAAAGTTTGGAGATTGGTGCACCTTGTATCGGTCAACATTCTGCCATAGCACCACAAGATATGTGATAAATGAATCCAAAAAATTACTATGTGAAACATGATCTTTCAAAGTTATATGTGAAAACTGAAGACATGCCCTTGTTGACAATTAAAAACATGCGGAAAGAAATATTTGAACATTAAAATGAGACAGTGAAACTAAATAAATACATATCATGCTTTTTTTCCCCATGATGTGTAATGTGTTGTGTGTGACCCTGGAGTGTTTGTGTGGGAGATGCCCCTCCGACCGGGAGGTACATATGGGCTTAAATGAGAATGAGGTGGCGAAGAGTGTGAGGGGGAGGCTGCTGGGGAGGAAGTCTTACCATATGATGGGGGGGGGGGGGCGTGCTTACCTTGGAGATTGGGCATGCATGAGGGGGAGATGATTTTCATTTGATGATGGGGGCGAGTGAGCGTGATAGAGTCACAGGGGGAGAAAAAGTGATGGGACGTCAAGTGGAGCGAAGAAAGTGGCGGGGTGATGGGGACAGCGCTACGTCAGCCTTGGCCTTGGCCGTCGTCAGGTGTCCAGTGGTGGTCCTGGGTCCTCTGCGTCCTCTTCTTCCTCGGCGGCGGGGTGCAAGTGCTGCGTCGAAAGGAGAGGTCGACGAGGATACGGGGTGAAGGGTAGCGGGTTGGCGAGTTGGCGGATGAGGGGGTTGGTGAGGTGGCGGGGGCAGGAACGCTTGAAGCGGTCGGTGTGGGTGGCGAGGATGGAGTGGAAATGCGGGATGCGGGCGGTGGCGAGGACCTGGTCGCATGAGACGGGGAGGGGGAGGCGGTTGATGAGGCGAGGGGATCGGAAGGAGATGTGGGTGGGCGGGTGGAGCGTGTGGGTGGTGACATGGGACCAGGCGGGGCAGGCGTAGGTGAGAATGGGGATGACGAAGGTGCGGAAGACGGTGTTGCGGGTGGAGGGTGAGGTATCTGCGGAAGGGCGGAGAACGGGGGCGAGGTGGATCATGGTGGTGCGGGCTTTGGTGGTGATGGAGTCGAGGTGAGGGATGAAGTTGAAACGGGAATCGAAAATGACGCCGAGGTAGCGGGCCTGGGATTTCCAGGGGATGACGGAGGCGGAAAGGCGGGGCGGGTGATCCTCGGCGGGGTGAAGGCGGGAGAAAAGGACGGCTTTGGATTTGGAGGGGTTGAGCCTGATGCCATGGGCGTGGAGTTGGGTTTGGATGGAGGTTAGGCCGTGGCTGAGGCGGTCGCTGAGCATGTGCTCGTGGTCGGAGGAGGAGAGGAGGCAGGTGTCGTCGGCGTACTGGATCATGTGGGTGGCGGGAGGGACTTTCAGGTTGGCTATGTGGAGGGAGAAGAGGAGGGTGTTGAGGATGGAGTCTTGGGGTACGCCGGCGGGAATGCGGCGGGGCGCGGAGAGGGTGCCCTCCACCCGCACCCGGTAGGAGCGATCCCCCAGGTACGAGCAGAGGAGGCGGGTGAGGTGAGGCCGGACGTCCATGGAGGAGAGGCGGGAGATGGGCTGTTGGTGCGGAATGGAATCGAAGGCCTTGACGAGGTCGAGGACCACCATGCCCGTGTGTTGGCGCCGGGTGAAACCAGTCACCGCGACGCGTCCCATCAGGGCGATGGCATGGGAGGTGGTGTGGCGGAAGCCAAACTGGTGGTTGGGGAGGACATCGGCGGCGCAGACGGCGAGGAGGAGGTGGTTGTAAATGACCTTCTCGGCCACTTTGGAGAGGACGGAGAGAAGGGAGATATGCCGGAAGGAGGAGGGGAGGTCGGGGGGTTTGCCGGGTTTCGGGATCGGGACGACGATCGCGGTCTTCCAAGGGGAGGGAAAATGTCACTGGAGGAGGATGGCGTTGATGAGGCGGGTGAGGAAGACGGTGGCGGTGCGCGGGAGGGCGCGGAGGAGGGGGGCCGGGATAGAGTCGTGGCCGGGGGCGGCGGAAAGGCGAAGGCGAGAAAGGATGAGGAATATTTCTCGAGGAGTCGCGAGATGGAAAGGTGGGTGGTTGGTCAGGTGGGGAAGGAAGACGTGATGACGGGGGGAGGGGGGTAGTCCTCGTCCTCGGAAGAGTAGGTGGAAAGGGCGGGATGGGGGACGGAGGCGAAAGTGGTGTGCAGGAACGCCGAGATGGCCTCGGATTTCTCCACGGCCGACTCGGCGGTGGATGGGGTGGTTGGTGGCGAGGGGGGTAATGGTGGTGGGGGCGGATTTCTGGCGGCGGATGTGTGTCCAGAGGGAGCCGTTGGAGTGGGTGAATGACTGGAGGCGCAAAGTCTCCTGATCGGCCTTCCACCTCCGGACCAGCCGGCGGCACCAGCCCCGCAGGAGGAGGTACGAGCTCCTATCCTGTGGGAGGAGGGATGCCTGCCAGCGGCCGCGGAAGCTGTTCCGCAGGGACAGTGTGTGTTGGATGCGGGACGGGATGGGAGGGGGGCCGGAGGTCGGGCGGTGGAGGGGAATGTGGGCGTTGGCGGTGACGGTGATGGCGTCGGAAAGGAGGGAGGTATTGCGGTCTATATCGGCGGGTGTGGAGAATGGGGTGGCAAGGTCCAGGGATTCGTGAAGCGAGGTTTGGTAGGCGTACCAGTTGGCAGAACGGAAGTTGAAGCGAGGGAAAATGTGCCGCGCATGAGGGCGGTAATGGATGAAGCCGAGGACGGGAGGAGTGGTCAGATGGGCCGGCGGCTATGGAGCGGACGTCAGTGACGATGGGACGGTGCGGGGAAATCGTGAAATCGAGGGTGTAAGGGTGGCGGTGGGTGGGGAGATAGGTGGGGGCGGGGGGCGGTGATTTGGAGTTTGGATCGGCAGAGGAGCTGACGTAAAGAGGTGCCCCGGCGGTTCATGGAGGGGCAGCCCCAGGCTGGGTGGGATGCGTTGAACTCCCCGGCAAGAACGACGTGTACATCGATCCTGCCGTTGGGTGGGAGGTAGAGGGAGACGAGGGTGATCGGGTAGGGGCGGCCGTGCAGACGCACAACGACCGCCTCAG
Source organism: Dryococelus australis (assembly GCA_029891345.1). Lineage (NCBI taxonomy): Eukaryota > Metazoa > Arthropoda > Insecta > Phasmatodea > Phasmatidae > Dryococelus > Dryococelus australis. The sequence goes on from CM057005.1 coordinate 14,955,024, forward strand.
CCGCGGGCGCGGTAATGACGGTGCGGCGGTGATGAGCGATGGCGGACTTAAGGAGGAGGGCCACCCCACCCCCGTGATCGGCACGGTCACAGCGGTGGATGGCGTATCCCGGAACGTTGGGGGGAAGGGCGGGGGTGAGCCAGGTTTCGGTTAGGAACACGACATCGGGGCGGTGATCACGGAGGAGGGAATGAAGGTCGGAGAGTTTAGGGAGGAGGGAACACGTATTCCAGAGTAGAAACTTCAGGGGTGGAGGGGTCCATCGAAAAACTGGAGGAACATGTTCAGGAGAATGTCCAGTTTCTCGGTAGGGGAGCGGGCATGGGAAAGGGCGGTGATGGTGGAACGAATGAGTGGGAGGAATTGCCGGATGAACGCGATGATATCGTGGAGGGAGTCGGCGAGGGAAGAGACGGGCGCATCGGCATCGGTGTTGGCGGCAGGTGCGGGGGGTGGAATGGGGCCGGCGGACGGGCGAGCGATGGAGGCAGGCACTGGTGCTGATGCGGGAGGGGAGGGGGCGGGGGCGGAGTCATGGGCGCAAGCTTGGGCGCGGGCGAGCCAAGGGTTAACCTTGGGGGCAGCAGGGAATTCACGCATGGACGTGAGGTCGAGCGGCAGGTGGGGAGGGGGGATGGCGGCTGAGGTAGTAATGGGGGTGCGGCGAGGATGGTGTTGGGCATATCGGACGTGGTTGGGACAGGCAGGATCCGTGGCTTTGTGGTGTCCGTCGCAAAGGCAGCACTTGGGGGCAGCGTCCTTGGCGACGCAATCGCGGGACCAGTGTTCTCGGAGCAGCGGAAGCAGGCGAGGCGGCGGGAGAAGTGAAGCGAAGAGTGACCAAGGCCTTGGCATCTGTAGCACTGGGGGACGCGAGTGGAGCCGTGATACGGTTCGATGGAAATGACCCAGCAGCCGAGCGAACGAAGCGGGTAGAAAAGCGAGGCCGCTACTACCCGTATGGTGGTGATGAGAAAGGATGCGATGGCGGCTGTGTCAGAAGAGCAGAGGCGGGTGACGGAAGATACAGGTAGCTTGAGGGCGGTCAGTTCTGCCTGCACTACCTTGGGTGAGGTGGTGAGGTGGAGACACTTGATCACGACGCGGTCCTGCCTTTCGTCAGGACGACGCAACGTGTAGGGTGAGAAGCCGAGAGTGTTTAGATGATGAAATAAAAATTCGTAATCGCGGGCATTTGATGTGTAGAATGATGTACGATCACGAACGGAGGTCATGGAGAGGGGGCCGGTGAGAAGGGACTGTAAGTGTTTGGTATTGAGAAACGGTTGTTTCTCAATGGAAACGAGGCAGGCGATGGGTGGCATGCGTGATGTGGCCGTTTTCGTTGCGCGAGAGGGGGGGGGGGTGGTGTGGAGGTGGCGGCGGGAGCCGTGGTGGCGGCCGGGACACGGAGCGTGGCCGGCTTGCGGCGGCTGCGGTCCGATGGGGTAGGTGACGTGGAGCGTTGTGAGCGGGCATCGTCCGTGTCCGCTGCGATGAAGTCAAGGGGTGAGAACTGATTACGTAGCGGGAGTTGGTCGGAGGAGCGGACGAATCGGGATCGCTTGGTGGTCCTCTTCGGCGTCGATGATCCGGGGTGCGTAGCGGAAGGAGAGGAGTGATGCGGCGAGGGGGGTGAGGCAATGGAGACGGTAGGGAAAAGAGACGGGGGCGGAGAGTCGAGGGGCGGCATGTGGGGAAGAGACGCCGAAAGATGAGCGGATGAGGAGAGGGGGTGGGTGGCGTCGGCTGGCGTCCTCGGGTACGGTGGTGGCAGGTTGGTGTGACGTGGCGGAAGTTCAGCAAAGTGCAGTGTAGCGTCATGGGAGTCCGCGCATGTGCCAAGGTCGCACGGGGTAGCGCGACCGGCACTGCATGATGACGTGGCGGTGATGGTGGAATGGGGCAGCGACGTGGAGATGGTGGTTGTAGCGGATGAAGCATGCGTGGTGATGACGCTGGTGGTCGTGGCGGCGGTTGAATGGGGCGGTAGCGAGGCGGGCGCGAACGAAGCGAGGTTGAAGGGGGCACATGAACGTTTGGAGCGGGTGTAGGTGGAGGGGTGGGTGCGTAAACGAGCAGGAAGGGGGGTGAGAGGAACGGTGCCCCTGTCCTCAGAGGACGCGGTGCCGAGGGAAGGGCCCCCCTCCCTCCGCAATGTCCCCTAAGGGGGAGGAGTTGATGCTATACACGTACTCTCGCATCGCCTGGAGCAGGGCGCGGCTGTCCCCCTGTTGGCTTAGTTGACTAGGGGGGGGGAGGGATGCCTGTCCAGGAGGACATCATCCCGTTTACGCCCTGGCTCGGGGTCATGGGTGGGGAGACCAGTAATGTTGCTGAACAATAAACTGTCTATATATATGTGTTCTCTAGCTATCCTCATTTTATCTTGTTTTAACAAGTAAATGCCATTTTGGTCAGCGTATTAAATTGAAACTTATTGACAAATAAATACATATTTATATGTGGGGCCCTGTAAAATTATATAAAATGATTAATTGTAGTGAGCATTACGTTTTCGCTAGACATAATAAACCCATTTATGCTGCTCTCCTGAGTTTATGTTTGAAATCAAAATTTACAGCCTTGACAGCAGCTACACTCTATTGGAAGGAGGTTGCACTTTTATTACCTCCGAATGTCTGTCACATAAGGTGTTAAGTTGCCTGCTTGAAGAATGCGCAGTCTGTACTGGCAAACAAGGCTTTGAGCATACCAACTCTTTACTATGCTGTAAAAATGTGTGTGACCTCACATGCAATATGTAAATTCATTTGCACCTTTAACTTATTTTGCACACCTAAAAAACATATATGAACACGACTTTTTAGTGCAATGCTCATTATCAATTAATTATTACTATCTATGGTTAACTCTAACTTGAACCAAACCTCTATGAACACCTGTGCATTTATACCTCCCTTTTTCTCTATTAAACAGCTTGTTCGAGCAAAATAGAGATTTTTACTAATTAATAGTATAGCTACGCTAAAGCTGCAATCATAGACATATTTTCTGAAATACTAAAATTAAAGAACTGCTCTTGTGACAGTATTGAAAAAAAAAACTGTCTTCTGAAATATGTTATTCTGGCTTGATACATATTGTAGCGTTGGTAGTTCGGTATCTAATATCTTCCAACCATTATTTATAGTCTCGTTAACTGAATAAAAATACCTTAATCTAAAGATACTTGAGTGGCTTCAAAGTGACTACTCGTAAGCCAGTGAATAGGTAGTATTGTGTAAGCAACTGCTACTATAGGACTCTTAATGTCACACACGTGGGTAGCATCTACTATCATTAACTTGGCTACCATTACCTCGCATCCACATGGCACCTCTACTTCAAATGACCCAATATTAGAACTCGGAATCGTTTGACTGTCGTATTTATACATATACCTACCAATGTACGAGGCAGATTAGTTGTAATATAGTGATGTGGCTGAATAGCAGTAACCTGTAATTGAGAGTTAGGAACACAAGTAAATTTGCAATATACGTACAATTGTTCAACACTATGCAGTTTGATTGCTGCTTTGAGACAGCTGATTTTTCTACTTTCTGTCGTGTGTTTAGAAATTACATTCATACCCTTTTCCTGATTTTGTTTGTCAGCTACCAACCTGGTTATTTGTGTTTTCATATCAACAGGAATGATTCGTTTTGGAAAATCAATAGTACACATTTCATTCTTAAATAAATAAGGGATTTGTGCAGCTTGGAAAACCTGTCAATTAACCTTAACTCTCAGAGGAGGAACTTGCAACTTAATCATTATTTGCTATAATTGTTCACTGTCAATTGTCACAGTAAGTACGCATTAAGTATTTTGAAATGAATCAATATAGTAAGCAATAAATAGTTTTGCATGCACCACGTGGCTATGCTGGGACTCACTGTACCTTGGTTTACAGCTGAGTGGCACTCTCCAGCTGGTAAGTAATGAAGCCGGTAAAAAGATAACAACTCAGCATTCAAATGTAAGTTGAGAATGCTGGAACCACATATTTAATTACACACAGTGATATGATATCTTTCAATTATGATATAACACTGGCCAGTGTTTGTGAAGACATGTCAGTATATATTATTTTATCAGAGTTATAACATTGCAAAGTACAACATACAAAGTTCAAGAGATAATCTCTTAACACACATTATTCATATGAGGTTATCCCAAGCCAGGCAGTTACAAAGTTTAAGTGTTTCAGAAATACATACAATATATAGCTGTTATCGCAACTTTGAAGTCTTATCCTGGCAGCAGCCTGTAGTTTTAGGTTGTGCTGCAAGCGAGCCGGGGCCTCAGAATCTTTAATGATACTTCCTGTATATGGTATAACCCTTTATTATAAATTAAATCTCACATGACGACATGCATATATAATAACATATTGAATACATATTAATAATTATAAACCAATTCTACATACCTAAAATTCTCATATTTCCACACATACCTGTTAACTTCCTATACATATAGATTAGATCACCAATATTGAATTTAATTTTCTTTCGTGAATACATGACAGGATTTACAAATGAACATATAAAAGCATTACTACTTATAACACCTTCATCAACTGGAAATGTTTTCCAACAAATTATATCTCGTGAATCTATTTCGCCAATGTCTTTTGTTTTGGGTCCTTAGGATTATTTGCTCATCTAAAGAAATATAACTCTAAGAATCTAGAGCCAGTTTTTGCAGTAACACCTTATAATCCAAATCTGAATACCAATGACAGTAAAATATAACTTTCTTCTATGTCTACAACTCGTACTGTCCACTCAGTATCATATTTGTTAACGTCCTTTTCAATAGAATGAATGTTACGAAACAACTTCCTTGGAAAATAAGAAAATAAAAACGCATCCCGCTTGTGAAATCCTGGTATGCTACTTCAGGATGCAGGGAGGCCTCCCCTCGGCTAAATAAAGTACTTAAATGTTCTTGAATTATATTAACTATTGCGATGAAAGAAAATGCAGCCTAGATTGAGTTGCCGAGGAGGGTACGTGAAGCTTACCGTCTGCCTTGCTGGTTGTCTCGAGTCCCGAAGTCTGACTAACAACATGGCATCGTCTTCGCCGCACGTCTGGAGAATCCAGCTCCAAAAATGAAGATATGAAAAATGGAACTTAATTATTAACATGATAAATGAAATTGATATTGTACGTAACTATGATTACCAAACTAAAACAAATTGGTGACATACCTGTGAACATCGGAGGCCCAGATATGGCTAGGAATGTGACGTCACGAGTATGTCACCGCATGCTGGAGCGGGCGGTTTTCCTAATTAATTTGGGTGCAATTACAACAAAAAATGCTTAAAAATATTCCTATTAATTAATGTGGTAAGGGAGCTGCTTGCCACTTTATGCTTTCTGCGAGAATGTGATTCTCCATCTTTTGACACTACTTAGAGCCACTTCGCACTCCGGATTTAGCCACGGGGCCCATTGATATCGCACACATCGGAAAGCTATGGGAATAAGCGGCACAGCTTATTCCCTCCAACGGCTGTTGTGTCTAATAGTCATGACTTTGCAGGACACACTCGTCACATATCCATTCATCACAAAAGTTACCTCTTGTGATGAATTTTAAATATTATGACCCGCGGTCATGAGTTACAGGGCGGCAAGAAAAGTGTAATGCCGTTCTTGTCGACCTGCACTAATCGAGACCGCGGCCTAATGTCGATTGGTCGTGTATTGCTGTGTGTTAAATGGGTCTGATATTGAACAAACGGGCACCAGGGATACGTGTAAGTCAGAAACAGTTTAAACACACCCCTCTCTGGTGACAGTTTGGTCCTCGCAGACCCCCAAGGGACTGCCATGGCGACAGGAGCAACAGGATGCCGGCAGTCGCAGCTGGTTGTGGGGCCTCAGGTTGTAAGGCCTGCGATGATACTGTGCCTCACTGCCTGCCGATTCTCCAGGGCGACGACCCTGCTGATGGTGAAGTGCAGCTGCCCGGGCTCGCCGAAGGGGATTATTCCTGTCGCAAGTGGTGCACGCTGGTCGATGCAGATGCTGACGCTTAGAGCGACGGGGAGGGATCGAGATCTGCTCTTCTGTCCACACGTTGTCGCTGCTGCTGATGCTGTCGCTGCTCTTCGGACCCCTCGATACTCCTTCTTCTGGCGAGGGGAAAGGAATGCTGTCCCTTTCTGGACTTGATGCTCCGTCTGATGAACCTTCCCCTGCACCCCTAATGCGGTCCTCCGAAGAGAGGTCAGCCAGTATCGTAGTCTTCATTAGCATTGTGGCGAAGTCTTGTGGGCAGCTTCCCTGTGGGCTGATCGAGCCCGCTGTTGCCCCCACTGACTGGCTTTGTGCGACGTCTTCCGAACACAGCGTCTGTACACTGGGTGTTGTGACACTTTGGTCTGGCTCACTTTGTTTTGCAGCGCCTGCGATGTTTATGTCATGATATGTTTGTGACAGTATTATCTATTCCTCTTGCTCCTCTTAATTTTCCATCGGTCATTTCTGCTACATGCTCTTTGCCATTGGGCATTTCCTCTTGGTCAGGAGCCTCTGCACTGGGTCCTTGCATGGCTAGGCGAAGGTAGTTTAGGTGTACGGCCACTTTGCACCTGCTGCTGACCTTGATGAGGTAAGTTGTATAACCCAGCACTTTTACAACATGTAGTCCACTAAACTTAGGGGCAAACCCTGCACAAAAGTTGTTCTTTGTGCTGCTAAGCCTGTGCTCGTGGGATGTAAACATGTTGTCTGAGCCTGAGCCTCTTTGATGGGCATGTTGTTGCTAGTACCCATTGTCCTATGTACCTCTCCTGGTGAATGTGTACATTTTCCAGGTCTTGCTCTCAGCGCTGTCGCCTGCCTGCTGTGCTTTCTGTTGCATCGCTGTTTGCCTGATGGATCCTGAATTCCCCAGGGAGGGGCAGCTCCCTTCCCTGCAGAATGGCAGCTGGTGATTGACCTGTGGCTAGGTTCACCCTCAGTCTGATTATGGACAAGGCCATGGGCGGATGTTCAGCCCAACTTGCTTGGTTTGATCCTACCTGCAGGCACAATTGAATCTTGAGGTCTTGATTCATCCTATCAGTTGGGTTGGCCTGCGGGTGGTACATGCCCATTGTATGATACTGGACTACCCACCTAGTACACAATTCTCTCCAACTCTTCCCCTTAAATTGTGTATCATTGTCTGTTAAGAGGGTGTGTGGGTAGCCCCAGATAGGGTAGAATTCGGTCCCCAGTACATGTGCTATGTTGCATGCCCATGACTGGAAACTGGGCATGCTTCCGCCAATCTTGAGAACGAGTCACTCGCCACAAGAATGAATCTTTTGCCATTAGGGATGTGTGAATATGGCCCCATGTGGTCCAGCGAGATGGACTCGAATGGCTCCTGTGGCTTCCATTGTTGTTGTTTTGTTACTCCATCTGCTCCCCTACTCTTGCAGAGATTACACTTTACACACCCCCTGACATATTACTGGCCGTCCCTGGTGATGCCGGGCCAGTGGAAATGGTTCTGCACATTTCTTGTGGTTTGTGATGCACCGGGATGGCCTGCACTTGTGTTCATGGATTTTTGGGCATGTACAGCTTCCAGAGTGCGCACGTGAGAGCTCATCTGCTAGTTGATTCTCAGCTCCTGGTACATGCTCCACCTTGAAATTGTATGCTTGGAGGAGGAGTGCCCGGTGTGCTAATTTGCTCCTGGCTTATTTCATGGCATGAAGCCAGAGTAAGTGCTGGTTTTCAGTTCGTGGTGTGAACCATTGGTACTCTAGGTAAGCCCTGTATCATTTCATGGCCCACACTATGGCCAGACACTCTCGCTGGTTCACGTCGTATCTACCCTCAGTTGCCCTGAACTTTGTACTACTGTTTTCAATGATGCACTTCTCTTGGTTGTCTCCAATTTAATAAAGGACTACTCCCAAGCCCTTCTCACTTGCATCTGTCTGAAGATGTAAATGGCGACTTGGGTCGTGTCGAACCAATGTATTGCACTCCCTGAACTTCCTCTTTATCTCTTGAAAGCTTGCTTCATGTTCTGCTGCGCACATATACATTATGTTGAGTGACAACATGTCAGTGAGTGGTGCAGTTATGGTTGCAAAATCCTGCATGTTTTCCCGCAGCCAGTTCACCAACCCGAAGAATTTCCTCAGTTGGTTCCTCATGTGCAGCACCTCATAGTCATTAATGGGGCTAAATGCTATTGTGTTTGCCAGCTTCCATGCTCATCGACCATGTGCCCAAGAAGCTGTATGCATGGGCGGCCAATGTGACACTTGCGGTTCGCACATTGCAACTTGTTGATGTCTAGTCTCTCCAAGACTAGTGACAGGTGTTGGATATGGTCATCCCAGGTTTCGGACCAGATGACCACGTCATCCAGGTACGCGAGGGCAAAATCTCCAATGTACCTGTCGAGTACCTGGACCATCATTGTCTGAAAAGTTGCCGGTGCTCACTTCAAGCCAAAGGGCATTGCACAGAAGTGGAACATTCTCCCATTTGGGGCTGTGAATGCCATTTTGTGATGGTCTGTGGGTTTTATTGGCATCTGCCAGTACCTGCTGCGCAGGTCTAATGATGTCATGACCTTCACCTTGCCCAAGGTATGCAATGCATCCTTGACACTTATGTATGTAATTTGCTCTCAAATTCACACAGAAGTGCCACATCATGTCTTTCTTGGGTACCAAGGTGATTGCGCTGTTTTAGTGGCTGCGAGCGGGTTCAATCTCACCCTCAGATAGCATTTATTCGATTTGATCTTTAATGATGGCGCTTCGATGCAGCTGGTAACTTCTGGGTCCAGAGTAGATTGGTCTGTCATGTTCCAGTAGAATACAATGTTCAGCGATGGTCGTTCGATGGAGTGGGTCTCCTGCCACAAGAACTTTGCGTCGTTCGTCCAGTATGCATTGCACCACCTCCCTGTATTCCGGAGTGACTGCATGATCGAGTTCGTTTAGTTGCACTCTGTGCTCATTACCAGTGAGTCGGTATTCATTGTTTTACACTGTTCTTCTTTCCTTCAATCTTTTTGTTTGCTGAGCCGGGGATACCCAAAATCGCATCCGTAGGTCCGCAGACACGAGGGCTGTGGTCATGGTATCCACGTATTTAATTTTGACGGTAGTCAGTGTCTCTCCCATTAATTTCTATGTGTTATACTTTGTTGTGAGGTCTAGTACCTGTGTACTCAGTGTAATATCGCTTATGTTCACGAATCTGATGTGCACTAAATTATGACTGGCTGCTTTTTCTATTAATGCATGACATTGTTGCTGATATAAATGTACTGCAATTCTAATCATTCTGTTTTGTGTTTTGTTGATTTGCTGCATGCTTGGTTTTTGACTTTTGATTTCTGCTTGCTCTCCTTGTTGAGGAGGTGTTGTACCACTGGGGCCCTTTACCCTGTGGTAGTGAGAGTCTGGCTTGCCTACCCCAATGGTCCATTTCCTGTAGGTGATTTGTTGATGTTCTGTGGTTAGTTGCATTTTGGGCACTGATTGTGTCAATGCATTTTACCTTCTCCTTTGCAATGAACGCACACAAATGGTGGCTCACGTGGGCTTCCTATCATGCCCGAGGTTGCTGATGTCCGTGCTGCCCTCCTGGGTTTTGGGTATGCACTTGTCCAGAATGCATGTGCTCCTACTACCTTGTTCACTACCGGTTGCTCCTCTGTCCACTTCCTCTACTCTACATCTTTTTTCCGGCGCGAAGGATACCCGTCACCCTCTCTAGTCGCGGCATTTTGCACTCGGCTGGCTTGGTCCAGCAATGCAGCAGAGCGCATGAAGTGCTCCATGCTACTGTGAAATAATGGTGCCATTGCTAGCCTGTTTTCCGCTCTTACAGTTGACACAACTATGTCGAGGATCTCACGCTTGTTCATGTGTGGATGAAATTTTTTTATTTGCCTAACTTCCTCGTTGCAAATGTAGTCATGGATTCACCTGGTTTTTACACTTCTAGCACGGCTCTGCTCTGTGCTTGCAATGTGGATAAGTATTGGCAAATGACTTTGAAAGCTGTTAAGAAATTATACCCACTCAATGCCGTAATGACTGCTTATTTTCCCACCAATTACTTGTCTCGCCGGCTAATTGAGTCCCTATACAATTTGGACACTCTTGCTGGAACATCCTGTATCTCTATGAACGTGTTGTGCAGTCATTCAGGAATGCCTGTGGGTCCTCACTTGGTAGGCCTAAAAACGTTGGTAACCATTGAAATTGGGCCGGGGTTGTACCGTCTTCGATGGCTCTTGTGATTGCTGTGAACAGTTCTGGATTATTATAATTGTTTTGTTGCTGGTACGTGACATGCACGGGTTGTGACGTCTCTTTATGTGGTTGTTCTGGGTAAGGGCATTGAATGTGCCAGTGGGCTTTGGTACACACTGGCCCATTCTGAATGTTCCCGTGCACAGTAATGTGCGTTAGACAATTCCGCCCATACTACTGACTTGACTTCTGACTGCGGCGATGGGAATGCGCATTGTTCGCAGCGGAATCTCCCGGCGACTTGATTTGCCATGTCTTGTCCGGTCAGACATTGCCAGTGGGTTTTGCGTCCACACGTCTCACACCTCACGGTTTCTTGTGACCCTTGCCTGAAAATTTCCTGTTGACACTGTTTATGTGTTTGTAAATGTTCTGTATTGACTGCTTTGGAAATTTTGTCTGTTCGGAAAATAATGTGTTCGCATGTTTCGCAGAGAATACAGCATTGCTGATATGTGGTGGCCTTTTCAGTCCGGCTCAAACATTCCGGATGAAAACTATGTGCACATTGTACACAAATTATGATTCTGTTTCCCCTTCCTGCACACGTAATTTGTTTCACTCACCTGCCATCTTGCCAATGCGTAATTACATTTACTTTGGAGTTAAAATCGATTAAGTGTGACTGTTTACATTGACAAACAAATTTTATTGGCAAACCTTGTTTATTTTGTGTGGTTTGTACTTTGCCACGGTCGGCACACAAAATTGCTGGTATACCACCTGATGTACAATCCACGTTTTGCCCACTCGAGCTCTATTTGCCGTGGTAATTCTTTCTTTGCGAATTCTTAAATTCTGTTTCCCTACATGGATATATTACTTCTTCAAAGGGGTTTGTACCTATTGTGGATTGTACATACATCAAACACAACGGTTTCGCTTGGCCTGCGCTTATACAACATTTTAATACTTTCGGACAGCATCTCGTACCGCCTTGTGCTGTGAAGCGCAGACTTCAAGGTCAAACATTGTGTTGATACGTGACTGGCCCTCGGTCGCACTACACAGGAGGAAGGGGATATTTACAGTTTCTCGCGGCGCCTTGCTTCCTGCTTCAAATATGTGTTCCAACTGTGCGAGTGAAGCATATATTTTCCCAGCTTGCTTTTAAAAACAAAAAAAATAAAAAATACTTTGAAAAGTGTTTTGAAAATTAGTTGTGGGCTCTTGACTTTTGACTTATGATTGCCACACAACAGCTTTGAAAAACTTTGCAAAAAGCTCTTGATGAATGGCTGTAAAATTTTTGTTAACTTTTGAAAAGTCAGTGAAAAATCCTAAAATTTTTAAATTATTTTGATAAATGCTCAGAATAGTTTTAAAAATTGATTTTATTGACTGATGCACTTTAAGTTTGTTACTGTTCATGGGAAAACACCGAAAAAGTTTATTGTTTATTTAGAAAAAGTTTGAAAATTTTATTACTGAAAAATGCTGCAAAATTTCCGAAAATAATCCAGAAATATTGCATTTGAATTTTGGATGGGTTTTTATCTGAAATTACTGACTGGTATTGCTTGAAAATACCGTCTTACTTTGATCATTGTGATTTGTGTTGCCTATTACTGCACACTTTGATAAACACCATGTGCATTTGTTTACAAAGTACTATCACACATACTTATGCACATCTGCTGTTCTGTTGCCTTACTGCCATGCATTGTTGTGTGCAGGAACACTTTTACGTGCAATTTACAGTTGCAGTGTCGAGTGGGTGTGTTCGACTTGCATCTCTTTTGGCTTACAGTAGTGTATTTTGCATTACGTGTTGTGACATCTAACCAGTTTATGTTCACAAAAGTTAAAACATTTTATGACATTGCAAGTAAACAACCCAGCTTAGTGAATTGTTTTGACAGATGCAGACCCTCATTAGACATCAGTTGACGTGTTTTGTTTCCCACTCGAATAACTGTATGTCTTTTGACGTAACACATATGCACTCTACAGTATAAACAAATCTGACAAATTGACAAATTAATAATTGTACGAATAGTGTGACAAAAGAAAACATAAAAGCCCTTGATATTATTGATGTTAATTGTAGTGTTGACTGTACTGTCTTAATTGCATTGTTAGATAGGTGTCTGAAGGTTTCAGGTTACTCACCAATTACTGTAGCTGTCCACTGTGAAGCACTTTTGTCACATTGTTACCTTTGTCGTGTTTCTCCTGCACTCTGATGTTCTACTGTTGTTTGATTCGCCCAAGTTGGGAAAACCACTTGACGTAGGAATGAACTTACACTATGATGTTTGAGGTGCCATATTTGGGCAAGACACTTGATGCGTTGCGCCTCCAGAGGTGCTGTGATCTGTTCTTGTCCCACCTGGGAGCAGGTGGGGGACAGGAGCTGGTGATGTGCCTGGCGCCGCGTTCTGTAGAGTGAACGATGTTGAATGGGGTCGTATGGTCGATGGCCTACATAGACTCTGGATACACGATCATTATGAAGGAGACCTAATTTAATTGTCAGTTAAATCATGTTCAATGTAAACTATTTCCTTTGTGGTGGAGCTGTCGGTCACTTCGCACGCCTATATTCTCACTGAATTTACACAGCTTGAGGGAGGCAGGACCCCGTAAATACAAAACATACACTGAAAGACACTTTAATGTTGATACTGCTATGAAGGTGCAGGACCCGATGAAATCTGGAGAGTTAAATGCAATAAAACACGTCTAATTCTGATGTGACTGTTTTATTACCACAAAGGTGAAATGAAATGTTATTGCACGTGAAAATATGTATCTTTGGTTAAGCGGACCCAGCACTCTGGACCTATCAGTGGTCGCTACATGGTCGACACAGTGGAAAACAAAGCATAGGCATAAAGTTAGAGATATGTAAAAATGTGTCTTGCTCATGAAGTCCTGGTATGCTACTTCAGGATGCAGGGAGGCCTCCCCTCGGCTAAATAAAGGACTTAAATGTTCTTGGATTTTGTTAACTATTGCGAAGAATGAAAATGCAGCCTAGACTGAATTTCCGAAGGGGGTAAGCGGAGCTTACCGTCTGCCCTGCCGGTTGTCTCGAGTGCTGAAGTATGACTAACAACATGGAGTCGGCTTCACAGCACGTCCGGCGAATCCGACATCAAATATAAAAAACATGGAAAAAGGAACTTAAGAATTAACATGATAAATGAAACTGCCATTGTACATAATTATGATTACCAAACTAAAAGACATACCCGTGAACGTTGGTGCCCCAGATATGCCTAAGAATGTGACATCACGAGTATGTCAACACATGTGAAGGGTGATATTAAATTTAATGATGCTTCAGGTGGCTGATTCTCTATGGATGATTACATGTACACTCTAATAATTAACATATTAAAATCGGCATGAGTCGTAATGGTTATAATTCAATATTAGTGATCAAATTTATATGTATAGAAAGTTAACTGGTACATGTGGTAATATGAGAATTTTAGGTTATGTAGAATTGGTTTATAATTATTGATATGTAATCAATATGTTATTATATATGTATGTGATTATATATTTAATATATAAAAAAGGGTTATGCCATATACAGTAGGTTTCATTAAAAATTCTAAAGCTCTGGCCTGCTTTCAGCGGCCCTAAAATTACGGGCCACTGCCGGGATAACACATAAAGTTGCGATAACCGCCATATATTATACGTATTTCTGAAACACTTAGACTTTGTAGCATGTGACCTGTGATAACCTCATATGAGATATTGTGTGTTGAGACCTTATATCTTGAACTTTGTACTTTGTACTCTGCAACATTGCAACTCTGATAAGAAAATATATACAGACATGTCTTCACAGCCACTGGCCAGTGTTATATCAGACTTGGAAGATATCATATCACTGTGTGTAATTAAATAGTTGGTTCCAACTTTCTCAAGTTACATTTGGATTCTGAGGTGTTATAGTTTTATGGGCTTCAATACTTACCAGCTGTAGAGGGTCGCTGCGAGTGGAGCATGCTGCGACCAAGTGCCACTCTGCTGCAAACCAAGGTATAGTGAGTCTCAGTGTAGCCACGTGGTGCATGCAAAACTATTTATTGATTACTACATTGATTCATTAAGAAATGCTTAATGCATATTTTGTGTGACCATTGACGGTGAACAATTATCCTCTTTAGGGGGATCTTGAGACCATACACCCTTGCGGTGTATTGTGGTTGTAATTTAGTATGTTCTTATTTTCAGACATTACGAGAAATTTGTTGAAGTTAGGTCAAGATGTACATCAACAGGTTTCGTAGAGGTGGAAGTTCTTATTTTCCCAGAAAGGTGTTTCGTAATATTCATTCTATTGAAAAGGACGTTAACAAATATGCTACTGAGTGGACAGTACAAGTTGTGGACATAGAATAAAGTTATATTTTATTGTCTTTGGTATTCAGATTTGGATTACAAGGTGTAACTGCAAAAGCTGGCTCTGGATTCTTAGAGTTCTGTTTTTTTTAGACGAGTAAATAATGCTGAGGACCCGAAACTAAAAGACTTTGGTGAAATTTATTAAAATGAAATTCATTGTTGGTGATCAAATTATATGTATAGAAAGTTAACAGGTATGTGTGGTAATATGAGAATATTAGGTATGGAGAATTGGTTTATAATTATTAATATTTATTCAATATGTTATTATATATGTATGTGATCATATGATATTTTATATATATTAAGTAGTTATACCATATACATAATTATATTCTGAATTGGAATACGAAGTTTTAGGCAAAGTTGCTTAATTTTTGCTTCTATCTTTAATAGTTCTCTTGTAAGCTAACGGAGTTGGATTTTCTTGTCCAGGAGGTATGGTGAGGTTATGTAGATTGGTTTGTTATCTAGGATGAAAATATTGCAAGGGGGTGCCAGTTCACTCCATAATGAACACGATGACTCTTGATCTCGGTGACATATGGTCGATCACCCAAAGTGGCTGCCTCTCCTGTACCAACCGTCTGCTGATTCCACGCAGGTGATGTTGTAAACTGCGAAGTTTTGGTTATGAGAATCCTGAAACCCTGGCTAGTGAGGGCTGTCAGCCTCCCTCGACACATAACTCACTCCCAGCAGGTGTTATGGGCCCCCTCACACCCGAAAAATACGCCACTCAGATTCTCCATGTGAATTTTGTGTTATGAGGTCGAGACACAGCCAAAATAAATAAATATGTGAAAAACATTTCCACCTTATTTATTTAAAATACTTCCCACACCAGGCACTCACAATGTTGCTTCGCAACTCGGCTCAGCGAGTTCCTAAACTGCAAAGACTAGCACATGGCTACATAAAGACTTAAGATGATTTATGTACCCAGCGTATACAAAACACCAGGATTGCAAGATGTTGCTCTCTCCGGTCTTAAAAAGAATATCAATGTTGCAGTAAATTAAAGACTTATCCTTTGCACACTACATAATCGGTAAAACTGTTGTAGGCCTGGGGAAGCCAGGTACGACAGTGTCACTGAGTGCCGAAGACGCAAATGCCAACATGACCATGCTGGGAATTGGCACCTGACCACCGCTTCCCGCGTGACACAAAAACCGCTATTCAAATACTTTCTCTTACATGAGATAAAGATGGCTATGGCAATGAATTACAGATGACAAATAACCCTTCAAACACTTTCAAACATAATATAAAATATATACACTGGAAATTAAAATTAGTTGTGGGCAGAAACAGCATGTTTACAATTGCAGTGTATGACTATGTTCTTCCCTTGTTTGTGTGATTTGCACACGTAGTGCCTGTATCTTATGTATTGTACCTTACACCACATTCATTTATACACAATTCTATCACACTAGGCTTTACGATGCAATATATAACAATTCTGGAAACTCTCTAAAATAAATAATAGGTGATCGGACATGGACAAGTGGTGCTCGTGTGGTGTACCTAGCAACGCACTCTTGTTTTGAGCGGCGGGGTGGCGAAGAAAAGCATTCTGCCCTGGACTCATCGGTGCTGCTGGGCGAATGATGCGGGCGATGTTGATTAGAGTGATGTGTGTCCTCGACATATGTTGACAATGTGCCCCCTTCTCCAGCAGTCGATAGTTCCGATGATCATGCTAATGCTGAATGATGAGATTCCTTCCACACCTTGTTGACAAGTTCCGGCCGTTTGCAGGAATGCATGTCTTTATGTCACATTCTGGATGCATATTGGTAGTGTTGGCAGTAGCAGAAATAGCCGAAAATTGCTCTCTTGCGGAAACCCTTGTAGGCGCGATCACGTGGGATGTTGCTACATCAAGTGTTGTGGATTACCTTCTGTTGACATGCTGTGGTGCAACGTTTTCAACATCGGATGTTGATGTGACGAGGTGATGATGGATGCACTGTTGTCTGGGTGGAGCGGCGAACCCCGCACACGGTGCTGTTACATCCGGCATGATGAATGTTGAGGAGGAGTGGACGGGGGTAGGAAGTTCACTGGCCCGTCGCACCATGATAAAATATGTTTGTTGACAGTTGTGCAGAATGTAAACGAATACATACCGCAATCGATGCACGTGCCATCACTCCAAAATGGCAGGTGTGAATGAGACTAAAATGATTTGGCACTTGCAGATATTATAAAATGTCACTTTCGGGCGAAACATCACAGATTTTACATGCTTTGTTTCGCCCTGATGGCCTGCACACATTTTTGTTTTTAACACGTGGGAATGTGTGTCGCGGTCACGTGTGATGGCATGAGCAATGTTTACATGCGAGGAGCGGATTACAAACCACACAATTTGTGGTAGCAATACGGCGAACTTTCACATGCAATTGTTTCCGCATCGTTTGCCTGCTGTTCAGTGATGAATGTTCCAGTTTACGTTTATGTTTGTGTGGCGGTGATTTTCCCATTGCGCCTGCACAACAAAATGGTGTATTGGCCTGATAATGCTGATATTGGGAACACTCTATACAGGTACGTGTTCGCATGTTCTTGTACTACCCACGGTGTGTGGTGGGGTTGTTATTATTTGTTCGCACATTGACACTTCCTTCGCGGTGACCCGATGACAATTCACTCCTTCACTCATGTCGCAGTTACTGACCTGCTCCAACTGTGTTGTTGTGGGACTGGTGACCTTACGAATCTTCCTTGGCCGATTGCTGTACCCACTGTGCCAGTGGTACCATATTCCTGAGCAATATATGTAGGGATTTGGTGGACGTGATGTTTCAATCATGTTCCTGCAGTCTACTGCAAGGCTGTGAGGTGTGTCTGGAGTTGCACCCCTCTTGCTCGGAGGTGTGCGCTGAACCTGCACACCAGCTGCGGTTGTTATCAATCAGGCCGGCTGGCCATGTGGCACATTGTTGATAAGTGCCTAGTTGGGCGTGGCAGTGTGTTGCACAACATGCTCTCCCACTAGCTTGTTCCCAATGTCGGAGATCGGTATTACGGCAGGTGGCGTCTCTTGATCTGTCAATAGCAGTGGTTAAAGCACAAGTGATTTCGCTCGCTGTGGTGTGGATGGTGTGGTTTGGTCTGTTCTGTAGGCAGGATGAATACTGGGAGTGTGTATTGATTCCTCCTTATCCACACACGTGATTGGCTGCGACGGTTAATTTTTGTTTTCCTGCATACTTGTTTCACGCTGGCTAGGTAGCCCAGCAGAGGTGGGTACGAACATTGGCATTCCGGAATTGTTGCATATGGTGTTGGTCTCTCACTGTTTTTGCATGCCCTACACAAAATGTGTTGGTCATAATAGTCTGATGGTTTCTACTCGATTGCGATGGTGCATTCCTTGTGGTAACAGCATAAACACAGCTGGCAAGCTACTGTGTGGGTCCCAGTTCCTTAACACGTGATTTTCGGGCACTGGTTGTAAAGGGCCAACTGTAGCCATGCTGAGACAGGTGTGGTTGGCGTTAATTTGAATTTAGAGGTGGGGTGGTGGGCGGTAAATATGTCGAAGTTCGTGCGTTTCACTTTATCATATTGTTTGCACGTTATTGGTTGTACGTTGAAGTAGAAGCCCATGATGCTGTTTCGTGCAGATGCATGACACAAATGTAGTCCGATGCTGCAGTCCCTGTTATCTTCCAGGGGGCCGCATGGTTCGCAGCCTGCAGCAGTCACCCAGTGGCGCAGCATGGTAGGGGTTGTTCTGCCGGTCACAGCACGGTGCGAAGAGGAGGGGGCTGATAGGGGCACTTCCCCTCGATGATGGAATGTCCCAAAATGATGGCTGTCGCAGCATCGCACATGATTTTCTTGGTGGCAAGATGGCGATGTGCTTCTTCCCTATGTATTCCAATTTGACGCCAAACTTCCCACCTGTTATTTGCTCCATTTCTAGGTGCTGATTTCTTCTGGTGCTTGGCATAATGGGGAAATATTGGAAAAGTTCGCCAGTAGCGAATTAGGATGAGACATGGCTCAAAGGATGGATTCATGTGGGTGCATGTGGTAAAATGTGATGCACAAGAAAATTGTGTGGAAGCGTGCACAGGAATGCATGGGAAAATAGCAGGATTTCTGCTGAGAAAAATTTTGCTTGGAAAAATCTCTTTTGGTACGGCAGCTGGATGGACATTCTGACGGGATATAAAAGCCACACTGCTGGGAAAACCACTTGACGGGGTTGGGTTTTCTGGTCCAGCAGGGATGGGGAAGTTATGTGTATTGGTTTGGTATCTAGGATGAAAATATTGCTAGGGGGTGCCAGTTACTCAGAAGCGAACATGATGGCTCTTGATCTCGGGGATGTACAGCCGATCACCCAAAGTGGCTGCACCTCCTGTACCAACTGTCTGCTGCATCCACACAGCTGATGTTATAAACTGCGAAGTTTTTGGTTATGATAATCCTGAAACCTGGGCTAGTGTGTGCTGTCAGCCCCCCTCGATGCATTACTCACTCCCGGCAGGTGTTTATGGGCCCCATCATGGCCGAAAAAAAATGTCTTTCAGATTCCCCACATGAATTTTGTGTTATGAGGCCAAGACACGACCAAAATAAAAATATGTGCAAAACATTTCCACCATTTTTATTTAAAATAAATCACACATGGGGCATTCAAAATGTTTGATTCGCTACTCGGTTCGGCGAGCTCTTAAAATGCAAAGACTAGTACATGGCTACATAATGACTTAAGGTGATTTACGTACCTGGCGTATATAAAACACTTGGATTGCGAGACAGTGCTCTCTCTGGTCTTGAAAAGAATAAAGATGTTCCGATGAATTAAAGAATTATCTATTGCACACTACATGATCAGTAAAACTGCTGAAGGCCTGGACAGGCCCGGTACGACGACCATGTTGCTGAGTGCTGAAAATGCAGCTACCAACATGTTCTTGCATGGAATTGGCATCTGACCACTGCTTCCCACGTGACACAAAACCCATTATTCAAATAATTTCTCTCACATGAGATGAGGATGGACATGGCAACGAATTACAGATGACAAAATAACCCTTCAAACACAATATAAAAAATATACACTGTGAATTAAAATTAGTTGGGCGTGGACACAGCGTGTTTACATTTGCCGTGCCCGACTGTCTATGTCCTACGCTGGTTTGCAAGATTTGCACACGTGGTGCATGTCTCTAATGTACTGTCCGTTATGCCACATTCATTTGTATACAACTGTATCATACTAGGCTTGACGATGCAATACATAACAATTCTGGAAACACTCAAAAATAAATAATAGGTGATTGGACATGGTTTGGTATTGTCTGCAGACACTGTCCTTTGCCTTGGTTTTCATGTGTGGCCTCCGCCGCCTGGCCCTGCTGGCGAGTCCTTGAGGTTTGTCTTTTCACTACCGTGGTCACATAAAAATCACACAAAATAAATAAACATCCTACAACTAACAAACACAACAGTGTAAATCACCCTCTTATAATTGCTATTAGTGTACCTAACCAGTGTACATTACTTACCTGAATGATTACATGAACTTAATTTTATTATGAAGAATCAAAACATGGCATGATGCATTTGGCAAAAAGTAAACAACACTGTATGGACTCTCTTAACCTTGAATAATATTTCTCAAGTAAGAACAGAATATTATACACATACATGACTCTGGAGAACAATAATAATAATAAAAAATACAAAATACAACAATAACCTGAAGGTCCTGTGAAAATAATGGCGGTCACATGATACAAACATACATTGACACGTGTTGAAAAACATAAACAAATAGCCATGTGGCACTCGCAATCAAAACCAACTTATCTTCTACACTTTGTGACGTATCATAACATCAAAAAAAATCCTGCTGAATAAAAACCCTTAACACACATGAAACTATGCACAGGTGCAATACACAAATGCACTATGATTACACATGAGGAACGTTGGCTGCCGCACTGAAAATATCTCCCATGGTGTAGGTTCGTGGATGCTGGTGAGATGGGATGTGCGTAATGGGCCAAGGTGGTAACATGTGGCATATCTCACAATGTTGGATATGAGACTGCCTGCAATGGCAAAAGTTTGTTTTGGCACATTTGCAAATATGTAATGAGTCTAATTTAATTAATAATGTTATTAATTAACTGGAGATCTAAACTGACCCTAATTTGAGTTCGAACCTGTGACATTTCTATTTCATTTTGTTGTTTATAAAAGTAATGTGCCATAGATGGAAAATTATGTGAGATAGAATTAATTTTCACTTCTATTTGATTCTTAATTTCAGATACACTGTGGGTGGTGAGGTTTAAGTTACTTATTGGCGATCTTACATTAGCTTGGATTTAATTGATTTCCATAGCTAACATCTCCTCATTTGATAACAGCGATATTAAGTGACGAGTAGTGAGGACGTCACAACACCTTGTTGCGATGTCTCCAAGGAAGGTGAAGGATCTTTTATTTCGTTTAGGAATGCACACTTCAGACATGAATTGTTCAACAATGTTTACAGATGCATCATTAAAAGTTGTCATAGTTTGTCTGCATTCCTGCAGATGGAAGAGTTTCTGATGGCACAGTTGTTGTGGAACCACACATCATCATTGATCGGTGTCCTGGGTCGTTACATTGGCAGCATGAATTAAAGTGGGCCAGTTTCCTCGTACTGTACCTGTGGTGTCAGCTCTGCGAAGTAGACACCACGGTGTGTCTTATATAGCTGTTTCTCAGCTGCATTCACTGGGAACCCCACCACAAGTAGCACTGTGCTGAAAAACCCATTCCGGAAACGGATTAAGCCTCCCTCGTGTAACTTAAGGGTGTTTATTAGCTTCTAATATTAGCTGGTTTTATGTTATGTGTGCTCACTGTATCTATTTTGCTGTGACCCCTCTTTCGTATTTCCACTGCTATTGTGGATGGTCAAAGTATGTCATGAATTCTGTATGGACCCTGGTACTTGAAAGAAAGAGCCTTTTGCAGTGCATGGTTTTTAATCTCCACAAGTTGGCAGTTTTTTTAACTTATTCAGGTGGTATTTAAGTCAAACAACTGCTTTTGTTTCTGCTGAGAAGTGATAAGGTTCATGTGGGCTTGTTCCTGCATCTGATGTAATTTGTGACGGTGTTACCATCACAGGTTATGATTATAAGTTTTTGGTATAAAAGTTGGTAACAACTTGGTTGTGTAAACGGGTGTGAATATTTTAAACATTTATTTCAGATCGGTCTGTTCTGTTGCCATATTATGACATTCAATTATTGATAGGGTTATTTATAAAAATTTCATTATGTTTTAAACATGGTTTGTATTGGAATATATACACACTTTTAGTTTTATATTATCTTTTATGGTAGGTGCAGTTACGCTTGCAGTGCTAATGTTATTCAGGCAGTCGCCACTCGGTGCGTTGCATGTGGTGGGCATGTGACGTCGTTTGTGTGTAACACGAGCTGTAGGTGGCATGCAGGCGCGAGGGCCCAGAGGTGTCATGTCTGAGCTCCGCGAGGATATGTGTGTCATCAGCCGATGGTTGAGTGGGTTGCATTGTGTGCAAATTAAGTCGGCGGTCAGGGTGAAATGCTGCTAGACTGGTGTGTCTGGATGGTGTTGTCTAGTACACATCTGCTTAATAAGTTTCTTTTTAACATAGTTATGTGTTACAAATGAGTATGGAACTATTCATCAGTATGGCTACTCAATTATTTTTGCTGCTGTTTCTGTTTGTCAATGCAGACGTGTTTTCACCCGGGGAACTATGTTGGTTTTGACCTATGCTGTGAGTAGTATAATTACGGCCGCTGCTAATTGCAACAGTAACTGTCCATGTGTGTAAATCCCTGAACTAACATCGCTTAATTGAAAGTGTGTGAGGAGATGTGCTGATGTTGATGTTTCATAGCTGACTGTGATGGGCCTAACAGTCCTATGGGGCATGAGTTTGTATGGTATGCTTTGTGTGCTGCTTCGAAGGTGCGAGGGCGATGTGTGTCCCATACACTACAGAATCGCCAGGTTCATCAATAACGAGGAATGAGAGAAACATATTTGCATTCGCATTTGGTGTCGGGGCGAAGTATTTGGAAATATGACTTTTGCTGCGGTCCTGAAGTATCCTTTGGAGCCACACATAACTCCCGAAGTCGGCAAAGTCTTTGGCTGCACATATTTGGTGCTTGTACTTTTTTAATTTTGTCAGTGTCCTGTAAAAATACTTTTATTCTAGCATTTTTAATGTGTGAGCACCATGAGAATTACTTAAGATGAAAAGTAACGTTGGCGAAATACTATACAGAATGTTTCCGACTGTGTAGATTTTCTGATTATGCATCAAACCATGAATAAATGAACATTGTTTGCAACAAGGAATTTAGTGTTACCTTGTTTGTTCATGAATGTAGTCTACTAGTTAAATTATTTAAAGAACTTTTTGCTTTGCTGTAAAATTGGGTGTTTTTAAGTTAAAGGTATTATGGTTCAAGTTAAAAGTACCCTGCTTCTCTTTACTCTTCTTTCACGAGTTTACTTTCTACTCCAGTTTGTAATGGATATATGTTGGGGTTATTTGGAAATTCTATGCTGAGTGAGGTACTTTTGAGAACCCCAATGCCCTTGGGGGTAGAGAGCAACTCAAATAGACGACATCAATCCTCAGCTCGGGGGAGTAGTGTGGTTAATTACATGTGATGGTTGTGCTGCTTCAACCCCGTGAAGAATAAAGAAGGTAGTGAACTTCGTACTTTGGTTGATGGTTATGTTATAATTGAATAAAATGTACGAAACATAACCATTCGCTAGCACAAGAGGTCAAATGCCGGGATAAAATTTGATTTACCTGTTTCTTTAAAAAATTGCATGCTGGGTTATATGCAGTAGTCTGACTTTTTTCACTTGTAATTTGCGAAATAATTCTGCCAACATTTCGTTGTTGAAAGATGTTCCTCTGTCAGTGAGGATAGATTTGGGATAACCAAAATGTAAAATAACATCTTTAATGAAGTTGGCGCAGGTTATCGCATCTATCATTTGTACCAGACATGCTATGGCATATCTGGAGAAAAATTCCATCATTACTAAGCGTACCTATTCCAGGATGCTGAGCTTTGTAACTGTCCTTTTGCATCTAGACCCCAAGAATGTAGTAGAGGGGGGTGGAATAAGTGTAATTTGTCCAATCTGTTTCTGGTTAGGGGGCTGTAATGAGTTGACACATGGGACAGTTTTTTTATAGTCTTTTATTTCCATGTTTAACTGTCCCAATAGTATGCATTTTTGATTGTTTCAAGGGTCTTAAATTGCCCGAAGTGGCCACCCCTCAGTAGTGTGTGGTGATTATCTCCGGAATGTATTATTGTGGAACAAGCATAAGTTTCTTTTCCCCAGTGGGAATATGTTGTTCAGTTCCCTGATATGGCATATTGTCTGGCTAGGCGGCAGTATTTAGCCATTGCTTGATCTGGGTCCGTGAGCTTTAATTTTAACTGCTGTATGTGTGGGTCAATGGCATATTCGGCGAGGAATGGTGACATTATATTTTCAGTAAGTGGTGCCAGGAATAAGTGGGAGTCATTGTCGACCTTAATAAATATACTTGCTTGTGTATATAGATGGGGTGGTAGTATGCAGTGTTGTTGTGGGTAATTAGAATACGACATTGTAATTGTGGCTCGATGCATGTGGTTTTGATTGTGCTGATGTGGTTTTGCATAATGATTGCAATATTAACTTTATATAATGTGGTAATGATTTTATAAATTGCCTGCAATGGGAGTTATTTCTCATTTATAATCATTTCCGCAATGCGAGACTTATCTGTGGTGTGGAGGTCCTCTTTAACTAACGTTTTAATTTCTTGTCAATTGTTAGTGATGTACTTTGCAATGTTATTCTTTACTTCCTGAGCTTTGTCCGTATTTTGGAGCAGCATCTCCACTAGTGTTTTGTAAACCGTTTTGCATTGCAGAAATGTGGGTTTCACTTTGTAAGTATAGTTGTTAATGGCCATGCATGTTTTGTCAGCTACTCCTACGTTCGGAATATGGCTCATGGCATCAGCAAGTGTATTGAGCTTACACTTGACAATGTGTGCTTCAAAGTTGTATTCTGTTAATGCAATAGCCAATTTCTGAATGCTAACATTGTGTTCGGCCAAAGTCTTGAGGTAACACAAGCTCGCATGATCTGTCTCTATGACGAATTTGCGGTCATAGAGGTATTGCTTAAAATAGTTTACGAAACATTTGATAGCCGAAAGTTCTCGTTCTGTGACAGTCCATTTTTCTTCATTCAAGGATAACTTTTTGGAGGCGAGTGGTATGCTCTTTTGTGTTCGGAATTTCCTGCATGAGAACTGCACCTATGACTCTTTGTGAAGCATCACATGTTAATATGGTTCAGCGGTGTTCATCAAATTTTGACATTATGGGTGGGTTTTATTTTGGGCAGCTTTTAGTTCGTCGAACACAATTTGTTCCTGTTGCAACCACTTAAAGGGTACTATTTCCCTTGTTCTGCAAGAAGGGCATAGTTTAATATATATCTACGTAAATAGGATGTAGGTTCAAGGAACGTGCGGAATAATTTTATTTTCTTGGGGGGCACCATTTGTTGAATGGTAGTAATTTTCTCAGGGTCCGTCTGAATTCCTGATGGTATAACATAGTGGCAGAGGATCTTTATCTCTTATTGTGTGAAATTACATTTTTTTGCTATTAATCTTAACATTTTTTTTCCGGAGTCTTTCCATAACTTTTCTGATGTTTTCGAGGTGTTCATTGAATGTATGGCCTATAATGAAGATGTCAATGTATGCAATGGCTGTATTCCAGCTTAAGGGAACTAGCATAACGTCGAAAAATTTTTGGAAATGGTTTGGGCTGGTTGCAAGGCCCATTGGCATACATGTGTAAGCATACAAACTAACTCCGTTCACGCTAAATGCGAGTTTCTCTCGGTCTTGTTGCCGTACAGGGATGGTGTAAAAACCCCTGAACATATAGTTAGATTATATGTATTTAGAGCTCTGTAGTGTGTTAATATAATCCTCAGTGCATGGTATGGGATATTGCACTTTCTTGAGGTGTTGGTTGAGAAGTCAAATCTGTAAGAAATTGGATGCCGCCTTGTCGTTTGGAAATTACTAAACTTGACGCAGCATAGAGAGAATCTGATGGGGTTATAATCTGGAATCCAGCATCTGCTGTTTTTGGGTGAGAACCTGTTCACGCAATTTAGGGTTGATACAATAAAGTCAGGTATGAATAGTCTTGTCCATTGTTAGCTCTAGCTTGATCTCATATTCATTGTCTCTATGAACTCATTAATAGAGGTAGCATAACGGTCTTTATATTGTTGAAGTAGAGTTTACAATTCTCGTTGTTGGTGACCAGATTAACTGAAATTTATGTCTCCTAGTTGTTCGTTTGATGTTTGCATCTCCGCAGTGCTGATCTTGTGAATATAGTATTCTATACAATTACTTTTGTGATACTCGGTGGTGTTTGTGTTGATCGGCATGTCTATGACATTGTTGTTATTATATGCATAGATAAACATGATGTCCTTGGTAAAGACCAGAACTATATTGTATTGTTTCATGAAATCTACGTCGAGGATAATATCTAGTGTGAGATTATCCATTTAACAAAAATTCTTGGTAGAAGTTATGGCAGTGAATGTTAATGTTTACTTTTGTTTTATATCTAGGGACCTCTATGTCCTGAGTGGCACCTACCAATGAAAATGTTTATATTATAAGAAGTTGTTTCTCTTTATTAACTAATTTTGATGCCATAAAAGAGCACAAACAACTGGTGCTCAACAGAGCATTGAAAGTTTTACTGCCAAGCCCAACAAGAATGCATGGTGTTAACATTTTCACATAACTAGCACTGCACTTGTCCTTGGCGACCGGCATGCTTTGTTTGTGTTGACTATTTAAGTAGGGTTGGTGGCTCAGGTTGTACTTACATTTGTCATCATCACCACCCAGTTCCTTGTTTTTGTTTATAGTGAGTTTGTTTCCCACACACTGCAATTTTATCTTCATTTGCCCAATAGCAAAGTGCTGTTTGAAGGTACAGAAGTGCACAGCAATGTCTGTTTGAAATTCTTTGCCATGATTGGGGAATAACAAGCAAGCTGTGGCTTGGTGACCTGTATACATACACAGCATGCACATGAAGGCCGTCTACAACCGTGGTCTAATGAAGGCCACACTCACCTCTACCGTCATTGTTTTGCTGCATAGCGCATTCTTCTGGGCTGCCTGCTCGGCTGGGCCCGTCATTTCTGTGTACACATGATGATCATATTTCACGGGCACCTTGTGGTGTTCGTAAACACGAGTGGACTTGCGGGTGTTGGTCCCTTCCGTGTTCTGCTTTTCCATCATGGTGTTCGATCCTTGAAATGTGGTATGAGACATGACTTTGCTATGAAATTTACATGTTTGAGGCTTTTGTAAGCGCGTGGTTTGGACCTGGCTTGTCTGGACAAAATTTTCACTTTTTTGTGTTTAATCACACAATTTCCAGGCAACATCGATTTGGCACGCATTTAGAGAATAGCACCTGAGATGTATTAGTAACACTTGTTACCTTTACATTGGGCGGGAGTTGTCTTTCTGCCTGGCTTTCCTGACACAATTTACCATGTGGACGTTCTCTGGTAGTATGCACTGCCCTTAAGGGGCCTGCCTGTCCTTGTGTTTCTTTTCTGTGTGGTTGCATATTTTGTCTGCTTCTATAAACGGGGGAGGTGCTTATTCCCCCCTCATAAAATATATTTTTACTTGTAAAGGGTGTTTGGGCAGTATTGTGAGTGGGTGTTCTGTTGGGTAGTTTTGTGCTGGTTTGAGTGCCAGTTTTGATTGTTAGTGCGCAGGTTTGGTGATCTGTAATACTACTGTCCCGTGTATCTGGTTGTGGGCGAGTGGTGTGAAGTTGATTTGGATAGTTTCTGCCTGAACGTGGCTCATATTGTTGAGCCTTAAAGGATGCATTTTGGTTGGGCTGATATGTGTAATATGTTGGTTGGGTTTGATGGGATTGTGTGGGAGTATGCCTCTGGCTGTATTTGGGGTAGTTCTGTTAGTGTAATTATATGTTTGCAATTTCTTCTTTAAGTTCTGCTCCTAAAGGTTCTGTGTCGTAAGTTGCATGTGTCCCTGAGATGACTTGGTTATATCGAAATAGCCCTATTTCAACTCTTTTAAATTTCTATAGCATATCTGCAATGGCTTCATTCTTAAGCTCTATTAATTTATCTGCAATTGAAGGAAGCAGTAAGTGCCAGATAATGGAAATGAAGTCGGCATCTGTGATATTGTGATTGTACTTGAGCCGATAATACATCAGATTCTCAATATGAGTTTGTACACTTTGACCTAACTTCTGCTTTGTTGTGTAGATGAGTTGTTTGATAAATTCTTCTGTTTCTGGGGCGGTGAAGGTTGTTTTAAGGTTATTTACAATTCCATTCCAAGTTATGAGGTCCCCTTGTGTCTACCTGAACTTTTCAAGAGTGTGTTTTGCAGTGCAATTTAGGTAAAAACCCAATCTACGGCATTTTTCTGCCTCGTCCCAGTTATTGGTTTGTGCTGCCAAGTTGTAGTGTTCGAGAAATTCCGCCATAGTTTCATTGTTGTCCCCAGTAAACTTGGAAATTGTGACTGGCTGTTCTACTAATATGTTCATAGGTTGCTGGTTGGCCATGTATGTTTTTGTCTGTGTTTGCTAGTGGCTATAGGCGAGTTTTCGTAAATGTGGAGTGTTGTGGTGTCAATTTGAATTGGCAATAAGTAGTCGGATGTTTTGAGTTCTACGTTTTTGTATTTTGGTCGTGGTGTTGTTGGCAGAAAGCCACTGTTAGTTATTTTGTTAATAAGGCTGCGAGTAAGTAATGTAGAAATTGTTTCAAACTGTTCAATTAAGTTAGGGTTTTGTTGTAAGAGTTTTTCGGCAGAGTCAATAAGCTGTTGAAATTTGTCAGCGGTGTTTGTGTTTCTGACTTGTATTTTTCTTTGTGTTTCTGTCAAATCGATTGTGGCATGTTTCAAGGACGACTTAGAAGTGTCGGTCATGATGTTGATGTGTGGACAAAACGATACTACGTTTATCCTTATGAACTAACATGCATACACAAAGCTTTTATAATATTTAATTTCTACTTCGTGCAAGCCCTTGTGAAAATTTGCATCTAGCAAAATGTAAAATGGCCCGAATACTGGTGCTGTGGTTTAACATGCATGAATTCTTGTTAAAAGCATAAGCACACACTCTCTACTCTACAATACAATGGGCGACTTGTACGACTGCGGTTTTGCCGATGCAGCAAACTTGCATGTGTACCCTGGAGCGGTCGCGATCTACTGAGTAGCAATCCTGCAGTCTTTGAATGGGCACGTTTAATATGGTTTTAAACAAGTATACTGACTGAATGGCTTTAAACTGCGCATTGGCAGGAGGTGTAAACCCTGTGGGATGGTGGGGAACGAGAGGCGTCTACCCTATTTCTTGCCTTATAAAATACACAGATTTATAATAATCATTAATTGTAATTGTAAATGCATCAAGCTAAAAGGGAAAGTTGGAAGCCCTGGTGGCTCCACTAATTGCTGTGGCTTGTCTGAGAGGATCAGATCACGCACTTATTAGGGTAATGATAGTAACTAGAGGAAAGAGCACTCACTTTTATGAAACACTACTTTTATTCAAGCCACAATTCTTGTGCAAAGAATGCAAAGATAGCCCTAGAGCTTTACTCCAAGAAATCAATATTCGTATAACAAGACTCAATGTGGCAAAAGCTAGTGAAGCTTGCTTCAAACTCATTTACATGCTCTGATTCAAGGGTAAAATTATGCCTGTACCTATCCCTGCATCTCCACAATGTAGCGCGCCCTAACAGAAGTTGTAATTACCCTGGACTATCTCGTAATCGGAAACGGGAAGACCCACTCCAGCAGATGATGATGGCGTCGATTCTGGACCATGGGGTTGGTGGTCCTCCTTCTGGGCATCACTGTGGTGGCTGGATCGAGAAGGCCGCGAGCTGCCATTGTCCCAGTCTTATTTGTCGCGGCCCTGGCATCGTTACCCTTCCCCAGTACAATGTTGCCAAAATAACTGGGCTGGCCTGTCGAGGTTTCGAAGCCCCACATGCTAGCATGTCTCCTGCCAGCCCCAGATGCTGGTGATCACACCAACTGGTACAATACAGCGCCTATGTCTTCCTGGCTTGCATCCATCTACAGGTATAGCTGGTGCATGGGATCTTGCCTGGTTAAGTTGAGACACTCCTTAAAGCTCACTTTAATGACCTGAAACACCTTGTCTCCTTCTTTCCCTTACACAAACTTCTTCTGCGATGTCAGTAAATCCGTTAACAGCACAGTTATTGGGGCAAAATCATTAATATGTTCGGGCAGCCACTTTATCAAGCCAAAAAATTTGCACAGTTTCCACGTGCGTGGTGGTGCATGCTTGTCAATAATGCTTAACTGATCTGGCGTGGGCATATTTCCAGACTTGTCAATAATATGGCCTAGGAACTCTATACTTGTCTGAGCAAGGTGGCTTTTGTTGGCAGTACATGTCAGTCTGATTATGGCAAGGTGCTCTAAGACAATAGACAGATGGTGTAGGTGTTCCTCCCATGTCTCTGACCACACGACCACGTCGTCGAGATACACTAGCATGAAATCTCCGATCAGGCCATCTAGTACTCTCACCATCATTAATTGGAAATGTCGGTGCACACCTGAGACCAAAAGGCATTGAAAAAAATTGGAAACACTGGCCATCCGGGGTCATGAAGATGGTTATGATCCTCCTGCAGGATGGTTATCTGCCAATAGCTGCTGTGTAAACCCAAAGATGACAAAATTTTGGCATTTACTAAGGTACTCAAGGCGTCCTTAGCACTTATATATGGTGGCAGTGCGCTACATGTCATCTGATTGATCGAGTGGAAGTCTTTCTTTGGTGCTAGCATTACAGAAGAAATATATCTGCTGCATGTGGGCTCAGTGACACCATCTGTTAACATCTGCTGCACCTGCTCACATATTATTTTGGCCTGATTGGGAAGGTAACTGAACAGGCTGCAGTAGATAGGCTCATATTGCATTAAAGGAATCTTGTGCTCTGCAACTGTGGTTCTGTGTAAGGTGTCATGTTTACCAAATATTGCTATATGTTCAGTTAATAAGCTCTGGAAGGCTTCCTGTTACTCTGGTGGAATGTTTTGTTCAAAGTCCTTTAACTGCAAGTCCAGTGCACTAGTGTCACAGCAGAAACGGATCGCATGGACGAACGGAGCAGAGCAGGCGTTTGAGGCCATAAAGAAGCAGTTCAAACATGTACAATGCTGGCTTGGCATGACCCCATACAACTGCTGTTTTTACAGACAGGTGCAAGATAGAGGGGCTTTGCACGGTCCTGTATCAATGTAATGAGGCCGGAGAGAAGCACGTAATTGATTTTGCGAGTGCGAAGTTAGGTCCCACAGAGCACAGGTATGATGCGAATGAAAGGGAATGTTTGGCAGTGGTGTGGGCCATTAATAAGTACTGCTCCTATGTAGAGTATAGATGGCTCACATTACATACAGATAATTGATGCTTAGTCTGGCTAAGTAACATGAAAGAAGTACGTAGCAAGCTGACCCGATGGGCATTGCTTCTACAAGTGTATGACTTCACTGTAGAGCATGTCCCTGGGAAGGAAAACAAACTGGCAGATGCATTATCACGAGCAACGAACCCAGATGTTATCGTGTATGATGAAGCAGAGTGGGATGAGGTCCTTCCGCCAAATTGCAAAGGACGCATACACAAGGCGAAGCTAAATCAAATTGATGCAGGACAAGCGGAGATTGTAGTGAGTGACCTTTACAAGTTGAGAGTGCACAGAAAAATTGCAGGTTTACGCGAGAGCTCGCAGAGAAGTGTACAGGCAGACATATGGAGCAATGGCGAGAGATAAACGACAGATTAGAGACATGTGCATCGCGAGACAACAGCAAGTGGCAGGTATTTGTGCCCGTAGAAATGAGAACAGAAATTTTTCCCCATATGCATGCTAGCAATATGACAGGTCACCCAGGTACGGACGAAACCATTCACAATGCGAGAGAAAAGTTTTTCTGGCCCGGCCTGTCACGTGATGCGAAGCAGTACGTGAGAGAATGCGTGAAATGTCAACAGTTCAAATCGCGGCACACAGATGGCGTGCTCCAGGAGCAGGCAAGGATGACGAAAAAGCCATTCGAAACAATTAGGTTGGCCCTACCTTTATCCCAGGTCTGCGGCGGTAAGAGGTTTATACTCATGGCAACAGATAATTTTTCGAGATGGACCGAGGCCATATAGTCGAGCCAGTGCAAAATGAGTTCTTCGCACTCTGGTGTTACCCAAGGCAAGTTTTGGCAGATAACAGTACACAATTCTCAGGGAGGAAATGGCAAGAGTCATGCAACTAGTGGGGGGTATGTAATATCAAAACATCTGTTTAACATGTACATACCAATCCTACAGAGCATCACAACCAAGACCGCAAGATGTAGTTGCGACTCTGTGTGGGCAAGAAACACAACAGTTGGGCTGAACACTTGCCTGCTGCCCTGTTTACCTTCCCATGGCGAGTAAATGCTACAATGGGAAGGACTCCCGTGGATGTACTGCTGGGAAGAAACTTCACACTATCAGGCTAACGCAACTGCCCCAAGAACACAGCAACCAGCATGACAGAAAGCAGTAGTAAGCAGCGCGAGAATTGCATGCAAAGGTTGCACGTGCAAAGGGAGCACCAGAGGTGGTACGCTGCGAGGTGGGTCCCACCTAGTATGAGAGCACTGCCATACAAGGTCCATCAGGCACAGCAATTTGATATCACACAGCACAGAGCATGGAGCAACAACAGTGGAGGAGGAGAGATCAACACAGGCGGCACATGGCAACAGCCTGCAAAGAACCACAGCACCAAATAGAGGAGAAGGGCAGGAGAGCGGAAGTTTGGACCCAACGACGCTCTACGGTGTCGGCGATGCCGAGCAAGGGGAGGAGCAGAGGTGCATGGTAGGTGTGTCTGCACTTTCAAGAAGGACAGCAGCAGAGGGTGCAGTGAACCCGACATACCTGGCACAGTGGCGGCCAGGGGGGGCTAGTCAGAAGTTCTGCCCCAACATGTTCGAAAATGCACCACCTACAAGCGACATCATTCGAATATCAGCACTGCAACCAGTGTCTGCAGTTCCAGCAGAACATGCACGAGGACACACCTGGAAGAGGGTAAAATACAGCACAGAAGCGGAGATGCAATGGAAAAGCAAGTGAGCACAAGGAGAGGTCGCGCCCACGGCAATGTGCAAGAAGGAAGCAGCAACGGACAAGAGGAGACACAATGGGAGCACAGGAGAGAGCATGAGAGTAGCGACGTCGGCAGGGATGGGTCGGCCAGTTCTTATGTCCTGGATCGGTCGCGGAGGCAGAAATGTCCGTCAACAGCATATACGAACTGCAGGGATGTTCCGGCACCTTTCAGGAAAGCATGGGAGTGGATGATAGCCGACAGGGATCGGCTGCAGCAGTCGTCAGCAGCACTGTGAAAGGGGGAGATGGTACCTAGGTTCCCCTAATAGCTGCGTCCACAATGGCAGGTGGGTAGGCAGTGTGCCTGCTGCCATTGAAGACACCATGGCTGCAAACAGTCTCAAAAGGGGGGGGAGGGGCTTTTTTATGTGAGCCGAGCTCCCGATCCTTAGACTGTTTACCCACCATCCATTGAATCTGCAGCAGAGAGCCACACTCTACCATGCATGGTAGTGTGTCGGTGACCAACGGAGGTGCAAGTGCAGTGCAGTGTGTGTCTTCCAGATGCAACACAGCACAGAGTGGGACAGCGGCCATGCAGCCACATGCAAGTTTCACAAGGATACAGGAAATAGTACCATGTACTTACATTTCTCCTATTATCACATTAAAAGGGCGAGAGTGATTATAAACAGTCACATGCAAGGAAAGGGACACCTGTGAGAGCAGTTTCAAAGCCCTAAAATTATTGTTAAATGTTATTGAAATGTGTTTTGGTAGTGTACTTCATTCACGTGTTTTCATCCACACATCATCCCAGTTATTTTGCAATGTATTATGTTTTTTGTTGTCATATTAGAGGATATTTAAGAGTGTTAGTGCAAGTGTTGTGTAGTTAAGTATAGTTGTACGAGTGCAAGGTAACAGAAAGTAGTTCCTCGTGGCACGCTGTGGCGACAACCCCAGAGAACGCACCGTGATGGAAAGACAGTAGACATTGAGAACTCTGAGTGGCCGGTCGCGTACCATTCAGTTCTGCGCCCGGGCGGCATTCATTATTTTTAACAACCATTTTCGTTGCAATAATATAGTAAGTTAACAGGAACCGTTTTTGTAAGCCGCATGGGACACCGCCTCTCAACTTCTCCAGGTTTGCATTGCCTGGAGGAGCTTAACTTGTACTAAAGTAATGCACAGGCCTTTGCACCAATTTTCCATTTAACTGATGCCGAACGGTAAATATCCCGGCGATAATTATGTAACGTGTTGACTTGCGAGTCATGTAAGCAATAGCCTAAATTAATGGTATTACGTGTATCGAGTGCTTTTATTTAAGGTAATATGCAAGGCATTTAAGGGACGGGCCCTTCTAATTTCCCGCCAACCCGCACGTCTGTATTGACTTTCAGCTTTTGTTTGCAAGTATTACAGGTAAAGTAGCATAGGTGTGTGAATAGCCTAGTTAATTCACCATGTAGCACGTGATACTGTTCAACAATCTAGAGCACAAGGAGTGATGCAGCAACTGAAGGATAGCTGCCTTTGGTCGTTGGCTACATGGCATTGAGTGAATAAGAGTCTGCTCTACCACTTCAACGACACAAGGTCTGGATAGTGCCTCGTGCCAGGGTAATATACCTCATTCCAACCACTTCACTCATACAGCCTCACTCCTCAAAATTCTGAATCTTATAATTTTCACTCTGACCACTGGACCCACCGTCTGCTGGCCAAGGCCAACCACCTATAAGAGCACAGCAACCGGCAAAATGGCTTCCGTGAATGTGTAGCCAAATCTTACCTCTTCCTAAGCATTTGATTACTGTCACACCATAGAGCATAGAAGACCAACAACAATGTAGGCAATGACCATGGCCTGAAATGCACTCCGACCCGTTTTCAGAACCTGGCGATGTTCTGACACTAGCGTACCAGCTGGACCATAGGGAGGGGGATGAAGGTTATGTGGATAGGGATTGATAGATGTGGGATTTCTCTGGTGGGTGCCAGTGCTTCATAGTGGGTACAGCATAATGTTAATCTGCTGTTCTCTCTCTCAGGTTATGATGACCGACGACCATTGGCCCTCCCCTATGTCCGATGTCATTATGAACTTTACCAGTATCGATGATAATGCCGCCAGTCACACTAAACCCAATATTGCCTTGCCTAGTAAGGGTTGTCAGCCCCCTTTATATGCCAGCTCACTCCCGGTGGGTTATTCTGGCCACCCAATACCATTATTCAACACGTGGTAAAATCATTGAACACAAAATAGGTTAAGCAACAGTTAAGTGGTTACTTATAATAAAAACGTCGGCATCTCATCTTTACGTATTTTATTATAGTTGTTTCCCCAATGGAGCAAATATATTCGTTACAACGCGGTTAAAGCTAGGCGAGCTCAGATGCTGCAAAATGGCTGTGGGGCTACATGGTTAAGAAAGCATTACACCTGGGAGTGTAAAATACGGACTGAGGTGTGAGCGACCAAGTACTCCAGGCTAGAAAATAAACGAGGTTCTGGTAAACTAAATCAATAAAACAGAATTACATGATGAGTAGAAAACAAAGTTGATGTGCCCGAAGCACCACGATGCGATGGTCATCTCACGAGGTCTAGGATGCTACTACTCTCTGCTTGGTGCAGAGCTCACTCGTTGGATGAGACTCCCTCCACACGTATCACGTGACATAATTAACACAAAAATGAATTAAATTAAATGAGATGAAGTGAACCCTACAGTGCAAATTGGATGAACATCTTAACAAACCCTTAACAAACCCTTATCAACAAAGCACAACTACATGCATTAAAAATATAACAATAAATATAAATATTTAGTACACTCTGTTGCCATGGCAACATAATATCACTTGATTCACTGTTTAAAACATAGCAATAACTCTTTAGGGCCTTTCCCCCATAAAGTTTATTATATGTGTATACATTTTTTCTCTATCAAAATATATGAGTTAATATTTGGTTGTCAACAAACACTGCTAAAATATATTCATAATTATTAGGGGCATTTTGGCCACATGTTTGTGCACACCGGTTCACCTCGGTGCGAGATTGCAGAACATAACCTGAAATGGCAGTATTTCAATACTGGCAGTACTTTCTTTATTGGACAAACACAATTTAATATATAAAAATCTCTGAAAACCCTTAATATGCATGAAAACTGATGTGATTAATTACAAGTAATATTATTAAGCCCAATACGTGTCACAGCGGTCTTATGTGTGGCCGTTTTGAGAACTACATAAAATGGTGTCTCACACGCCTGAACTGTCAACACGTCAATAAATAAATACAATTCTACATGGCGTTAAAAATGCACTAAATAATAATGAAAACAAAACCAAGACTATTTGTCTCGTACTTACGTGCATTACAAGTTAGAGTAAGAAAAATAAAAACACTTTGACATTATTCTTGATAAACATACACATAGCACTTGACACATAACCGTGAAGCGTGGCATTGAAAACATAAACATTGGCACGTGGCTGTTAGTAAGAAAATTATAGGTTCGAGAAGTACATAGGTACCTGCAATGATACCAATATTCATATTTCGCAGTGTCCACAAATGTGTGATATGCAACACTTCACTTGGATAACATGTAAATACATTACACTAAAGAACACTGACAAGGTGGCATTGCAGAAGACTATACACATAACCCAAAATAAACAAAGCACACATATTAAACAGGTTATAAAATACACTTTCTACATGAATGCTACACAATCACAGACATACACATCGCATTAGTTCCATGGTGCTGGTGATGTTCTATGTTGTTGAGGTGTATCCTGGGTGCTCAAAATGGCACGATGTGGAGAATGGCCTGAGGCCAAGGTGCTGTCGACGTGAGTTCGCTAGAACTGCAAGTGAAGACACAAACCCCTTCCTTAAGGAGTGTACATTGCACCTAAGAGTTTACGGCGTGTGGGAGGATGACTGGGCTAATTACATTGGCAATCAGCTGCAAGGAGAAGCACATAAATGGTGGAGTTCTGTGAACCACTACAGCCTGGGATGGGAGGAGTATGTACACTCCTTCCAGTGCCGGAACGGCAGCGTTTTCATGTTACTCCAGGTACAGAGCAAACTGCTCTGGCAGGAACAGCAGCCAGGTGAGCAACTGTCCACCTTTATTACCCAGAAAGAATATCTGATCAAACACTTTAATCCGCAATTGCCAGACAGGTAATCCTTGCGGCCCATTCCACGAAACTACAATTCTACAAGTTACAAGTGAAAAGACTTGTAACTCGTGAATAGCAAGAAATTTGTTTGCACAAATCTACATGCGTTTACTAGTATATGCAAGTCAATTTCTACAAGTTGCAAGTAGTTCGGTTTCACGAATCTTCAAGCCTGCTCTAAACCTTGTAAAAAATAATATTTTCTTTCAAGAATGGAGAGATGAGTAGAAATTTTTATAAGTTAATAACGAATTGTTTGGCATTTAATTCAATATGAATATAATTTTTCATACTTGGTTTTTGTCAATCATAAACACATATCTTTATAAGCGATTCAGAAGAAATTAAACAAGCATAATGAACTTAGGTATCAGAGATGACGAAGCACATTTAGGTTAAGATTGGATATGTGGTTTTTTTGTGTGAACCTATATAATTGCTTCACTAACAGCATATAAATCCCGGTTACAATTATATTATTTTTTTATATTTCCAGTTTATGTTAATGGGAAATCCATGTCATTATCGATAGTAAAAAGTATCATGCAAGACAGAATGAAACTTCTACAAAAATTTGTGGATCACTCATATAAACTAAAACGATTATAATTATTCTATTGTTTGGAGCATGTAACATAAATTATCTTTAACGTTGTAGCAAAATAGTATTGTTTCAATTCTCACAAATGTAATTTTTTTTCCAAATTTGACTAAAATGGATTACTTTTTAGGTTACACTTCTTTCCTGAAATTTAGGGCCAAAATCCATCGCGCTAACTGGAATATTCTCCCATTTCTATAATTTATCGGGCATCGTTAACTTATCTGAAAAAGTACCAAACAAGCCATCTTTAGTTTCTTTGACCTTGTTCAGTGCAGTCGATTTTTTTCATTTGATTTCGGCACTTCGTTTACTTGTAAAGTAAATGAGCACACTTGTAGAAAAGAACTAGTAATTACTAGTGTACCGAAACTTTTCAGGAAACAAATTACAAGCCCCTGTAGATGTTATAGTTATCTGTGAAACTGAATTTACAAGTACTTGTAGATAGCAGTACATGTAGCATGTAACTAATACTTGTAGTTTTGTGAAACGGGCCCCTGGAGATCGTCGTGGAGAAAGCTTTGCCAGAACACCATGCAGTAATACTGCTCTTCCTAAACAGCAGCATGGACGAGATCTTGAAAGCAGCTATCATTCTGGAACACAATATGGGCTCGTCGTGTCACGAGAGTGGCGCTGCACAGTGGCGACATGGGTCACAAGCGGAAGACGGGATGGGGCAGCAGGGACGGGTAAACCGCTACCCGAGATATTTCGGACAGAAAATGGACCAAAACAACTCGAGTTACAGCAAATCAAACTGTTCACGCCACAGTGATATGCCAACAAGTGAAAGTGTGAGTAAGGATGTCGGGCAAATGCGAGTTAGGCTGGACAAGAGACAACCTTCAACAATACTCTGCAGTTATTGTAGGCCGACAGAGGTATTCCACTGGCACAGCAGGTGACCAAACAACCCACATTTTGATAACTACAAGAGGGCCCACAGTCAAAGATGCAGGTAAACGGATTATAGGGGGGAAGGTGCTTGATGCTCATTCCACCCCTGTAACAACAACGAACAGGAAAACACTGCAGCAAGTGCTGATTCAACAGGTAAGTGGGAGCCACAGTTTATTCGTTTCCTAGTGTATGTGAATGGGCAGCCTTGCCACGCTCTTGTCGACATGGCAGCATCACACAACTTCGTACAACCCCGCTTTGTCAATGTTAGAGATGTACCCCCATGAGTCACTTAATTAAACTCGCTATTGGCCAAGTAAGTAGTGGAGTGTTGGGCCAAGTACGGTTACCATCAAAGTAAAGAATTTGGAAATGATAATGAGTGCGATTATAACACCAGAGATAAGGGAGGATGCGATTTTGGGCGTACTCTGACTGCAGGAGCAAAACACTGTACTAGAACCAGCTATGAGACGAATCCATTTTGGCCCGAAAGAAAGGTGTACAGTATATAACATCGACAAAACTTTTGCAGACGACCTACCCCCCAGTTTCACTTG
The DNA here is from genome assembly GCA_029891345.1 of Dryococelus australis. Lineage (NCBI taxonomy): Eukaryota > Metazoa > Arthropoda > Insecta > Phasmatodea > Phasmatidae > Dryococelus > Dryococelus australis. Next base: position 14,994,320 of record CM057005.1, read on the forward strand.
CAGAGTTCGATCATTACGTTCCACTACAACACCAGGCAGCGTTCCAATTAATATTGGACGATCATAGGGAGGTGTTCGCAAAAATTGATGCGCGGGGCAGAACGACTGTAGCCGGGCACGAGCTAAAGCTCTCGCAAGAGGGGCCAATCTACACTGGTCCGTGCAGTTATATGCCACACCAGACTAAAATCATTCGCGAGCAGGTCAGGAAATGCTGGCTGATGGAGTCATAGAGCCCACGCATAGCAAATGCAACTCGGCAATAACCACTGGAACCGAAGAAAGACAGGAGCTGGTGTTTTTTTAAATCGATTCTCGCCCTGTTAATCAAGTGACTTGTAAAGACCTACCACCATACATAAGTGTCAAAGATGACCTTAGCTCGCCGGGGAAAGCTACCATGATGACGCCTCTCGACCTCTGCAGTGGTTATTGGCAAATTCCCGTAAAGCTGGAAGCTTGCGAGAAAACCACATTCACTACCCCAGATGGCAGGAGATACCATTTTTGTGTGATGTCGTTTGGGTTGAAGGGAACGCCCACAACGTTCCAGTCAATGATGGTTCAGGTCCTGGACAGACTCTACAGCTATTTCCCGTTAGCTTGCTTGAACGACGTTATTATCTGGTCCAGTAGTTGGAAGACCATGCACATAATTTGTCAAAGGTGTTCGAGAGACTCGCCATAAATGGCCTTACATTTTCCGTGAATAAGAGCCACATAGGAAAAAGCAAGCTAGAGTTCTTACGGTATGTTGTAGACGAGGACAGAAACATGACTAATCCTGAGCAGTTACAGTTAATCTAAACATACCCAGTACCACACATTCGAAAACAACTTCGAAAATCTTTTGGACTTATAAAGTGGCTCCAGGAATTTATATAGTATTTTGCAGTAGTTTCTGAACCCCTCATGGATATACTTTCTCCGCAAAAATTGTTTGTAAGGGGTGATGTGGAAGAGAAGGACTTTAAAGAGATCAAGTCACATTTCCGTTCCTGCCCTAAACTTGCACGATATGACCCAGGCAAGCACCTATATCTACAGACGGCTGCCAGCCAAGAGGGGGCTGGGTGCTGTGCTGTATCAATGTGTGGAAGACAGCACCAAACACATAATCTATTACACAAGTGCGAGACTTGGCCAGGTGGAAATACGCCACGATGTTAACGAATGGGAGATGTTAGAAGTCATATGGGCCGTCAAGAAATCCCAGCCATATTTGTAATTCCAGTGTTTTACCCTAAGAACTGATAACTGGGGTCTTGTCTGGTTACATGCAATGAAAGAAGCACACAGCAATATTACCCAGTGGGCATTGCTCCTAGAGTCGTATGACTTCACTGTACAGCACGTCCCCGGGAAGGAAAGTCAGCTGGCATATATTGTATAGCGCACGTCAGTTACAAGCATAACCCTAACAGACGATGAAGTGTGGGAATATGTACTCCCGCCAGACCCACACGAAATGTTTGCGAGGTTAATGTAAACATGTTGCAAGTAGTAAACACAGAAGTTCTGGTGGAGGAACTGTACATGGAAGTAGTGGGCGCGCAAGACAGCTGCGCCATAGCAAGGGAGAACCTCGTAAATCATTATTTAATAATATGCTAAATACTTTAGAATTTATTTTTTATTTCAAATACAAGAAGAGGAATTCAATTAATACAAGTTTTTGTTTGGAGAGATAGTTGTTAGGGTCAGTACGATAATATTAAAAACATTGCCAAAAATAAAATTTGGGATGGGGTGGTAGAAAATATATTGTAGACATGATCAGCAAAGGACGTAAAAAGTAGAGGATGTTCATACCGCCGAACTGTATGGAGAAAGTTTTGGACCACACACACACCATTCACGTAGCCAGACAACCGGGCACAGAGAAAACACTCAGAAATGTAAAGGAACAATTTTTCTGGCCAGACTGGTCTGTGATGCAAAAGGTATGTTCAGAATTGTGTAAAATGCCAAACGATCAAGTCCCGCAGGAATGACTGAGAACAACAGCGGCAAGACGACCATTCGAGACAGTTAGCCTCGACCTGATCGGGTCGTACCCAAGAACACTAGGGGTTGGGGGGGGGGGGAGAAAGTCATCATAGTAGTCATGAATATTTTCTCCCAGTGAGTGGAGGTGTATGCAATGAGCAGTGTGTGAGTGGCCAGCATAATCAAAATTCTTGAACTGGATTTCCGCACAATCATGCCCGTGGCAGTGGTTGACTTCTATCCCACTTTGCACTTGCACTCACTCGCATTTTTCACGTCGCGATTTTCCTTAAGCGGAATTTTGTCCTGTTTTGCCTGATTATCAGTTCCCAGATAATTTTGTTGCATTTTGTCCCGGTATTGTCCGAAAGACTTTGACCACGTTGTTTGGAACTTTATTTTCTCCCGCTTCTGTTTCATTGCTTGTGACACCACCGTGTAGGACACGTATCGTGGCATGGCTGGCATGAATTTTGTTCCAGGATGATGGAAGCTCGCATAAGTACTTCCAATGTCCTATTTAGGAGTGGAATTAATGCAGTGTTGTATTAGGGGCAAGCTGTTTCACGACTTCGAGCAGTTCTCGTTCCAGCAAATGTAGGTGAAACCACCGAACCAATTGTATCTTGCATGTGATGAATGCAGCCAGGGACTCATTGGGTTGTTGTTCTACCAAAGTAAGTTTACTCTGTGCTTGAATAGATGCGGACATGCCTCCGAAATGGCACTAGAAAGACCGGAAAAACTCACTCCACTGCAATCTATAATGGTTCAGGGATTGCCCCCAAGAATGGGCTTCTCCTTGGAGTTGCTCTCTAAAGCAACTAGCGCACTCTTCCTCACACACACCATATCTGGTGAGCCTTAAAACGCAGTCAGTCACGAAGCCAGTCAGATCCTACATGGGTGTTCCGGCAAATGTTGGCAAAGTTTGGAATTTTGCCAGAGTCTTTGTTTGCAATCGGCCTTGGTGGCTGTAGTGTAGCGATGGCTCCAATGGTTTCGCATCCCTTCCAACTTCTCACATCGGTTTACTGACAGGTGGTGTCACAAAGTTGTTTGCTGAGTATGGTGTCATGGGCTATATGGAAGGATATGGAGTGGCAACTTTTGGTAGCATTGGCTGGAATAGTGGCCTAGGATAGTGTGTCTGTAATTGTGGGTAATATGGTACTTGGTGGCAGAAACATAAGGGGAGTTGCATTTGCTGTGGGATGTGATGGCACTAACCTGGGGGGGGGGGGGGCAAGCCAGTTTGTTTACACTGGCCATGTTCACACTGTGGGCGTGTGAGCACTGTGCACCACCAGTGCACAATAAATTGCTGCACCAGTTAGGCAATATATAATTAGGAAACTGTGGTATTTCTAATTTTGTAGTGTCCGAAATTTGCACTGCCTGCCTTGGAAGCGACTTTCCCACTTCACTGTTTCTGTATTTTCCACGTTTGTTCATGGCGCAGTAGTGCGATGGGCTGGGCTTACTGCTGCAACAGCAGTACGAAATGCCAAGCTCATACTTTGCTATGGTGTCCTGTGGGATTGGACACAAACATTGTTGACACAAAGGTACTGGCACACCTGTCTGCATCTTGCCAGCCATTGTTTACCAACATAAGCATGTTCACAGATGATCTGGGTGATGCACAAATGCACAGTATTGGAATGGAGGGAGCACCTTCCCCTCTCTCGCAGCAGACCCCTTCTGCATGCTCGGAAGGAGGGTAACGACTGGCCGGCATATGAGTGGGGATGAGGCACTCTCACATGACCCACACTCTCCGCGATCGATGCTCTGTTCAGATGTGTCGCTTAAAAGAGGGGAGTGGCACTGGCGCGCACCTGCTCCTTTGCATGGTGGGTGGTGGGTGGCTGATGCCACAACACCATCCAAAGATGACCAGTCTCTTGTGTGTGCCCACCCTTGCCGAAGAAATGGCGGCTGCCCTGTTATTCTGGTGAGTTCTTCTGGTCCAACCACATGGCAGGTTTCCCAGCATCCTGACAGCAACTGGAAGGCATCCCAGTGTTGGTGTTTGCTCTGGATCTTCGTTCCTGATGTCTCCGTTATGGGTAGGAAGTAAAATTAAGGAGTTATGCTGGCAGAAAAATTTTGCAGGAAAGATTGCAGAAAACTTCTTTGCAGATTTTTGGTTTTTGGTGACTGGAGTTTACGTCACCGGAAATTACGCTACATGGAAGGGCAATGATTTGACACAAAGAGGCTAGGTGAAATGGTGTGAATCGTGTATGTGAGGCAGAAGGATTTTTTTCCACACATTCAGGCAAGCCAATTTGATGTTGTTTAGTAAGGACATGGAGGGTAAGGGTGGGGTTTGAGGGGCAGTGGGGTTTCAGGTCTGGATTGATTCGTGATGATGTTACTGGGTGGGTACCAGGCATCGCTACAACCATCCCATGAAGTTCTTGTAGAGCAGACTCTCTCACCCCTGAGCCGTTTGGCTGTCCACCCAGGAAATTATTTCCTGTAGCATTTGAGAATCCCCTTGTGATGATGCTGTAGGATAATTATGTTATGCTCTATATGGTAACCTCTTATGGTGGGTCACATGCTGTAATTACTTGCAAAAATGAACGATGTGCATATCGGCCAGGTTGCTAAACGGTGGCCTATTGGCTGATCATGTGACATTAGTTACTGAATTGCACAATGAAACATGCATGAGCTGAATATAATTACATGAACAATTACTCATTACATGACACTGAAACAGGGTTGTAAAGGCCTGTGCCTTGAAAAGCCTTGCTGCTACTCAAATAAATAAAATGCTCGGAGTTAATTCGACACATCTATTTAGTGTACTTGACCAAATACTCCCCTGCTCGAAGCAACTTACATTTGCTACCAGCAGAGCCTACAGGTAAGGCAATACAGATTTAAAAGGCACAAAACTGTACAGTTAATTATGTTGCATAAGTAAGCTCCCTTGGGTGATGCTAACCACAGGGGAGATGGGCAGGCAGGTGTCTTCGGCGACAGAGAACGAAAAGTTTCTGGTATTTACATTAAATTACTGTTGTTAATATGGTTGGCACACAAAAGTTGCTGGCCACCGAAGCACGAACCAAAACTCTGCCTTGTCCTTGTACGTCCTCGATGCTATTGACCATCCCGCCTTGGAACCTGAACCCACAGGGTGGGGGTTAGTACGCCAACCTGGAAATGTATTCTGTGACTCTTGCAAAACAGAATTATATATACCTAAAACTGGCCTACCCGGTTATTTTAAAAACATACACTAATTAAATAGCCATATTACATGACACAGAATTACCCTTGCAAATATGATGGGGTGAAATGGGTATGAAACATGTAATGTGAAAACAATAACATTGACAATAAAACTCTTACACATAACACTGCATAAAGGGCTTTGGGCTAAGAATGCTATACTGTCCCCTTTTATTAGGTTTATGTCGGCAATCGCTGTTAAGCCCTTTTTAGAATGGCCCTATTTTCATTTGCACTGACAAACTTTGGCGTGCACTACCTTCACTGGCAGTACACGAGCATTCATGCACTTCATGTGTTGCGCTGTCGCACTGATGCGCAGGCACATAATTAAACACAACACTCATAGAGCACTGACCCTGGCTGCGTTGACTTGGTGTACGGCCAGATAAATGATCTTATGAGTCAGGGGACACGAGATCATGTCAGAATTTTGTCAAAATTATTTGCATTCATTTAGAGGAAAGTGAGGTCATTAGTTACATCAGTAGCTTCGTGTCTTTTCTATTGAAGTTTCGTTTATGCAGCTGCAAGATTGATGAAAATATTTTCGTACATGGAACATATTCAGTTTTTCATTATTTTTGCTTCGACATCAACACAATGCATTATTTACTCTTACCATTTGTGCACTAAAAAATGAAAAAAATTAACATCTTGGGACACTTCCACATGCACCTGCAGATGAAAGTTGAAGTTGCCGAATTATCATATGTTATGGGACCTTGGACATTGAAGCTTCCAACGAATTGTATGAATGTCCTTTGTTAAGGATGCCGCTGAAATGACTGCAAAATCCCACTTATAGAGTACCACTGGAATAGATCTGCATTTTAGCGTGTGAACTTAAAAATAGAAGTTTTGGGTAAATTAAAATAGAAGAATGAATTTTAATAATCCTGATTTTTCTGGCACTGAAATCAAGGTGGTTGTTACAGAGAACTGTGGTAGTTTTATCCTTATGAAATAGGATCCCAGTGTACTAGAAGATAGTACAACTTTCCTTGAAACACATATGCTAAACACTTGCACTTAAAAGGAGAAACAAAGATATCAGAAAACTACAGAAAACAACTTCCCAATGGTGAAGTATGAATTTTAGTAGCAAATGACTTTCCTTAAGCAGCTGTTTCATGAATCAAATTAAAATTCAAAAGTTGAAAAAATTCTATTAAGGCAGCATATTGGACTCAACTAGCTTAAAGTAAAATAATAATTATCATATTAAAAAGAATCTGGCAGTTGGCAATTATGTGCCATTAAAAAGTACAAATTTAAGCATTTTTGTCTCAAAATTTCAGTTCTAAATTACAGTATCACACAAAACTGAGTTTAAAAACTTTTTCCCTGGCTTAGATCAGAATAATATAGTATAGTTAAACAATTTTTTCTCTGAGGGTTATATTAGATAATTACAATAAGTATAATTATGTATTTTGCAGGAGTATATGTCACTGCTTCACCTCTAATAATCTGGCGTACAGAAAATTAGTATTTTACCTATACAATTTCACTTGCATTAGAAATGCAGAAAACACACATAGGCCCTCTTATTTGCTCTCCAGCGCATGCGGTCGGCCTTAAATAAATATATTAATACTCTTAAACATCTCGATTCGACATATTTAATACATATTAATCAATTTCAAACTCTGGGCCAACAACCCTGGCTGCCCAGCTTAATGAAGTTTCAGTTAAAGTTCCAAAGTTAAAATGACATTACAGATATGGGCTTTCCTCAAAATTACATTTAAAAAGCCCTCACAGCTTGTGTCAAAACATAAATAAAAATATGCTGTTTTTTTAAATTATGCATGGAATAAATTAAAATTAGCATACAAAACAATCTTTCAATTTAAAGACAATCTTTTTTTGTGATTTACTCAAAAATAAATTAGGTAACAATTAATGGAAATTTTAAAAGTTCAAGGAGCATTGCAATAATAAAAATCAGAGTACTGACTCACACACAAAAAAAAGGTTAAATGAAATAATGAGAAAAAAAGAAAGGCATATGATATGCTCCAGAAAGAAGTGAAAGCTTAGTATCAGTTTTATTTTTCAACAATTATAATCTACCCTTTCATTTTATCTCATTTTTTATCCCCTACCAAGGATATGGTTAAACCCAGCGCTTCCCTTGCACCAACAGGTGTCGATGCAAAGAGATAATTGATCTTCGGAAATCCTTGGGCTGCAATTGGCTCGGACTCCCAAACTGCCACCAAATTTCGTAGGATACTGGCAAGAAACTAGTTCAGTTCCCGACGATGTGGTTAGGTGGCTGGAGCTCTTGTCTCTTCGCTGCTCGCGACGGTTGTGTTAGGCTATTGATAGTCTTCAAACACAATAAAATGTAGTTTAATAGTATGCTGGTACTTATATTAAGTTGGGGCATAAGTAAACGTGTCCCAAAACACACACTGCTAGTAGGTTTAGAAGAATATGTGCACACTGGTACGTCGGATTGCAAGCCAGTTGTTTTTTAAACTGTGCATGCTAACAAGTGTCTAATTTAAGGCGTTGACGTCATCTGCAGCTAGCAGTCTAGCCCATGTCGAGCCGCGCACTATCTACCGGTCCAGGTAAGAACTACCTGCAGTAGAGGGCTGGCCCTGCAAGGCACTGCCAGATACCATCACCAGCCCTACCATTAAGTGAATCAATACAACATCTATTGATGCCACAAGGCGTAACGTTTTATACTGTGTGTAAATTGAAGTGCTTCACATAGTAAAACTAGCCCAATAATAAAGTAGCGCCCAATAAATGAATCTGATGTAATTACAATTGCACTCATGTAGCAGTGAAGATAAAAAGTGCCGACCACGTGGTCACGTGGATCTCGGCTTTCTGTATTATTACTCAAAAACACTAGGTGTTTTAGAAATAACAAAAATAAGGGAACTTCAGGACTAGCAGTTAGCCCTTTTATGGACGGACTATAATAAATTATTTTATTTTTCATGTTGCTGTCTCTAGTATGCTGCGCACCCTTCAAACTACGCTAAACAAAATTACTTAAAAATATTTCGCAAAATTAGTACATTAATTTGTAAGGCACCAAATTTATGCAAAATACTTAATTACAAAGTTCAAAGGAATCCATGCAAGTTTTCTCCTCCAGCTCAAAGAGAGACTTAAGTGGCAAATATTACTAAATATATAAAAATCAGTGACACGTAATACTTACATTTATTGTTGTTCTGTTCAAATGTCTTGCACGACGTGCAAAATAATATGTGTTTCATCCAGTGTTATGTTTCCCATCACACATATAAAATATTTAACTCAGGGACATTTTTGTTCTGATGCGGCATAGGCTACAGGCATCACCCACTCCATGCCAACTCCTATAGTCTTGGTTCAACTGGGGTCAGGGGAGGTTGTGCTTGCGCAACTCGGAGGTGAAACACCTTAGCACTCATCATGTAATTGTAATATACTTTTATTTTACTGGAAGGTTTTATTTGTCTCGTGCACCTCCGAGTATACGTTCGATCCAGAGCAGACTCAGGGCCCACCGGTACATTTATTACTTAAATCTTTTTCACTATATCTACAACATTTTAGCAGCATAGGCCTATCTGGGGCTTTGTGCCACATACCTGCTTATGTTTTTAAATCCTGTACCATTACATCACCAGTGTTGAAAAGTCATCAATTTTAATCAACAGATGTGTTTGAGTATATTTATTCTCGCTTGTCGAGGAGGTGTAATGCCGATGGACCATATATCCGCCAAATACCTGCCACGTGTTTACGACCACGTAAGTTTTTGAGTGCTGAATGTTTATTTGTCCTGAAGTATATCTTAGTGTTGGGTAAGGCATGTTGGGAAGCCAGAATATCACAACTCGAGTACTAAATAATACAGTTTATGCAAGTTTATGTGACTGTCATAACATCTTTTTATTCAGATTCCAGGAGACACATGGTCATTTAGCCCAGGCTTTTCGACCATGGCCCATCTCAAAAGTCTCGTGTTAACCAAGTGGATCCTCCTCGTTGGTTAGCTGATGCCCTCCGGACATTTACAACTCACATCATGACCCTGTTACCACCCCCTTTGCAGACAATCGGCATGCCCACACTTGGGCTTCACCACACCGATCCTCGCTAGGCATTTGTGTGCTTTGAAAATCACTGTCACTCACATCTCCATTGATCCTGGAATAAGTTCATTGGAATTGAATGCACCATTTACTAATGTTGGTATCCTTTTCACATGCAAATAGCACTGCCTAAACCTATCTGTTTTGAACAATAACACTGTAAAGCATTGTCTATTTAAACTTAATGATGTACTCCCAAAATTAACTTAAATATGATTACGTTTTGCTTCACTTAAAACATATACACAATATGTACAACAATTGATTCATTTCAGAAGAACAACACATCCCTTAACTTTACATGGGCAAACTCATAACAGCTCATTGCGTCATTATGCTAACGATGCCATGGGAAGTTAATCTAAGAAACTTCTCTGTTTTCCAATGAAACATCAAAGCGAAACACATATAAACACATAGGATTACACATATAATACATAGGAAATAACATAAAAGAACCTAGAAAATGGTGATTCGATAGTAGAAATGCCACAGGAGAAGAAGATAATGTAAACAACATCATCAAGATCAAACATTGGATTACAACAGATATTCGACAACAACTTCCTAGATCAACAACTCAACAACAATCATGGCTGGTATTAATATTTTTGAAGTGTTTATGCATTTTTAAAAACAGCACATTGCTTTGTGTAAAAAGGCAGGGAACAATTGGTTTGTTTTATTCAGCCCGAACTAATTCTCTCAGCAGCCTGGAGTACCCGGACAGTCACTACAGCCAAATGTAAATCTTTGAAGAAAATCTATGAACCTTCGCTGTGTGTACCTCAGCTGAGTACAGGTAGTGGTAGGTCTGCAGTGTCACTAGGCAGGTATAGCTAATTGTCCCCTGGTAAGGCTACTTACATCCACTTAGTAACTGCGAGCCCAAAGTAAATTATACGAGGCCAAAGAACTTCTAATATTTCCCCCTTATTTATTCTTCTCCATCAGATTACGTGGCCGGCTGTGTATATTTCGGGTGGGGCATTTAATTAATAGCATGTAATATATTGTTTTCAAACATGGCATCATACATCACATAACAATGTAGAGCTAACGTAGGCTCCAATACCATATATATATAATTTCCTCACCGCATTTAATAACACTTGAAATCATCGCTGCTCCCTCTTCCCCAAATAAAAAAATAATATACAATGGTAGATCTAGATGGGAAAACATCCAGTATTGAATACTATCCAGCATAGCTAATCTCTTGTACTTGGCAACCTTACCCTTCTATCCTCGAGGGCTCGTTGTACTTCCGTAGCTACCTTATATTATAGTAACCAATAACTTCATTAGTGTTCGGACATGACAGTTCATAACAATTTCCACTCTTCCTGCCGGCAACTCTATAGTGTCCACTATACAGGATGTTCTGGGCATAGACATCCAAACAGAGGCAGATGACAGAGGGGCCCAAGACCAACCAAAATGACCACTACATATGTGGTGCGATTCTGGACCGATTAACTGTTACAGCTTTTGTTCCGAATGTTTGTACCTACTCTACACTACACCAAAAATTTAATGATTGTGACGAAAGTAAGTGTCCCAGGGAAGTAATGATATTCGTAGAAATGGTAACTGACAATTGGGGTCACATAACCAAACAGCTATCATGCTATTGTCATTACAGTGATCTAGAAAATAAAAACAATAGCATAAATGTTTCGTTATGTGACTCCACTTGTCAGATACCATTTCTGCAACAATTATTACTTCCCTGGGACATTTACTTTATTCACAATTATCAAATTCTTAGTGTAGTGTCGAGTAGGTTCATACATTCGGAACAAAATTTGTAACAATTAAACGGACACAAATCAGTAACTCAAGGAGATAACGATCTAGAGGAAAAGTGTAAGTTTTGTGGGTTACGAATGCATGAGCAATCTAAGTGTCCTTCTAGAAATGCCAAGTGTTTTGGGTGTAACAAGCTAGGCCCCTGGGCATCAGTTTGTAGAGCATACAAATCTAGGGAACATGGTAGAGTCCTCAATGTTTCAGGAGTGGAACCCAGGCAGGATGACAGTGAGTTATTTCTAGGTAGTTTATTTCTCCATTCAATTGGTACAAGTAAGTGGACAACTTCAGTTCATGCTGGAAATTTTAAATCTAGTTTCCAATTCTTAATTGACACTAGTGCTGATATTACTTGCATTCCTCCAGAGGTTTTACCTCGGGAGCTGGTTTCTCAGTTAAAGCACTGTAACAAAATTATTTCAGGGCGAGATGGATATGCTTTGTCTGTAAGAGGCTGTCTGGATCTCGAGCTTCTTTCTATGCTATATCAGGACTGTAACACTCATATTAGGAAGGCAGTGTTTTAAAAACTTGGGCAAAGTCTGCTTCCAAGGAGAACAGTGCAAATTATTAGTTGTTGATAGTTCTGAAGTTCAGCACATTGGAGCATTCACGAAAGTGGAAGAACCATTAGAGTTCCCAGGTTTAACTAAGGGGTTGGGGAAGATGAAAAGGCAGGTAACGATTGTATTAAAAGAAAACCCCAAACCATACGTGCAGTCAGCTCCTAGAGTTGTAGCTATACCTTTACTTGGCAAGATTAAAACAGAATTGAACAGGTTAATCCAGTTGGACATCATTGAACAAGTGACAGAGCCCACGGAATGGGTTGCGCCTATTGTAGTTGTTCCTAAGGGCGAGGCAGTGTGTATCTGTGGAGATTACTCAGAATTAAACAACCATATCAGATGTCCACATTTCCCTATATTAAGTATAGAAACCAAACTGGCTCAGCTTAAGGTTGCCAAATATTTTTACAAGCCAAAATGCAAAGTCAGGTATTTACCAGATGGAACTTGATCACAAAATCAGGTTGCTTACTACATATATTATCCCTTATGGCCAATATTTTTTTTAAAAGGCTACCATTTGGGATTGCTTGTGCACTAGAATACTTCTCTCACAGGATCTCACGAGTTCTAGAGGGCATCCCAGGTGTTGTGTTTCATGAAGATGACATTTAGATTTTTGTCCCAACCATTTCAGAGTATGACAATATACTTAGAAAGGTATTGCATAAACTAGAGGACGAGGTCATTACACTCGATGAAAGCAAAAGTGTATTTGGGGTTACGCAGGTCAAGTATTTAGGATTTGTGCTAAATTCAAAATGCACTGGGATAGATCCTGAGAAAGTCGAAGGCCTCGTGAACTTTCCACAACCTCCAAATAAAAGTGAACTCCAGCAGTTCCTAAGTTTGGTCAACTTCTCATCACAATTTATTCCAAGAAAATAAGAGATATTAAGCCCTTTGTTTGAATTATTGAAAAAAGAGGTTAAGTTTGATTAGACATATGCTCAGAGTTCTGCCTTTGAAAAAATTAAAAACATGCTGTCTGAAGCACCTACCCTTGATTTTTTTGACCCACAGGTCAACCAGTAACTTTTAAGTGCAGATGCAAGTTCATTCGGTCTAGGCTTTTGTCTTATGCAGCAGTCAGGGAATTCCAGGAGGGTGATAGCATATGGCTCACACACACTATTAGCTACTGAAAAACGGTACTCTCAGATAGAGAAAGAAACCTTGGCCTTGGTATGGGGTGCAGAAATGTTTCAGCAGTATTTGCTTGGCATACCAGTCATCTTGGAAACAGACCATAAGCCTTTGCAGCAGATCTTGCACACCAAACCTCTTGATGAACTGTCTCCTCGTTTAGAAATATTTAGGATTCGTTTAGTGAGATACGGCTATTCTGTTTAGTGTAGTGGTTGAAGACTCCCTGTCCCATAATCTGGTATCTGATGTGGCCAGGGAACAAGAGGAGTAATAACACAGGAAGTGGAGGCATTTGTACAGCAGGTCATTTCTATATATCCATTCACAGAACAGTTTCTGTCAGTTATTCAGTTAGAATAAGAGAAGGATCCAGTTTGTATCAAACTCAAACAGTATGCAACAGGGGGGTCTAAACGGGGAGACCTGCCAGAACAAATGCAAATACATTATCAGTTCAGACACGAGATCCCATTGGAAGAAATATTTCTGTTAAAAGGTTTTCATTTAATCATAACTCCATTTTTGCATCTTAAATGTTTGCAGTCTATCCAATCAGGGCACCAAGGGACCACAAAGTGCTGTGAAAGAGCAAAGTTATCAGTGTGGCGGATGGGGTTATCATCACAGTTGGAGAATTTTATACATAACTGTCCCCAATGTGTGGAAGAAAGGGTTAACCCAAGAGAGCCATACCAGCAGGAACCTTTTCCATCTCGATCTTGGCAAAAAGTGGGAGTTGATTTTTTAAATGTAAGCAGTGTTTATGGTTGTCACGGATTACTACTCAAGATTCTTTGAAATTATTACAATCTCCTCTTTAGCAGATGAGGTTGTCATCAGACATTTGAAAGAAGTGTTCTCGAGGTTTGGCATTCCAGAAATAGTGCAAGCAGATAATGGTACTCAGTTTCTATCGGAGAGGTTCAGAGAATTCTCATCTTCGTACAATTTCACAGTTATTACATCCTCACCACAATATCATTAGTCTAATGATGGATTGGAAGCAGCAGTCAAGGTTGCTAAACAGGTGTTAAAAATGATGACATTTCTTCCACACTCTTGGCGTATCGCACCACACCACTTGAGAATGGGTTCAGTCCATGTGAATTACTCATGAATAGGCGTTTAAGATCCACACTTCCATTGCCGCCATCCAAATTGTCCCAGCAAGTTGAACATAAGTGTGTGTAGCAAAAGGAAAATAGCAAAACTTCTCTACAGGCAGACAGGTACAAAAAGCGACATAGGGTCAGACAACTAGAGGATTTAAAAGTGGGAAAGGTAGTTTGGATTAGCGATCTGAGGGAGTATGACACGATTGAACAGATAGGTCCAAAGCCCATGTCCTATACAGTGCGCACCAGTAGAGGTAGTTACAGACACAACATATGGTTTTTAGTACCGGCCCCATACAAGGATGGCAATGTGGTCGTTAATAGGGGGTTGTGTAACCCAGAGGTTAATGAGAAGGAAAAAACCAGTGGATGTGAATAAGGAGGAAAGTGATGGTGAAGATTTCAAAGGGTTTGAGATGGATAAGAAGACTGAGTCTACAGAGATATGTACATGCGGGTACACTCCATCAAGGGAGGGTACTTTACAGACAGTGAGATGTAGATCTGATAGGCAGGTGAAACAACCTGCATGGCTAAGTGACTTTGTTAAATAGGAAGATGGTTGTTGATAGAAATTGTGTGCATTAGGTTGGCACTAAGCTACAGCTTCAAGCAGCTTAATACTTAAATGACCTTGGAGTAGAGGTTATTTGTAATCTGTCTGTTTTGCCTACTGTAATGAATCTTATATTATACCGTGTACTGCTCACTGTTAATAGCATTGTCTGTACTGTACGTAAAAGAAAACTTTTCTAGGTTTACAAACTGTGTACTTCGTCTACTGTAGTGAATCGTAGAGGATGGTGATATGTTCTGTATGGAAACGTGGTAATGCACTATGTTATTTGTAGATAGTTTTCTAAATAAAACCTGAGATGAGGGACATACCATCAGGTTGGCAACAGCAGTTGCCAAGATGGTGCCCTGGTCTTGACTTCTATAATGAAGCCTCTGTTTGAATCATAGTTTTTACCTTTCTCAACAGTACAAAAATAGAGGTAAGGTAATACTGGCAACTTTGTCTGAGTAATTACGGTATAATCCAATCATGCATAGGAAAGTTCGCAGCTCTTTCAAATTACGTGGTGTGGGAAATCTGGTTATGTCATTCAGCTTGTCAGGTGCCATTCTTATCCCTTCCAGCATTAAAATATGGCCAAGGAATGGCATTTCATCTCTGAAAAATAGGGCTTGGCGAAGCTTTATGGTTATACCTGCTCCAGTTAATTTAAAAAGTATTATATCAATGGGTTTTAGATGCTCCTCAAAACTATTGGAAACAATTACAATATTGTCTACACAGGTCCTGGCAAAAGTAGAGCATTCTTCTTCCAAGATCACATTCATGCAGCACACAAACTGAGCAACAGCATTACAAACACCAAACTGTAAAAAAAAAAAGACTTCAAAAACGTATTGCTGGTTTCGGAACAAAAAACCAGTGAAATGGCTAGAGCTCACAGTTAATAGGATCTGCCAATAACCATGTATCAAATCCATTGTACCCATGTACTTAATGCTGGAATACAAACCTAACAGTTCCTCAAAAGTTGTTGGACATTCCCTGTTCTTGACTGTACTTTTGTTGATAACTGACCATCCAGACAAAATCATATGGTGCTATATTTCTTCTGGACGCAAACCGTAGGACTGGAATATGGGCTGGTGTCGCACCTGATCATTTTTCAATCCAATATAGGTTTAAAATACTTCTCTGCTTCAGCCAAATACTTCGTTGGGATGGGGTATAACTTGCTATGGAATGGCTCTTCTGGTATAACTTGTATATCTGCCTAGAACAGCTTATTCCGGCTGGGCTTCTCTGAATAGATAGGTGCCTACACAGAGAGCAATTGTCCTAACATATGTTTTTGATTTCATGTGATAGCGTCAACACTTGCCACGGCCTGATATATATTTTCTGGTGAGGCTAAAACTGAAGTACTTCAAAACTTATTAGCAGGACTAATTTAATCTCTCAGCGAGCACAGAAATTTATCGGAGGATCACCATACTTCAGGAGACGTGACAGTGCTTAGATCATCCTCTTGAGTACTCACAAGCCAACCTCCAAAGTCTAGGCTAACTTTGTACTTCGTCAAAATTTCAACTCCCAATATTAATGTCTTGCTGAGCCTTTCTGACAAGAGTGGTCGCTGTTTTGACCATTCCTAAGCCCTCGATAGTTAGTAGTATCTGTTGATTAACGACTGGACTCGACTTAGAAGTAGCTCCAACTATTCTCAAACTTGGTACTGGAAAAGGAGGTAATCGAAACCCAGTGTTCGAAATAGCTTTAATTAAATCATCAGAGATACAACTTACTTCATCACCACTGTCCAAGAGGGCCAGTACTTGCAAATTACAGACTGTCAACATGAGTTCTGGAAACAAAGATTCCTGGAAATTTAGTATTTCCTCTGCCAGCTCAATTAATAACAACTCCCTCTCTGTCTAACTCAAGGTCACTCTATGTCCTACTATCTCTTGTAGTTCGTGGTCAGAAACTGACATTAAGGCATTAATATGCATATCACTGATAACAAGCGTGGACCCCTCTGGTAGATTAGACTGTGTACAGATCAGCGATCGGGTTTCAACTTCACTAACCCCTACCACTTTAAACTCCTGTTCTTGTAAGATGAGTTTTGATGCACTGGGTTGTTACTGGTACCACAAGTGCCCCTTGGTGAAGCGGTTATGAATGCCAATGTGTGTGGCTCTAAAGTATCATGGTTGAAGAAATATCCCCTTCCAAGATGTACAGCAAAACCCAGGTGATTTTGTGTGGACATGCCTTGAGCCATGTTTGCACTCACTTGGTGCACTCCCATTTCCTCTTGCTCTGCTGGGTGGCATTTGAGCTGCACCAGATGCAGGTATGTCCATATTTTCCTTGCTTCCTCTCTGATCGGCCTGGTTACCTGTCGCAGCTGCATCGGGGTGCGATTGCTCAGAGTCACTATTCTGACCCTAGGCCCACGCCAACGACCTCCTCTTCTGTAGACCTATCTAGGCTTGTAACATCTGCCTTGGTATTTCTGCGAGTTCTTATGCCAGCCTCCTTGAAACACAGATCGATAAAACTCAGTTCTGTGCTTCTGTATCTGCGGATGGGTAGTCAAATCTGGGCGGCCTTTTCTGGTCTGGTGATATGTTGTCTGTATACACATTCTGCCTGGATTTACCGAGTGGTCAGACTCTCGGTTAATCTTTTGCCTTTGCAATCTATCAATCTGGTCATATGTCAGCAGATCCTCTCTGAATAAGTTAATATCACTGGGGTGTCTTTCTGTCCAATGTGTCTGGTATCGATATGGGAAATGGTGTAGTACCATGGCCACAAATTCTTCATAGGATATAGGAGGGTCCAAATGATGTGACCTCTCGTTCATTTCCGACAAATGGGTCTCCAACATCTTTCCTTTCACAGGTAGGAATTTTTCACAGTGCAACTGCGCCCTTAAGTTAACCTGAATTTTCTGACTCCAGAAATGTACAACAAATTTTTTCTAAAATTCTGTGTAGGGGGTGGTTGTGGGTCGATTTATTTTCCATCAGTAATATGCTGCACTGCGCAGACTGAGGTTAAGGCACCACGGCATATCTGCATATGGAAGGCCAAATATGTTTGTATACTATTCGAACCTAATTAATAAATTAATAGGATTTTCACCAAACCTACCCTCAAAATTTGGCACCTCCTCCACCCACAATTTGGCACCTCCTCCACCCACAATTTGGCACCTCCTCCGCCCACAATTTGGCACCTCCTCCGCCCACAATTTGGCACCTCCTCCACCCACAATTTGGCACCTCCTCTGCCCACAATTTGGCACCTCCTCCACCCACAATTTGGCACCTCCTCCACCCACAATTTGGCACCTCCTCCACCCACAATTTGGTACCTCCTCCACCCACAATTTGGCACCTCCTCCACCCACAATTTGGCACCTCCTCCGCCCACAATTTAGACGGGTGAAGCAACAGTGTTCCCACTTGTGCGCTAGGTTGCGATAGTACTGACTCTGTAGGCATCACAGCTAGGCTTGATGTGTTTAGCAGCAATGATGTGGCTGTATGCTAGGGCGGCATCTCACTGTGCTGTGTTTCAGCCAGCCTAAGCTCTCTTATAGAAGTTGCGATAGTACTGACTCTGTAGGCATCGCAGCTAGGCTTGATGTGTTTAGCAGCAATGATGTGGCTGTATGCTAGGGCAGCATCTCACTGTGAGGTGTTTCAGCCCGCCTAAGCTCTCTTATAGAAGCTGCGATTCGCTATCAGTACGGCCCTCAAAAAAATTGAGTTTTCGTCAACCTTTGTAAATTTTGCATCGGCTTTTGCCTTTCTAAATGGTTTGCCTTCTCGATGTTTTGCAGCTTACTATCCATATGCCGATCGAATGAGTCAAACTGAGCTATAGCATGCTCCTTCACTGCTTCTATACTTGCCCTGCAGTCTGTACGTTTTTCGAGGTCGGTAAAGCATACTTCATTTTCACTTGCCTGTAATGCACATTGTTCCTCAATGATTCCAACTCCCCCCTTGTGTCGGCGATCTCCTCTCGTAACTGGACTGAGATGATATGTAGCTCCATTAGTAGATTATTAACTTGGCTGGCAACTGTCTGACTCAGCTGCGCGAATTTTTCTTTGCAGTTCGCTCATATGAAAGGCTAAGCTGCTCTGTAGCTGCTCCTGGCTGTTTTGTAATTGGTGCACTTCGTGTGTTAAACTATTCTGTAGCTGAGTCATGCTATTCCACGTGCCAGTTTGCTGCTATGTTATGATATTCTGCAACTGCATAATTAAAGTTGTCAATTGTATCAGCTGCGCCTGGTTGTTTGCGTCTGATTGAGCCGAATGTGCGACTAGTATAGACAGCTTCACTGCTAGAATATGCAATAACTACCTCTGTGTTCTCGTGCGCTAGTAGTTCCCGCCTACGGAATTTTTTGCCATTGTATTTGCAGTTTCGGGCTGTGAATCAATACTAGTGAGAATATATATACTCCCTAGACTTGTAATCAATTGGGGCAGTTTCCTGAGGAAATAGGAAGTTCTGTTCCCTCTGTTCATAGGCTGAAATTATGGACATGGAAATATATAACCAAAATTCTTTTTTCATGCCCCTTGTTGGGCACCACTACAGCGAATCGTATGAATGCCCTTTGTTATGGACATTACTGAAATGATTGCCAAGCCCCATGTTGGGCGCCACTGCAACAAATATTATGAATGCCCTTTGTTATAGACATAACTAAAATGTATGGAAAGCCTCACTTATGGAGCACCACTGGAATGTATGTGGGTTTTAGTGTGTTAACGTGTATTGCAGAAGATTTTTGTGAATTCAAATACAAGAGTGAATTTTAATAATTCTGAATTTTCTGGCACTGAATTTTATGTATGTGCGACAGAGAACAACTGTGGTAGTTTTATCCTTATGAACTAGGATTCCAGTGTACTAGAAGATATTATCAATTTCCTTGAGACACATATGCTATACACTTGCATTTAGAAATATAAACAACATTACCAGAAAACTACAGAAAACAACTACCCAATGGTGAAGCATGAATTTTAGTAGCGAATGACTCTCCTTAAGCAGCTGTTTCAAAATCAAATTAAAATTCAATGGTTGAGTAAATCCTGTTAAGGCAGCATATTGGATTCAAATAGCTTGAAGCAAAATAATAATAATATAAGAGGAATCTGGCAGTTGGTAGTTACATGTCATTAAATCAATGAAAATTCAAATAGTTCTGTCTCAAAGTTGAGTTCAGAATTACAATATCACACAAATTTGGTTCAAAAAAATCCCTGGCTTAGTTCAAAATAATACAATAGAGTCAATCAATTCTTTCACTGAGAGTTATGCGAGATAATTATAAGAAGACTAAATATACATTTATTGCAGGAGTAGATGTCACTACTTTACTTCTGGTACTTTGGCATACTTTGGCATATGTTACCCATATACCATTCCACTTGCAGTAGAAATGCAGAAAACACACATAGGCCCTCTTCATTTGTGCTCCAGTGTACATGGTTGGCCTTAAATCAATAAATTAATACTCTTCAACACTTCAATTCAACAAATTTACTAGATATTAATCAATTTCAAACTCTTGGCCAGCAACCCTGCCTGCCCAGTTTAATGAAGTTTCATATTCAATATGTCGTCCAGGTTCGTTCTCAATAATTAATTTTTCAGTTAAAGTTCCAAATTAAAAATAATATTACAAATATAGGGCTTACCTCAAAAGCGCATAAAAAAGCCCCCTCAGCTTGTGAGGTCACTTTGAGCTGCCAACTTACATAAAACATAAACATGTCTGGAGTTAACAAAACTGTCAAAAGATAAATAAAAACATGCTGCTTTTAAAAATTACCTGTTAAATTTAACAATTAACATACAAAACTATTTTTAAATTTAAACAGAAGCATGCCTAAGATATGCACTTTATCAAAACATACATGTAACTATATAAAGATAGGAAACTGCCGACACAACTGTCATCCAGATCAAAACAATACATTACAAACCATAAGCTACCGTGACAGGTTCATGTGCACCAATCTGCAGTTATGGGTTCGCCTACGAGTTATCGTGGACTAGGCTTGAACTATGGCCTATCTAACTTCGAAAGGAATAAATATAAATAAGCCTTGTGGAATTATTTTACTCAAGCACATATAAGTGGAAAATTCTTAAAAAAAATGGAAATTTTTTAGGGAATGGATGGGAGAATTTGCTTTGTTTCAGAAAAAATACTTTTGTCATAGGTTCGTTTTAGTTTAATATAGTTCCGAAACATTTTTACTTCGGTTAGGTTCAGTTCTAAGCTAGAAAACTGAGGTTCTCCCAGCTCTAAAAATAACTTAGGGGAACATGCAGATATAGAAAGGAGATCTTGTAAGTCTATCTTATTTTAAACTGGCTTTAAAAATTTCCAATTTGCACCTATGTACGAATGCACAGAGCCCTGAAGATGGTTGAAATGTCCCTATAACGTTGTGACTAAACAAAACATCGGAAGGTGCAGCTTAAGACTGGCAGGTGAAAGAAATAGTGGATGGGTAAGTGAATTGCTTTGCAAGGAAAATCAGCAAAATCATCAATGCAATCAGACAGGTCGATGTTAGGTAGAGAGGTGTTAACGACCACTGCGTCTCTCGTCTTCATAATGTGCTCTTTTTACTGTTCCAGAACAGTTTCCAATGTAGGCTTGCTTTATACTTAATATGCCCAACCTTCCTTAACTGCTTCATTTTAATAATATACTCCCCGTCCTTTCCCACAAACCATTTGAGGCATCTCCTGCACCTAGTTACTTGGTAATACCTCATAAGGTTCGCAACTTAAAAAAAAAAAAATCCTCACATGAAACTTTATGTGTATTTGTATAAATGTGTATTTTGATATCCCATCATCTGTCCTGCATAATTTTGGGGCCTGCCATTTGGTGTAGTTAATTCAAAGGTATCTTTTCAATTAATACCTATTGTATTTTTGGAGCTTTATTAGTAAAATTATACATCACTGATTACTTCTTAGCCGATTATATAATTCTGTGTTATGAACACAATAAATAGTCGGAGCTTCAGAATGTTGTTGATATAAATCACAAAGCAAATTGCACGGTGCATGTGAATGGTTACTAAATTAATGAGTATCATTTAAATTCTCGCTTGGAAATGTTTTTATAAAATATCTTGCACACATCAGTAGTGCTTCGTAAAATTCAATGAACACAAGTGGATAGTTAACGTTAACAACTATACCACTCTCACTTGCGACGATACCTGGACACACTGTCTTCAGACACGAGAGTACATCAGCAGCACTAGGCTTCAACAGAGAGACAGGTTCTTGCATCTGGTGAGCAGGTGGTGCCACCTGTGGTCGGGAGACTGAGCGGTAGACCACTTCGCCATCTACAGACACTATGTTCTCTCCATGATAGTTGTGATGAGAGATCAGGTTGGACCATTCCAAAGAGCAGATGTAGTGCAAGCAGTGCCTTGCTGAAACTGGCTCACCCAGGGAACTGTAGAGCTTGTAGGCTGCACGCAGTGGCAATTCATGCAAGTTCTCATGCAACACTGTGCCTGTGACAAAAGAAATAAGTCTGTAACACAGACACACTATCAAATGAGATACAGTGTGATTTGTTTCAATGGGACTTCTGTATTTTTAACAGCCAATTTACAACTTTACATTCTTATTTTATTGCTAAGAATCATTGTTGTAGGCCTGCCCAATTGACAGTAAAGAGTTTTTGTGCATTAACACTACATTTTGTAAACTTGTATGAATTAGTAGCACGATCATGGACAGAATTCGTGACTTGCCTTAACATGTCACCTGCTTACCCAGCTAAACATTGTTTACAATCCCATTCACCACTTCTACTCGATTCTGCTTGGTCCACATCCTCACTTACCTTCATCTTGTATTTCTAGAGAAAAATCATACTGAAAATGGGAAATTAAAGAGAATCCATAAAGTTCTCGATAAAAGAGCCGACACATATAAGATTCGAACAGAAACTCCTGGCCAGCCTCTGGCCAGCCCCATTCTCAAGAAAGTAACTCCTTGAAGCTTAGCTCCAAGTCACAGTGGCAACTCGATTACAAGGTCGTCCTATGGTTAGACATGTCCTGTCATCCAACACTGTGGTAGCAAGATGTCATATGTGTCAGTATGTAAACTGAATACAATCAAGGGCATTTGGAGGTTTTCATATTTTTACAATGATATGCTAATTCTCTTGAGACATTAAATTAAAACAGTCCCAATGTTCTTTACTAGAGGTAACTCTTGATAGCATATCAAGATTAATTTAGGAGAGCTGTATTCCACAATTTTCTAAGGTACTAAAACAATACTTTGGTACTACAAGTTGTCCAAAATTAATGTTTACACCCTTTGAATGGGAATAACAGAGAAATTATTAAAGACAATCTGATGGTACAGCTTGAATTTGATGCTATAAGGTTGACATTGGGTGTGTGTAAATGTTAATAACGGTTACAGATATTCATAATGTTCGCCGTAAGCAGCAAGACATCGTCTATAATGATGTAGAACACAATGACAAATAGTAGAACAGTAGGTATGGTTTCCATAGGAGAATCCTTGTACAGACTTACACTTTCCGAGGCAATGTGTGAATGTTGACAAATCTGCCCGCCATCATCATCTTGTACCTCATTCATGTTCTCACATTTCCGATAACACGTTACTGCCCTCTTACGTCGCTCTAAAGAAAACTTGCCACCTCTTCCATTTCCTCTACAATTGTAGTGCTGCTGCTTGTGACTGCAAACTGAACTGATAACAGTAGAATGGCTACATGTGCTCGCACATACCCAACGATGTTCTTGCCTCGTCAAATACACACAGTCACGTTAGGTTTTCTTTAATAGTTTCTCTGTTACTAAGGTATAAAGAGTGAAAAAATTAGTTCGTGACAGCTGGTTTATCTCGGAAACTAGTATACCTATCTCACAAAATCTGGAATATAAAAATATAGTGTATATATTCAAGGTAAGCAGTTGAGCACAAGACAGTATTAGTTTATGGTAACAGGTTATATGTTGTAGATGTCGAAAGAAAATTGGAAGATTATTTATATCCATAAATTATTTTCTTTTCATTTGATCCTCGAGTTTAATTTCCTCATTTTTCCAGAGACTCACTGTTTGTAAACGGTCCCTAACTTCGAAATTACATGATGTTGGACATGGGTGTTAATTTCCATAAACAACCCTCATAACAACTCGTTAAATAGACTGATTCTATAGACTAACAGGTGGTAGACATTGTGCTGTGGTCAGAACACGTCTTTCACTACAGAGAAGAGGGCCTAACTCCCGGAGGGATCAAACTTAAATATTCCATTTGGGAAACATGACGGTCGTTGCTATTATCAGGGAAGGTTTAAGGGGGTGGTTACACCTGCTGCTCTGCTCCCCACTTAAAGTTGACGTTAAGATGACATGATAAAAATCATAGACTAATGCCAAGTCATATTTTTAATGGCTGCTTGGGGAGTGATATAAACATTAAATTCCCTAATTATTTCGTAAATGTCAGTTACAACCAATACCTCTTGTAATTCTTGTAATTATATAACACAGGCTCCTTTGCACTGGTACTGAAAAGAACTACTACACGATGTTTAGCAGTTCATAAATTTAACATGAATAAAGGAGCAACATACTCCGTAATTTCTACTGCAGTACATGTTATTTGATAATTACAGTCTCACCGACAATTATATATATATATATATATATATATATATATATATATATATATATATATATATATATATATATATATAGCTGTAACAATACAAGTAAACCTAACAAAGAAATGTTTACCCAGAAAAAAAAATATGTTTCTCCAAAACAGTGTATCTATAAATAATGCCAAATAACATTGGATATCATTTGAGTTTGGGAACGCGGTGGCTGAGCGGTTATCCTGTTCGCCTCCCACCAAGGAGAATCGGGATCAATCCCCAGCCGGGTAACTCCTGGATTTTCGCATGTGGGAATCGTGCAGGACGATGCCGCTGGTCGGCGGGTTTTCTCGGGGATCTCCCATTTCCGCCACCTTTTCATTCCAGTGCTGCTCCATTACGCACCTTTGTCACCCTCACTGGCTTTCACGACCTCGCTGTTAAGAGCTACCAAAATATATCCACTCACTCACCATTTGAGTTAATTATGTCATACTCGTATATTATGTAAGGTTGATTACATACACAGTGTGTTGGTGCATGTCAAGAGACCCCACGCCCTCCCTTCTGCAGACGGCTGAACCACCCTTGGTCGTTGACCTGCCGGCTCTCTCGGAGCACCCCCGACTCCCAGACTACCGCATTTCGCCACTACTCTATCGCAGATCATCGGTTTTCAACAAGTCGGCTGCTAGGCGCCCGCCGTTCAGTTCTGTTGCACTCATCTGTCTGTAGGAACACGTTCACAACACAGTGTACTTAACTTACTTGATACAGCATCAGTGATGCAGGTCTGAACTTATTTACACGTGCCTCTATGAAGATTGCAGTGGAGAAATATGTCTTCTTGCAGGAGTTTCTGGAATGCTGAAGCGAGAATATTCTGTCCATAGTTGTGACTGTGCAGATGCCACGCCAGGAACAACAGACAGTGTAGAAACTGCCAGAAGAAGATGGCCTCAAAAGGATCATGAGGTTCTTGGAGAAGGATTGACGGGTTTTCGGCTGTAAGTAAAGAAAACGTATTTAATAAAAATGTTCAGAAACAAAATAATATTTAGAATAGTTGTCACCAGTATGATTACGTGTGTAAAGTACAATAGTATCACAGCACTAGAACGCACAACTACTTATAACACAAGCAGGGCCGACTAAGGTTCCAGCCAAGCCCAATGCCTGACTGTGGTAACCCATATAGCAAGCAGCTCCAGGCTAGGCCTAGCTCCCGATAAATTTTGCGTACAAACGTCTCACCACCTGTACACAACGTTTAAATTCGTAGTGAATGTACTAGTCTAATGTTCAACCTATCACACAATCGAAATTAACCTTGATTTTAATGAAGTAGAGATTTATTATCAAATGACTTTGTTTAGATTTATTATTTATTTAGTAAGAAAAATGAGAACTTGATTTCTTATTCCGATACTATCCCAAGTTCTATTGGTATACGTACGTGGCACAAAACAAAATACCGCCATTTGTTAGTACATGTCTGTAACTTGGAGGATACCTTGTACGTGCAGGACCGGCGCTAACAAATTTGTCGCCCTAAGGTAACATACTGCAAGCCCCCCTCCCCCAAACGCACTTTAAAATTCAATTTTTCAACATATTTTAAACACAAAAGAGTAAAAAGCTTCTATGAGTTTAAAAATCTCATAGGTCAATAAATAATAACTACACTCTCAGAACATGCTAGTAAGTTAATATAGGTCCTAACTACCTATATTTTTCTGATTATTTCTCAATTATATATGTATAAGTTTGTATAGTGCACTGTACAAGAGACTCATTCATCATTTTATGTCTTCTCGCGTATTCTTACAGAATGAATTTGCGCAGGATACCCTAATTTATGATATAAACCGCAATATTCATTAAAACGCAATAAAATACAAATAAATTGACACAGTATTATGTATGAGTATATATAAAACAAATTATGGCGAATTTGCGATTCAAAATCAATGTATAATTTAAGAGTAAAGATCAGTTCTAATAGTTCATTACATATTTTGTTAGCTAATTCTAGGAATAGTAATATATTACGTAAATTACATGATATGGAAATATATTATTTAAAACTCTGAACCGCCAATACACAATACTGTTGTTAAGTCAAAAGTTCAGAAAATTAAAAAGTGGTTCTGCGAGCTTTGTAAAAATATGAATCTTTTTATGTAAATCATTACCATATTATCCAACAATGCATTCTACATACTTTTTTTAAAATATATAATTAAAATTAATATTAACATTTTATTTCAAAACATAAAACTCGCTTGTTTACTTTATTCAAAAATTAAATTCTTATATTTCCTCTTCACATTATATTCGTATGCCATTTATTCAATTTAGACGAGTTTGGTTTAATATACCAGTAGTAGGAAAATTGGCAGTTGGGCACAATGGATTGGGTATTCGGAGCCTCGAAGCAGGGAGCCGCCATGTTGTTACATCACCCGACCGCCGTTTTTAATGTCATTTATCTTTTTACCCCTAACCAATATGACCTTTGACTTTGACCATGACCTTCACCCCAAGGTTCTTTTACACCATAAAACCCCAAAAAAAACCTCTAAAAAATCCCAAAAAAAAAACTAAACAAATTCTAAAAAATTATAAATAATTTATAAAAAGTGTATTATTAAAAAAATATAAAAATTTACTAAAAAAAAAGGATCCTCAGATATGACCAATTTTTTCCGGAACAGGTGACTAGGATCAGCGACCCAGGTGACCTTAGGTTAATGCAAGTGAGTCTCAGGATCACTGACCTTTGACCCCCCAAAAAAAAAATTGCAAAAAAAAAACCAAAAAAATCTTACAAACAATTTTATTAAAAATCGTTTGAAAAAATTAAAAATCGTAAAAAATGTTTAAACAAATTATTATGAAAAATCCAATTCAAAACTCATTTTAAGAATAGTTAAAAATTTATTTTTACAAATATTTTTTGTAAGTATTTTTATTAAAATATCTTTCCCCCCAGCCATTTTCCTAACAATTTCCCTTTTTTCCCTTAAAATTTCCCTTATAAATTTTTATAAAAAATTTATTTTAAAACTTATATTTCTGGACGTCTCCCCCTCACACCAATTACTCAATCCTGTTCAACTCCAGCAGACGACTGAATCCCTTGCCTCCACTCCCCTCACCAACAATCATTCTGCCATCTTGATTTTTTTGTTCGTAATTTGTTTACATGCTACTGGAGGCAGCCACATTTGTTTACATGCTACTGGAGGCAACCATATATCTTTATATGTTACTGGAGGCCGCAGTATTGTTTTTTTTTTTCGTTCGTCTTTTATTTATATGTTACTGGAGGCCTCCATATTTGTGTATATTTTACTGGATGTGGTCATATTTGTTTTTTGTACATGATTTGTTTATATATGTTACTGGAGGCTGCCATGTTGGGAGGTACCCATCTTGCTAGGTGCAATCCTCCATGTTTTTTTATTGTCATTTATTTTATAACTTGTGTCCTACCTTCGTGCGACAACCATATTATATGTCATATGTTTACATCACCTATGCACCACTAGATGGTAGTCACATTTGTTTATGTGTTTAAAGTACAGGTTGTGCTGTCGACCCCCACCAATCTCTCCGATTGGCTAATTGCTTACCTATGTTCAACCCCCTCCATATTGGATTCTATTCACAACACATATGTATTATCGATTATGCCACCTGCTATCGGTCTGTACCGGATGGTGACATGAACCATTCCTGCAAAGTACATAACCTAAATTTATTTAATTTTTATTCTTAAATGCGAATACTTTTATTTAAAATATGTTTTTAATTAAAAATATTACTTATTTATAAAGCGGGAGTTTTTTTAAAAATAAAACAGCATATCTTTTTTACATAAAATTTATCGTACACATAATAAAATATACAGGTTTATTAATCTTCTTCGACGATCGCCAGTCTATGTACGCCTCGACGACCCAGGAATTGAAGCAGGTAGGGAAACACCACCACTTGAAGTTGGTGATGCTCAAAGACGACTAAACAGTTACAGTGTGCGAACGGTCAGCTGTGCGCACGACAGTATTTTGACGGTATTGTCTCGGCAATTGTAAGATACAAGCCGATCGTGAAGTATCAGGCAGAATATGTACATTTTGGCAGGAATTATTTCCATGTGTAGCGAATTCGATCGTGCAGTCGATCATGTTGGAGGTAATACACTCGCCCTGTTTACTGACATCGAATATCATGAGCTGGGCGAAACTCTTGAACGTATCAGAGCTCAATATCGGGGATTGGGTTTGCCCATAATATGCAGTTTGGAATTGAGCGTTCATCTGATATGCCAACAGCTACTGTCAATTTACAAAGTTCGTGTTCATGTATACATAATGGGTTGCTTTCGCTATTCAAAAATATTTTGACATTTTCTACTTGGCATGAGTCGATCTGCAAATGGCTCACTATTACATTGTGCGGTCTTCCAGTCTGTAATCCAACAATGATGTACCTCGTTTTCTCAGAAGAAAAGCTGGACTTCACCATCCAGTTGATGCGCTGGTTTGCTGGCAATCTGGAGTATGTCTCCAGA
This sequence comes from Dryococelus australis, assembly GCA_029891345.1. Taxonomy (NCBI): domain Eukaryota; kingdom Metazoa; phylum Arthropoda; class Insecta; order Phasmatodea; family Phasmatidae; genus Dryococelus; species Dryococelus australis. Next base: position 15,023,155 of record CM057005.1, read on the forward strand.
CTCCACGACCTGAAAGCCACATAGATGTTTTTACCATTTTCCACATTCTGTAACATGTGTAGGCGTTCTGCAGTGCTCAACTGCACACGAGGAAGCATCCATTCGATAGAATGTAGGCTCAAGTACACTGCCTCCAGGTTTTCTCCTACTCTCAACACAGAATTCAAATGCGTATTGGCGAACATTATCACCAACTCTTGCTTCGAATTGAAGATAATTCGTTTGTAGTCTTCGGCAAATCCCAATAGCTTGGAGAGCGTAACACATACTTCGAACCTGCCTTCGGTATAAATGGGAACACTGTAGCCATCTTCGATTTCCCAGCCAGCTGTCTTAGCTGCAGGCAGCTCATTCGGCATGAGCGAAAGGTAATTTTTGATCGTTGAGGTTACACCCGCATCTCGCGAATGGTCCACCTCGGCACCATTGAGAAAGTAGGCGATGCGAAAGAAGATGGGTCCAATCTGGCATCGACAAAAATAATGAGCAATGGAATTCTTCACCTGATCGATTGCGATCAGGTGATGAATTCCATTGCTCATTATTTTCGTCGATGCTGGATTGGACCCATCTTCTTTCGTCAGTCCCCCTGATTCGCAGGAAAGACTGTCAAGGAAAAGTTCAGATATCTTGGTGTTCCAATGGTAGTGTGTACGGCACAATCAGGAATTGCTGGTATGCATTAAGTTCCACCTTCGTTATGCTGTCTTCGAAAATAGTTGGCTCTTCGTAGTCTAGGTAATCTTCCATGGCGATTAACCTCGTAGCCGAGATTGCAGAGCATAATCTCGCTAGCACGTGTTAACTCTTTCGACACCAGTGATGTACTGATTGTAGATTTTGCATTACACGTTCTTTTATAGCTTCTGGTCGGCGTAAATCTTATACCCATCTTCTCAAATGCAGACGTAGGGTGATTTGTTTGTTTTGAAAGTTCACCAACTCTCCATGCTGGTCGACGACTGTCATGACCACCTAGTGTGCTCTCTTCGCGATGACCGGAATGTAAATGATGCTTTGCGGTACCCCGACCAATTTATAACCTGGAGGGACCATAGGCGAAAATTCGTGCAGTGTATTGCTTGGCCTACCATTGAGGTATGTGCCAGTCGCCAAATTGCAGGTTATTCGTATCACATCGACTGGCAACATGTTTACAAGCTGCGACGACACATATGTTTTACCAGCTTCATAGATGCATGGCTCAAACCCCAACATTGGTCCGATAGTATCCGGTTTCGTAAAGTCGATATCTTCGTTGCAGTAGGCTCAGGGAGATACGCCCCCGCCAGAGTGCGGGAAACCAAGGGTGAGTGGAGTCCACCTGAGGTTAATGAACTTTGAGAACTGACCTAAGGGACAGTTAAGTATTGCGACGATAGTTAAGTATTGCGACGATGTTGGATTTATAAAATATTTGTGCTAGCTCAGAAGAGGGACTTTCGCAAGTGCTCAGGTGATGTACTTAGTTTATTTTGCGAGTGCTCAAAAGAGGGGCTTCGGATTTGCACTAGTACTCAGCTGATGGACTTAGACTTTTTGCGAGTACTCAAAAGGAGGGACTTAAAATTTTCGCGAGTGTTCATGGTAATGAACTTTGAATTCTTGCCAGTTCTCAGATGAGGGACTTGGAATATTTTACTTCGATTGTACTGAGGGTGTTGGAATAAAAGGACATATACGGAAGGAGGATTATGACCGGAGGAATTTTGGTTGTTTTCCTCGGGAAAATTTGGAACTCGGCAAGAGTTGTACCCATGTGTGGGAGTAGTGACAAGGAAGTACGCTGTGATTTTGACTTCGATTACTTTGTTTGGCAAAAAGACTCGTTATAGATCTTTGGAGTAGTAGGAGCAGGTGATTTTTCGAGCAGTTTGGATAAAGTATTTTGAGTGGGGCAAGCTCGAAGACCGGGGTTTTCCTGCGGTACATACCAGGACTCGTTCGTTTATTGCTTCAGCAATAAGGGCGAATTAGGGCCAGTAGCTGAATGCAAAGAAAGAAGAGTTGAACGTCGGGCCGAGGAGAGACCGGGGCCAGGAGTTTGGGGTTTGTTATGAAGGTAGCATAGGAAGACCGAAACTTTCTTTTGAAAATGGGAGTTTGGTTGAGGGATTATTGCCAAATAAATATCAGAGGAAAAATCAAAAGGGAAAACTCATGAACTGTAAGTGTGGTGTGAATGTGAGTGTGAGTAGTAAGTCCAGGGTGCTGTTTTTCACTTAGTTGGAGATGAGTAAAGGCGAATATCCTTGGTTTTGGTCCTTACATGTGCGTGAGTTTGAATGGTGAGGCCAGTGCACTGTCTTTCACTTCGGTGGAGAAGGATAAGTAGCATATCCTTAGTTTCTGCCCTCTGGATGTGTTGATGAAAGTGTCCTTCAAGAGTGTGGAGGTAACCAGGGATAGAAAAGAAAATTGGGAAATCCTTTTACCTTGAGACCATGTTTCGTTCTGCTCATTGGGTTATTAAGGGCAGGAAATAGGCGTATCAGGAATCCTGGAGTATACCATTGTTCCAGGGTTTTCAAGAGTTATCGGGAGTTTTAGGTAAAACTTTTAGTTTATTAGTGTACCCGAGTATGTTCTGGAGTGTATATGGTTATATTGTTATGGTACCAATCTTTAGAGTATAGGTGATCCTATTTGTCGTTTTAATATGGTTGTAGTTAACTTGGTGCCCCGAGAGGGATTTTGTAATAATGAGAATGATTTCATTGGACAGTTGGCAGTGTTTTGTTACTAAAGTTTAAGTATATTTTATACTCACGAATAGTTACAAGGCTGTGTAGCAGAATAAATAATGGGAGTGTTTTGACTGTGTTTTGTAAAAGAGGTTTAGGAGGATGTTGAGAGGTTTTTAGGAGGGTGTTGACATGTATTTTATATGATTTTGAATTAAGAATATGTAAATTGTTTTGTGCTAGTGTTAGTGTGGTTTAAAGGAAATATGTTTTAATCATACTAGTGTTTGTCGAAAGTGTTTGTGAGCATGGAGAAAGATAAAAAGGAAATTAGGTATAGGAAATAAATAGACTTTGGGATTACACTGTAACTATTTTCTCTATTTTGTTCAAAGAAATTATTTGTTCAAAGAAATTATTTGTTCAAAGAGATTATTTGTTCAAAGAGTGTTTTGTAAATTTTTGAGATAAATAAAAAACCAAAATACTGAAATTTATGGTGTTATGTGTTGGTGCACCAGTTAGATGTTTCCTATCCTGGACGGAACAATATTGCATTCTGATTCACAAATGTCATTATTTCTGGTTTTGAAAGATTTACTGTTATCTACACACCCTTGTTACTGATCCTGTTATATTTAAAATAAAGGAGGCAGGAGGAGTGGAGCAGTTGTGATTGAGACGAGGGAAGTCCCGTTACAACGTGAACATTGCAATTTTGTATTACAAACTCCTCCAGCGAACAAGGATGCATAGAGTCGGGGCATAAATTGTAGATGTAACTGGTTTTATATTCACATGTTTATGTGTTCAGCACGTAACAGTCTTCGCAATCATCGTAGCAGCATAGTCAGTGAATTGTGACATCGCAAATTCGAATTTGCAGAATGCCTCTAGTATCTCGAAACCTTACACTTTGGTACCCTCAATTCAGTTCACTGCACTTGCTCGCATTTTCTGACCTGAATGGAGAACGTATGGCGATAGTCACTTCTTCAATATCACTGTCTTCGAAGTCGGAGCTGATGGGACTCTCTACAAAGCTGGCCGAAAATACACTATATTCCAGGGGCTGATACGAGTTAACTGATGTATGCGGGTTGACTGGCAGTAGCAGGTTGCCTACTGGTGCGGGTTCGTACCAGTCGACGACATGGACGATGTTGCTTCTCGTGCCAATATCGTGCAGATGAGTGGAAGAATATTATCTTCATTGTCTCCTGCATTGCTGATGATTTATTTTGTGCTTGACGACATGGCTACTATAACAGGCATTTGAAATGAAATGATCACCCGGCTCTCCTCTTGAAATAGTGAGGTACACATTTTCCCAGACACCCTCGGGGACACATCTTATAAAGCCTGAGTTTAAGGTTGGTGGAATGGAGTGACTAATTACAATGGGAAGCATTGTTGGGTGTAGAATGGAGGCATTTGCTTTTTCAGGTGGAACGGATGTGGTGGAGGCTTGCCAACAGTTGAGCAAACTTGAGTAATTAGTCAATGGTAAACATTGGTGGAGTAATTAGCCAATGGGAAACATTGGTGGAATGAAGGTTTCAGAAGACACCCGAGTAATCAGCCAATATATGAATAGGGGTGGAACGAATTTGAAGGTTTGGGGGTTATTGGACACTTAAAATATATTGCAAGGCTGGAGTGGTGGTGGTTAGTCGAACAAAGGTGGTCGAAAGTGACAGACAAACTCCATAACAAATGACGAACGCAAAATCAAGATGGCGTCTCCAGTACCATACAAACAAATGAACGAAAAAGAAATATGGTGGAATGTGTATAGTGGAGGGGGATGGAGGCCTGCCGAATAATTGGTGGCGGTGAGGGGGATATAGAATATGAGACTTATTAACCTGGAAATGTAAGCATTTTTTAAAAAATTTTGTTAATAATTTTTTAAAATAATTTAAAATATTTTTTAAAATAATGTGAGCATACCAAGAGGGTGGTGGATCACATGCGACTAATTGTCCATGGTGAAAAGTTCTTCAAGTAAGTTTTAAAAAAAATCTTAATAACATTTTTGTAATAATTTTTTATAAAATTTTAAAGAATTTTTATAAAATTTTTGGTAATCTATTTTTGTATAAATTCTTTAAAAGATTTTTAGGAAATATCTTTTCAATAAATTTTCTATACATTTTCTAACGATTTCTAAATAATTATTTGTAGTTATTTTTTAAAGATTTTTAAACATTTATTTTGGATTTTTGGGGTTAGAGATCACTGAGGACAAGATCAAGGGTCAAATGTCAATATCAAGGGTAAAAGTTTAATGATCAAAGGCCAAGTTCATAGTGGTCGAAATGGCGGACGAGCGACATAACAACATGGCGGCCGGCTAGCTTAGTAGTTCGTTATGATCTAGAAATAATGCAGGAGAAGTGGCAACTGGAGGTAGTTTGTAGAATTCTATTGAGTCCAGTCTTCATGCCTGAGTTACAACAAAGACGAAAAATTGTAGCAAGGCTGATTTGCTCCAATCTGCATAAACTCGGGTCATTCTAAACATAATGTATTGAAACCCAACTGTTCAATACATATTTACATGTTGATAATGAGAGCCACTTGCATTTCCCTCCCTTTACTTTTGAATACTTTGTTTAGTTAGATAGTGGACATTTAATTACTATATAATCGTTCCTGAGACAATCTTTTGTACTTTAACGATAGGGCCACTGTGATTCAGTGGTCAGACCATTCGTCTCCCAACAGAGTGAATAAGGCGTTGCTTCATGTTGTTTTCTCGGAGTACTTCCATTTCCTCCACCACTTCACTCCTTTGCTGCTCCATCTCTATCTTACTTCGCCTACATTGGTACTCGAGACTTGAGCTGCTAAGCACCATTCACATCTTTCACTCTACTACGACATAGACTGACGAGACTCACCTAGTGCTTGGTCGAGTTCCACAAGAGATATGTTCCTGTGCTGAACTCCGATGTCACGGAACATCTGCCACAGCATGATTCTCGCCATGACAGGTCGATAGGAGGGCTGCTCGTGGCATGCGGTGGTGGAATATTTGTAGTACAGCTGTCGTAACAGTGGCGTGTTGAGCAGGATCACCTGGCGGAGTCTATTCTCATCACTCTGCAGCGCTGTTTCGAGCAATTTCTTGTGCTTCTCTTCATCTTCGTCCTGGCCTTTTGAAAGGGCTGTTTTCACAAGCTCCTGGTAGAATGTTAGATCTATTTCATGTTCTGGAGCATACAGTAAAATGTCTCCATTTTGTTCACGGTTGTAAAGTTTGTCACCTGCACCACTACCGACAGCCGTCCCCGCAGACTCCTCCTGGTCCAGCACGAGGTTGTCGTAGTGGAACACGGTGTTGGCGGCAGGCTGGGAGCCATTGCTGCAGATGATGGTAGCTGCGCCGTGCTTGAGTCCTCGCTCCCAGTTGCCTGTTATACTGGCGTCCCTCCCCAGCAGCAGGACGCCAGGCCCATGCTGCCGGCCTTGCTCCCAGCGACCACGGTACACGTTGGCCTGCGGGAAGGCGAACTCCTGTGTCGAGAAGGCATCCCACGTGTATGTTCCACTACCGTGCATTTCTCCTTGGCGCCACTCGCCGCGGTACATCTGCCATGCCTGCGCAACACTCAGAACATGCATTCTCCTCAAATAACGTAACAGTGTCTTTACAAGCTTACAAGTTGCAGGGTTACATGTAATACATCCGCCGACCAAAAAGTTTTGATACTTCCAAATCGTGAAAGTGCTCTGGTTCTCTAAACAAAAAAAAAATGTTATTCAGAACACTAAAATGCCTACTATGTAAGTAAATTCAAATTAAATGTTCTGTCAAAGGATAAGGATACCGTTCTTAATGTATGTGTCTACAATTCGAGTTAGACCTGACGTGTGATGTGTACAATAACTAATCATGCTTGACATGCTTAACTAATGGTTCGCTTTGCTAATAAAGTACTACCTCGGCATGTACTTGGACTATGGGACATCTTTTCAAAACACGAGAAATATTTCATATGATTTACTGTTGCGTTAGCCACAACGCTTAGCTTACTTGGTAAAGGTACCGACGAAGAACCAGTCTCTGGGAGCTCTGCGTGCTTACCAATACTGTATTTACCGAATTTTTGTACATCAATATCGGGCCAGAAATTGCATGACATTCTAATGCTGGCACCAGATTAGCTCTTAGGCCGCACTACATCACAATTATTCTTACATGTGATTAACTGATAAAAGGCTAACATCTAGTAGTTTTCATACTAACTGACTAAGTGAGAATCCTATCATAGTCAGTCTTTCAAATGTTTTTGAATTCTACTGCGTGCAACTGGCGAAACAGTGCAATTATCATAATTCCGAATATCACAATTGGATCTTGTCAACACCTGTTTTAAATTTCGCATAATTTGAATACCTATTTGGAACTCTAGTAGAAACAAAACTCTAGCTGACACAGTATGTAAATAATATGCATTTATACTGATTAATAGGAAATGTTAATTTAGATATGCTTTGGATAATTGAAAAGTGAGCATGAAATACAGCTCTAACACCCATACAAATATGAAACATGCATATGAGAAATGCACAGCAAAATTCCTTATCATTTTCTCTTTTGAAAGTAGCCACGGGGTCCAGAACTGCAAAATAATATCTAGAACCTCCGTTCTGTTACTGCAATAAATTTCTTCACACGACTACGATGCTCGACTACATCACAGATGTGAGCGTTGAAGTGTGTTGTAGGTCCTTATATTAAGTAGTTTCGAAACGATACATGCCACATCAATTTGGAGGAATTATATCTGCTGGTTGCAGTGCAGAGTGGGCGAAGATACTGGAATACGAGCGATGGCAAGACAGAACATTATGGAATGGACTTGTTCATTACCACACCCGGTCCGCTGGAGTGGAGAATCGATGATGATGATGATGATGATGATAACTTGAAGAGATATCATAAACAAGACCTACTAAGTTTTTTTCTAAACTACCTTATTCTAAGTGTTATGTGAAGTTAAGGCCCAAAAATGGGCGGAATTTTATTGTGTCTCAGGGCTAACCCCTTGCGCCTACTAGGAAGGAAAATCATGCAAGGAGACATGCATCGCTGAAGAGAGGAATTGGGCAACCACGGCCTGCACTTTGGGGCCGTGGCTACCTCCCTAAGTGTACTTAGAGCTAGTATTAACTATAAAGAGCAAGGGAAAAACCGCCAAGAGAGACATAAAAACCCTTGCGACAGAGAAGTAAAAATTTCAAAAATTATTGTATGGATTAAGTTAAATTAAATAGAATGCTACAGGAGATTGAGTGTTTGGGAACATGCTCTCTGTTAGTAGCGTTGTAAAGACTAGTAGAGAATGGGTGGTCTGCGTCCATCACTGAAAACATATGTGGCCTATTATAATCCCTGTCCTGAAATACCGGCCGGCTTTCCTACTTGTAATATTCAGCCATTCCCATCCTCAAATACTTCCCAGAAAGCGTCAAATGTGGGTCAGCTATTTTCAAATGCTTTTACCTCATACTTAATTATTGATAAGTAGTCCTTGTCTACCTATTTTGATGACCTTATCAAAGAACATATGAAGGAAATTGCCATAGACATTTACACACATGAAAGGACAAATTAAAGCAAAATACCGAAGCTCCGGAAGCTGTGTAATCTGATGTAGATAAGAGAAAATCTATAAAAGGAAATAATTATTATGTACCTGTTTTCGCGAAGAAGATTTGCAAGATGATGTTGCCATGATGTTTAACAAAGAGAGTGATGTCATACATGATAATGGAGATAATGTTGGTGATAGTTTTTTTAAAATCATTTTATTCATGCAGAAGAGAAAAATATTGGGCTGGAGACTCGATCCCGGTGTTCTGGTACGGCGGCAAATGTCATCTTACATGACTCATAAAAGACAAGAAGTATGAGCATATGATGAATATACATATGATGAAATGACAAGTGGTTGATGTCTTGCAGAAGATGGAACTCGACAAGAATATCAGTTGTGTATTTTCAGACGATCCGAACGAACTGGTTCATTAGCTTCAGCTCTTGTAGAGCCATGGAAATATTTTAAAACATCCAAGAGCACAAGATCGTTCATTACAGCTTCTAAAATTGTACACTGCTGACTATTGCAACTTGTCCTATGGCAGTTTTTCCGCGCGTACACACACATATATATACATATAAAGGCCCAGCATAAACCATTGGTGACAGAAACATGACATTTGGAGGGATCATTCATTATGTAAGGCAGGCAGCCACTAAGCGGCATTTTTATTAAATGTGTCCCCTAAAGTTATGACATGAAAGTTCAACGTTCGTATAGAGAAAAAATAATAGATGGTCATTTGTAGCTACCGAAAGGCTGCAAGTCCAAGCTATTTTCAGTAGTGAACTATTTAAAGTGTTTGTGCCGTGTATTCCATTGATTTCCAATAACATTCCTTTAAATTCAAGAGAGTGCAGTTTCCCCTCAAAATATGCTTCACGTTAAAGATAATTAAGTCGCAGGGGCAAAATCTCAAATCCGCAGGAGTTTACTTGAAGCAGGATTGGTTCTTCCATGGCCAGTTTCATGTGGTGTGCTCATGTGTAAGCTCGCCCATCAGCCTGGTTGTTTTGGTACTACCCTCTAAAATGGCACAGAACATTGTTTACATGAAGTTTTGTAACAAGCCTAAATTAAATGTCAGAGAGTCTGACCTCAGTATGATAACCTCTGTCGGAGTACAAATCGGTCCCGAGACAAAGACTTTGATATGTTTGGGTTATATGTGTCGGAACTTCCCTCCCAATAAAGTCGTCTTCTAGGTACAGAAACATACCCATTCAAAATAAATATTCCATTGAAACATCAAATTCCTTTCATCACAGCTGATGTCACCAAGTTCCTTCCTAGCAGCATACCTGTTAATCTGAGTCACAAGCATAGATGTAACCTAATCGTCAACAAAATATTCAAATAAGTTTGCTGGAAAAATTATTGTGAACTGTTGACATTTCAGACGACTTTTCATGGATTGTGAGATCACCATCACAACACTAAAATAATTATTTCTTGGGTGTTTTATCTTCTGATACACTGTGAACTGTTTGTGGAGGTAGTTTTGTATTCATAAGCTCTGTTTCAGCTCCTAGCTGAAAGCCACGTAAGTTGTTCGCAGACTTATGATCTTAGTCCTCAGAGTTCTCATCTGTAAGCTATTGTGTTGAATTGTTTGGGGGTTTTATAGCAATCGAAACCGCATCTTCATTAATCACAGCATTGTTTCCGTAATCATCTTCATCATCATATACTAATATAGCAAGTAATTCACTGAATGTAAAACCCCTGAAAAACAACTAAATATATAATTTAGATAATGTTCGCTGGAACTGTAACTACCGATCTAAACTCGTCACATATCTACATTTTCTAATTGTCTTTACTACAGAGAGAATCTGTGAATAATTTAATAATTTAACTTTTTTAAAGCAATGCATTGATAAATAATTTATAATAATAAAATAGCCACAAAATAAAAATAAAAATTGCATAGTAACTGTTTGCATATATGCCTAGTGTGTATTTAGGGCACCAAAGTTTGCCTCCCAACAAGGCTAACTGGGTACAATCCACAGCCGGGTCACTCTTGAATTTTCGTACGTGGAAATTGTGCCAGACGATGCCGCTGGTCGGCGGGTTTTATCGGGGATCTCTCGACTCCTCCCATTCATTTCGGCGCTGTTCCATACTCACTTAAATCACCCTCATCGACTCTCAAGACCTCGCTGTTAAAAGCAGCCCAAATCACTTCGCTCTCTCACTCACTCATCAAAGTTTGCTACTTTATAAAAACCGAACGTGTATTGTGGCATCAGTTAAACGGCTATTACACAACACTACATTCATGTAAAATGAATCCTGTCTTCAAATATATAAACATTAAAAAAAATATCATGTATTTAAGATCCAGTGGCAGTTACATAACCAATTATACAGCAAGAAACACATTCTTAACATTCTGGGTACTGTTACTGCACAAGACTCAGCATGTACTGGCAGGCATGTACATACGTTAACGTAGTGTAAACATAGGTTCCATCTATAATACACTATTGGAACTAATAGCACCGAGTGAAATGTAGAAACGTGTCAAATGTTCTTATAGAAGGACAGTAGGCATATTACTGTAGTCTTCTCTAATTCAAAATATTAATAAATAATTTATTATTATTTAATAAAATAAAGGAAAACAGTTTTATACACTTCTCTATTTTTAAAATTGTAAACTCAAAATTTTGTTTTATTTTGAACAAGCGATATGTTTTATTATTAAATGGTTACATTCATAAACTTTAATAAACTTTACATAAACCAAGATACTATATTATATATCATACAATTTAAAACTTACATTATGTACTACACAAATTTCATAAGGAAAGGGCGTAATAAAACACCTACTTAAATTATTTGTAAGATAAGTATTTAATATAGCAAAAAGAAAGTATTTTTCACATAAATCTGAAAACAAAACTTCGTAGCAATAAGTTAAAAGAAACTAATATAATTAATTTTTTTCTTAATAATAAAATACTGCAAATACCAAACTTGAATAATTTTTGTGCGTGAATTAAGGAAAGAAGCGAAATCATTAGGCATACAAGTATTAAAATGTTTAATTTTACTAACATGAATTTCTGAACTTTTATATTATTATATTGTTTTCAAATCCAGGATTTTTAGATAAATACTTATTCAACTTAATGTTAAATTTCCTTAATTTGTAAATTCAATTTTCACACTATAAAATTTCTAATTTTATGTTATGTTACCTTAAAAGGATTAAATTAAATTATAGTATTTTGCAAATGAATCTATGCCTTATTGTCCTTGAAATGAATCTGTACCATATTGTATGACATAAAAAACCATGTGTGTTTTCCATAGTGAAGCATCGAAACCGTCACCACTAGTGCTATCTTGCGTGCGATACGTGGAAAATGAGCAGGAATTCAAATTTCTTACGCTCTTATGGCACGTTCGGGATATTTCACACAAGTTTGAAAGGTATTAGTGGTGTCTATAAAATAAAACTAATGGTCAGTGGGGGTTAAGTAATACGTCTTCTTCAGTGTTATAAGGAAATGTCTTCTTTTTACATTATTGGGTTCAACTTTAACAGCATACTTATTTCACCCAATTTAGAAGAGTGATGGGGATGTACGGTATTTTGTGAATGCTTACTAATATTTAAATGACATTTAAATTATTTCTGTATCTATAGTATATGCGTAACTGTATTGAGAAGTCATTTTAATAGCATTGTTTATTGAACTGCTGAATATTAGAAAACGAAGTGTAAAATTATATTTTGGAGACAAATCAAGTGAAGTAACAATAGTTTACTATTTTTGGAAGGCTCCTTTAAGTAACTGCTTTCAGATTATGTAATCATTAAAATCTGGAAGTGATATACTTTGATCGTACAAGGGTTGATCAATCACAATCCATAGTGATATTTGAAAAAATTACTGTGCTGCTTTTTGGTGTAGGGTACATTTGGAGTTAGTCATGTCGGTGTTGTTTACCTTGAGCTCGTTGTGCCGAATTATTGTTTCGCAGTTTTTCCAGGCTAATTTTTGTTTCGTGACTAGAATTACGAACATAATTGCTGCATGGCATTTTTATTGCCTATGTCCCTTATAGTGTTTATGCTAATAATAAAATTGCTAACAAGGGAAACGCTGCTGCGATACAATATGAAAGGATGGCTGGTGTAAATGTGATAAAAATACGAGTTCTTGGACCATCTTAGATTTTAAATGCCATTTTTTATGATTTCACAGCCTGTAAACATTATTGTATATAACCTTGTATTGGTTTCTGGTGAACTATTTAGTGTATGTTGCATACTTAAGGTAAAATGGTGGTGTTATTATATGATTTATGATCCATTCATCATACCTTAATGTGGCTATAGGAGTGTAGCAAGTTATTGATAAGAGTTATGTATTGAACACTATATAAAAGGAGCTTATTTAACATTAAGATTATATAATATTATTTCAATATAAGAATGGTAGAATATGTGCGGGTGTAGCTTCACAAATATACTGACATATTAATTTATATTAAATTATTAAGATTTAACCAACCACATTCTGAGTAAAGTATAATTGGAGAATGGAGAGTCTCCACCTAGTGCATGATTATGGAGGCTGATTGAGATGGCGGAAGTGGACGCCGGGACATACCATTTGTCAGTGTTCTTCTTGTTCCAATGGCCCGACGACAAAATACACCACCCAAGGGCTACGCCGCCCAAGAGCTACACTGCCCTATATCGGCTGCGTTGCCCCTGTTTACTGGCTGGTGGAGGGGGTTTCTGTGGTTTCATAAGTAATTTCAGCAATCACGGCCCGTGTCTTCAATAAATATGTGAAGGCGTTATCAGGCAGGCTGCTCAGCTAAGGCCTGATCACAACTCGTATCATGTCCTCCATTGTTCACTAGCGCAATGTCCTCATCTCGCCCTAGAGTCCGTGTGGATTATGTAGGTGAATGGGAGTTGCGGGGTTCATCTTGTGGCAGTAGGAATATGGATCGGTTTGAAGTCCACTTCGCTATGGTTGGAAAATGTTCTTTTAAAGGAATTATAGTAAACGGAGAGGTTAGGTATAAGGAATTGCCAGTTGCTTTTGTGCAGTCCTTGGGCATAACTACATATTAGTACAGTTCAAAACAGTGATGTAATAATACAGCGTGAGTTCTTTAAAAGAGGCCCCATGGGGAATGTGTGTAACGGAGCGAGGGAATAGGGAAATACATACCAGTGTGACAACAAAATACCTAGAGTAGGTGCTGGAAGTGGCAGACACAGCACCTACTCTAGGTATTTTGTTGTCACACTGGTCTGTATTTGTTCATTCCCTCGCCCCGTTACACATATGTCAAACGGGGCATCTTTTAAAGTACTCGTCCTGTATTACATTTTAGTGGTACATACCGTCACGGAGGTAGGCTAGAGATAGGATGGTATCGAAACGAGCAGTTATTTAATTATGTAAACATTCACATTAAGTATGAAAATAAAACAAAGGAGCTGCTGCTTTTCAATTATGTCTCAGTACATTAGAGGACAATGGGAATTATACTTAAAATAATATTATAGATAACCAAACAAATGTTGAATGTAACAAATAACTTATTTGACATCAGAATGTTTCTGATAATAATAACAATAATAGTAACAATAATATGCGTATAAAATTCTCTGAAATTTACAACAAAATTCCATTATCTTTACAAAAATAAAAAATCTTAAAATTCAATATGAAGAATGTTGTAACTACATGTTGTGTGGCCACATTGCTATAAATCAATATAAATGAGACGTCTCTATGTCATAAAATTGACATAAACAAGGCATTGTTTCATTCGTAAAATATGTTAATGTAGTAGTATTCTTCCTTATTTATATATATATATCATTAATTATAATAAAAAGTTGTACTTTAAGTTTTACTGTTACCTGCAGGGTGCAGTGTAAGTGGTGTATGTAAAACAGATGGCTTCCTGTATACGACTCGCGAGCTGTGTTTAATGGTAGTGATGATGCAGTGTAATGAAAGTGAGCGCCTTGATATTGCTGCGTGTGACGTCAGGAGAGGTCTCCTGCTACATCTGCTATCGTGGGCATTGCTTGCGTCACCTTCCGAAGGGACTTTGGGTGAGAGGGTGTGATGTCACTGCTGGTTGCTATTGAATATGAATGTACGACTTGTCCAAACAACTTATTTAAAATATTACCTTAAACAAATAATAGGGCCCTAATAGATTATGGGGAGTAGGGTTATGTGTAACATTTACATGTGCATTTAATCCTCGTTTTATTATATTTATGGGTTTATTATATTTCTCGGTGTATTTGATTTCTGGGTGTGTCCGAGCTTGGAAGCTCGTGTGTCGAGATGTGCGTTAAAATGCATTTATTCCAGACAGGTTTTCGTCTATTATGCTCTCAGGCGATAACATTTTTATGGTAAATTATGTTACTATTTCAAATCCATTTCTTAGGCAATGTCTACAAATGGGGATGGTTATACAAGTAACTATTTGCATGCAAATCTTTTCCTATGAAAATAATTTAATGCAGTTAGCTGTGTGCACGCATAAAACTTTTAATTAATAAAATATTATTAAGGACGAGTGACATGAATACATAGTATATGTAAAACATAATGTCACTGATTATGCGGAATATAAAGGAGTAGCAGAGGAAAGGTACTTACAAATAATTACTATTTGCAATACTAATTCCACACAAAGAGGTAGCCATAGAACGTGCTAAATGTGTTTTATTTTGAAGCAATTACGCTTATCGCAACGGATATGCGTGTTTGTGAAATACCTCATGTCCTTCATAAAGAGAAAAAGTCTAGGGACAAATGTTACTCATTATTGTTTGTCCAAGCAGCCATGCTGCTGATCTTGACCCTGTGGTAATGGCTAAGCACGTGAACAAAGATGAAACAGTAGCTAACAGCATTTACTGGATCAAAGGTAGTGGGCCACGCAGTGAGAGGGGTGTTGTTGTATTCGCTGTCGTTAGTTTATTAATTTCGACTTGTGACAGTCCCGGCTGTCGGACTCCCCCCGCCCCTAGGTAACTTGGGCGACGCTAGGCGAGTTGTGTCTAATCTACTTTATTCGGTCCGGGACGCAGGTGCCTGCCCGGTGTACAGTACGGGCCTCGTGGGTAGATGGCTGGGCACGAAGTCAGGCCCTACGACCTTGACCCCCCTACGAGGTACCAGCTTGGGTAGTGGTGCAGCAGTTCGTCGAGGTGGCGTGGGGTTGACGGGTACCCGTGTATTCGCACTGACTGGTGTTTCGCTTGACTGGGGTGTGATCTGCTCCGGTACGGGTGCTTCTGGCTGTGGTTCGTGTTCGTCTGGCTGTCTGATGTCAAAGAGTTCCTCCTGTGCACTACAGGATGGTATCCTTCCGCGACCCTGGTGGGTGGCTTGAACAATCCAACGGGAACTATGTCTGGAACTGGTATGCTGAGGCGTCGTTGAAGTGCCGCTTGTTCCCATGGACTGAGTAACCCTAACCCACTAGGAAAGACACATACTACCTGGGAAAGCTTAGCAATTGCCCTCGCATTTCTGGCCCGTCTCTCAAACTCCACCCCTGTGGGTGTACGGCATGAGGTATAGATCAGAGCAGCAGGAGTTGGGCAGTTGAAGTGTCAGTGTTTAACAGTGTGCGGGTGTCCTGTGGGAGTAGACTTCCTTGCACCAGACTGCAGCTCTCTCGGCACCAATAGGGGAGTGATGAGAGTTGGGCACCTGGCCAGCAAGTCCAATCTCCCAGAAGCGTACCTAATGTCGTGGCTCTGTCGTTCCTTCCACGTGGTGCAAGGAATGGGTGGCCTTCCAAGAATGTACTTGTTCTGTTGTGCAGTGTGCGTTCGGAAATATCAAAACCCGGTCTCCTGCCAAGTCCTGCAGCCCCGATGTGACACAGGAAGGAGCTTGGAGTGAACGATAAGATGACTGGTAAGAATGGTGTTTATTTACCGAAGTGAAATAAACACTGTTGGCAGAGGTGCCAACTCCTAATTCCCCCACGGAGCATACGGAAGGTTAAACACCTTATCGTTAAACAGGGGAAGGTGCCCTGTTCAAAGCTGGGTGAATTAGGCACTTACTTAAAGCGTGTTTCCTCGAGGCGAGCTCTACTCTCAGGTGACTGTCCGTAAGGGATGGAACGTGTCTAGATGTAACTTCTTGACGGCCGCAGGATATTCCTTAGGATTCCGCTGGAGAGGAACTTCGGCCCTATGAAGAGAGCGATGACGCTTAGGAGAGGTTAAAGGCTCGGCAGCAGTAACTGGGGCTGTGAGAGCCGCCGCCTTATCTATCACTGCCGAAGCTCAGAGCGGGGTGTGTGCGTGGGGCCTTATACCGCCCAGGCGGCTGCAGCACTTGTATCTCTCTGCGGGCTAAAGGAGGTTTCCTTCCCCAGACCACAGAAAACACATAGCTCGTTGTGGCTGGGATGCCCTGCACATCCCAACGCAGCAGATTGCCCCCAGAGGAGGCAGTTGTTCAGTTGTTTACCTCCGCCCTCCCTACCTGCTCGATGGAAAAAGGGGTGTGGGGAAGGCGGAAGTAGCAAACTCCCACCTGGTATACTAAGTTTCCTGTCCGGGATTTTGTAAAATAGCAGAACTTTTAATCTATTACTAGTCCCTGAGGGGGGCTAGCAATAGTAGAAAAGAACCTCGGTGATGTTGTTAATTGCCCAAATAAGTTAATTTAAACGGTTTTGTGTGGTTTCATGTGTGAAATGTAGCATAAGTTAATCTTAGTAGTGGTGAGAATAAGTTCCGAGTTATTGCTAGAAGCTGTGTTTTTGTTGTATTGGCGATAAATAATTTATAATTATAATTATCTGAGTATTTGTAGTAATTTGGTGTGAAATTTGGTGTTTGTGATTTAAACTGTGACGAGCCACTTGGGGGTGGGGGGAGGTTGTGGATAATCAGATTTGCAAGTGGACTGGTCGAGCTCTGTGCTGTAAATGACGAGCGCGATATAAGCACAAATAGTTTTGTTAAAAGACTGAGATTTTGTCCCGGAACGATCGGAAAATTCCGGCCAGTTTCGGGGCTTAATTTCAATGAATTCAGGCTGTATATGTGCGCTGAAGGCGTGAATTAACAGTTTAAATGTCGTTTTGAATAGGAATAAGTGAGGTTAATAAATCAAATTTGTAAAATTCGAAAGCAGAGTCAGGAAAACGCGTTGCGTGAGTGAAACAAGGTTGTAACTTTGGCCAGAGGGCTCTGATTGGCCGAAAGACCTTGGCGGGGCGTGGCTTACGGAGTTGCTCAAGAGATGCCAGCACGGTCGTTATTTTACAGTGAATAGCTTTTATATGACACGGAAAAATTAAAGTATATTAAAAT
Source organism: Dryococelus australis (assembly GCA_029891345.1). Classification (NCBI taxonomy): domain Eukaryota; kingdom Metazoa; phylum Arthropoda; class Insecta; order Phasmatodea; family Phasmatidae; genus Dryococelus; species Dryococelus australis. The sequence goes on from CM057005.1 coordinate 15,040,809, forward strand.
ATGTTGTAAATAATGTTATTTGATCGTTTTAAATATATAATTAGTGCTGCAAAACTTGAAATCCTAGTTTCTGGCCATATAAAAGACTAAATAATTAACTGAAAAACCAGGTACTATTCACTGCAATAATCAATTTGTGTTTAAGTAAATTTTATACAATTTTAAAGAAGTTTGAAGTATCTAGGCGGCCAGTAATGTAAATTAATTCATTATTTTATTAAAGTGATTACTGTTTTTGCTGAGGGCAGAAAAAAAAATCTGTTTGACTATACAAAACTATGTGCTGCAATCACTTGGTTGTGACTAGAAAATGTTCGCGATTTTGTCGCTCGTCATAGTGATAAATATTTATGTTATGTGTTTCGGAGACGCTCCAGTACAGATTAGGGGACAGTGGTTTTTTGCGGGCCTCGTTGACGGACTAAGGGGCCGCCAATGACGCCATGTCTTCTAGGAGTAGCCAGGTTCTCTCTTGTTGTTCTGTGACACTGCGGAGTTTGAGGATGTAGGGGTGGAAATGTGCCATGAGTGAGGCGAAGTCGCATGCTCTAAGGAACTCCATGAATACATGGAAATCCTGCATAGCGCCTCGAATCTCTCCTGGCGAATTTCGCTGGCGAGGGCGAGGGCGGGATTGAGGTGGTTTGTTGGTTGTAACTGGGGTGTCAAGTGTGAGAGCTGTGTTGTAAGTAGGCGCAGAGAGTGCCTGCGAATATGACTTGCCTGGTTGTAATGTCCTGACCGTGAACCTGGACGGGGCAGGAGGTTGTTTCTGCACCAAGTCCAGGAACTTGAGGCAGGCTTCTGAAAGGGCCGTGTGGTCGCCTGCACAGTTGCTACCTGTTGGCTTGAATGTTATTGCGTTCATGTTGCAGGCACTCTTGGGGCGAGGGCCGGCGCAGTGTGGGCATTTTGTTGGCATTGAACAATTGTTTCTTGTGTGGCCTAGGGATAGACAATTCCGGCATTGTGCCACGTCTGTCGGCCGTTTTTGGTATTGTCGTGGATGCACAATAGTCATGTTTATCCTTGTGACTGAGAGCAGAGGAGGGAGAGCAGTGTTCTGCGCAGTCGTAAACACACAAAAATCGTTACGGCTCCAACGTGAATTTGTTCGGGTCTGTGTGATCTGGGATTCGTTTCTTGAACTGGTAGATGTGCTGGATTGTGTAACCTGCGCATTCCAGATCTGCCTTGCTATTAGCCATTTCAGTTGTGGGGTTGATATCAAATATTACTTTTTGTGGGAGCTCGGAAGCTTGGCAAAAAGTGAAATAGTGGATGTAATTCGTTTCGAGCATTGTGCGAGCAGCTTTGTAGTGTTCTGGAATTTTTGTGAGGATTTGTGTTCCCTGAGCAGCGGGGAGAAGGGAGAACCCGTCCCTACTAATGGTCGCAGTTTCTGGATAAGGAGATTATATTTAGTGGCGTCAGGAACCACTAAACGGGACTGAGTTTGTCGTTTTTGTTGTGTTTGAGGTGCAGTCGGCTGTGATTGGTGGATGGAAATGCTTGAAGAGCTGGGGTATTTTACCGTAGAGGTTTTTTCTGTGACCTCTTGTAACAGGGAGAACCTATTTGTAATAGGAATGTTTTTGGACTGTGCCTATACGACACTGAGTGGAGATGCTTGTTTTCCTGTGCGGTTCTTTTCTCAGGTACGGAGGATGTTCTGTCCCCCTTTCCTTGGACCAGCTGGACGTCTGTTTCCACGTTCATGTGCTCATTCTCTGCAGCCGGTGTTGCTGGTCGGTAGGAAGCTGGTGTGCTGAGTGTTGTTGGTGTGGTTGGAGCCGAGAGAGCGGTTAGGAGTAGATCAATGCGGTCCGGGATACCACGGGGAAACATTGTAGTCACAGATTGGTGATTCGGTCGTCTCTTGGCAAGTTAAACCCATCTCTTATTTTCCTTGAGGTACTGCAGACTGTACGGGCCAGTTCCTGTCATCCATGACGGCTCATTCGGTTGCCCACCCGCCGCCATGACCCGCATGAGAGGGGGAAGGAGGGTGGTGCTGTCTGAAACGACTCGCGATATGTTGTTTGCAGTGTCAAGGCAAGTGTTGATAATTAGAGTGCCTATACGCTGCGTCGTACCAAGGCTGCTGACCTTTACAGGCTAGACTCGAGATGACCCAGTAAGCTAGAATTGCATTACTGGGCCGACCAAGGTACGCCGATGTAGTGCCGCGAGTACTAGAGTGGAGACAGCCCGCAGTCGACGAGGTTGCGCGATGGAGTGTGAGAGCCGCCGCCGATTTATCATCATAAGGACGCTACTCCCTCAGCCGGGGGGGGGGGGGGGGTGGTACAGACCAAGGCGCTTGTCCTCCAATACCGTTATCATAATCCCCCCCCCCCCCCAAGGCTGAGAGCTCTTGGCTCCCGGCCCTTTTATACTTCTCGGCCATCCCTTCATCTGCTGGTACAGTGCGTTTGGGGAAGGGGCACAGCAGGTGCGAGCCCGGCATATGGATCCTCCGAACGGGCGGCGTAGTGAAGAGCGCCAGGATCTACGTCTCTTGTATGTGGCGGCATCTAGCGGCGTGCTGTGATACTTGCCACGGACCTCTTGCATAGTCTCGGTGGCTCATCAAGCGAAATAATAACTATCATTGGGATGCCTGTCCTGGCCCGGTAGGTAATACAGCCTTGCAGACGTCGGCGGCAGCGACGTGACCTATGGACAAGCTGTCAGGAGTGTAGTTGACTGATGAGTAGCAGTCGTTTATTATATTAGAGAAGACGTCATGCGTCAATTTAATGTAGAAATAATTGCGATTTACGAATGGAAAGTAAACTCGTGAGTTTACTGGGAGATTCGAGTCAACCATGCATTGGATGATACCTGAAAGCTTACCAATTAGCATATTGTCGGGTACATGATATAATTAAGTTTTCGTTACAGGTTGTATGTGCTACCAGCATAGGTGAGTACAAATAGTTTACTGTTGCTGTTGCATTATGCCGTTTATTTTTTAATTTTCCCGAATTACCCACGCCCCAAAATATAGCCCCAGAACTGTTATTACATGCAAAATCTGAACCACTCTGCTTCCAGAAGCGCGAGCGAAAGCGAGAAACGATTTATCGGGGCGACTGAAAAGTATCCATTCAGAATGGTTACCATTCCGGGAATTTTGCATCCATACTTGCGCAGAAAAATCCTGAATGGCAACCGTTCCGATTTTATTAGCAAAGCACTGCATTACTGAATCCTGTAAAGTGTCCATTGTAGGAATGGTTAGCATTCCGGATTTTTGTACCGACATTCACATTCCAAATATCCTGAAAAGTGCCCACAGTCGGAACGTTTATAATTCCGATATGTGTGCAGAACACACACACATTATTTCTCAATGCAAATAGGTTACACACGATAATCATTCATGGGGAAACTCCAAGCTTCGATGATGCGTGACGCTTCGAGTCACCACCTAAAAAAAATTGCCGGCGCGCCTTGAATCACTGATTTGGGTATTTACTCCTCTGCTGGCGCTGGGACTCTGTCTCGGTGCATAATGTTAGGCTACGCTTGTACAGTATTTTTAAGTGCGAGGGCGCTACTCTTGAAAATCATTTCTGGGGAAACTCCAAGCTTCGCTGACAACTAAAATACACACGTACCGGAATTGTAAACATGTGGGCACTTTGCAGGATATTTGGGATGTGAATGTCAGTACAAAAATCTGGAATGGTAACAATTCCTACAATGGATACTTTTCAGGATTCAGTAATGTAATTATTTGCTAATAAAATGTGAATGGTAGACAGCGCAGATTATTTTGCAAGAAATCGTAGTTATGTGATCAGTTTCTATTTTGAAATATTTGTTTAGTTTATTTGACAATTTACTATATGTTATTTAGGTATTTTATCCAACAATGACCCTTTTCTTCATAGCCCTCCCCTTTACTGCGAGTCTTATCTTGTGTAGGATCATTCTGTGTACCATAATATGATGTGCTTTATAACCTGTTTGCTGTACGTGCACAAGTGTTTTATACTTCCGTTAGCATAAACAAAATATAATTTTTGGCAAAAATTGGACTTGTACATGCCTATATTTTATCTATAAAGTATAACTTTCTTTTATAATTAATATGAATAAAACAGGGAGAACATAGATTTGTTGGTAATGCCTAGTAAGAAATAGTTCTAATGCGAAATATTATTAAACTGAGTGATCCCGAATGCATTGCGTATTTCCTTTGGTGTAAATTTCTAGACTTGGTTAAGCTTTAAAAATATCTTATTAGTATCAAATGTTCCACGATATATCATTGTGTAGCGTGTCATATGTTTCACTGGCCAGGATGACTACACAACCTAAAATGAGCGGTGTAGCTTGTATCGTGTCGGAAGTCTTGTGGCCTATAATAACAACAGCGATTTTTGAGTGCAGGGTGGGGAATATCGCTATCGTGATTTTGAATTTAAGTGACACTTTTATCACCTCATGTTAGTAGAAATGGCCATCGATATTTTATACTTGATAATCACGTGTGAATGCATTTTAAGTCAACATTGACTAGAACACTTGCAGTATTTTTTCTGTGATATTCAGTAATTACACCTCAAAAACTAATTAAAGTATAGTATTAAAAGTATTTTATTTATGAAGTAGATTTCTATTTGTTTATGACTGTCGGGATTCCCATAGCGTGATTTGAATTTTGCACAAAGTCCTTGTTAGCGTAATTTTTATATGTGGCAAAAGACGTTGCATAGGCCAGAAGGGAGAATCTAAACAAGATTAGAAACAGCATCTAGTTAGCCTGATACAACAATAATATAGCAAAGAGTACATTCATTGTCATACACATTTATGTATCGAGAAGGGACAGATGGATTCAAACGAAATTTAACCAGTGCGATAATCGACAAAAAAAAAAAAAGTAATTCTTAAATTATAGATGCATCGAGACAGTCTCATCAACTTTCGCTACTAAAGAAAGGCAATTTATTATCTCATTGGACCAATTCATGCCTGTAAACACAGGTGAATATATGAATGTGCTCTATACATGTTCTGGTGTGAGGCCTGTTTATATATTCCCCACTAATGTGTGAGCATGCGCCAACACACGAAAATTTCATCTTCTGGATATTATACATGTTTACAAGCTCACACCATTTCCGAATCATTTTCACGCAGTGTGAAAGTTCTTATGGCAGTAGGTTTACTCTATAGACGAACGCCGACTGGCGACAGTGTATTGGTACTCACGTGTAGCTGAGCCCACACCATGGTACCCATGCCATGCCTACGGTGCTGATGCCAGCAGCCAGCGTAGCGGCTGCCCGACGGATACTGCACCACGCCATGGCCCTCCCTCATATCGGCGGACCACTGGCCGTCGTAGAAGGTCCGGCGACACTTGTCATAGTGCAGTAGACCCTGGCCATGCTTGTGGCCCAGCTGCCATTCCCCGGTGTATGAGAGGACACTGCGGCTCGACACGAAGAGCCCAGCGCCGTGGCGGTGGCCGCGGAACACCTGTCCTTCGTACCAGCTGAGGTCGGCCCACTCTAGGCGACCCCGGCCTGTCATCTCACCATCGTGGAAGTCTCCCTGCAGCACCGCCAGTGTGCCATTGTGCATTATGGCATTGCATGGTATGGCCTCTTCAGAATTATAGGAAACTAGTTTAAATTAATCCATAAAATATGTATATTTAAACAATCAAGACATTATTTCATTTCAGCTGTAAAACATTCTCGGGGCAATCTCACATCAATGTGAGTAGTTGTGGAGGAAGGACTACGCCACATGTGAACCCCTCCCTCTGGAACTGCACCTGGCTGTAATACCCAAATCACACTTATATTCTGCGCCTCACTTTAAATTTGTTTTTCAAGAGCAGACATGCTTGTGAAAACATGTTACCGTGGACAAAACTGGTGGGACTATGGGATTCGTAACACATTTGGTAAAGTATTGGATAGTTGCTGGTGGGTAGTAGGATTATGTATTAGTTGAGGCAAGGGCTAAGAGATTGAGGAGCGAGGCGCCAACATGGTGGTGCCGCCGCCATCTCTTGTTTCCGGTGGTCATCTTGTTTCCACCATCTTGGCAGCCAGTACGCTCGGTACGCCATATTGACAGCCAGTATATCATATGCTATTTTTGTATGATATGCAATTATTAGGCATTCTAACGGATTTGGAGGCACCGAAAAGTTTCTTGCGGAATGGGTTCAGTATGCTGATAAAGAGCGGAGATATAAGTAAGCACTGTATTGGACGCCATATTGGATTCCGGGTTTATGTCAAGACTTCAAAGTGGCAAAAGGGATTTTTGAATTCAACACAGTTCAAATACCATAAAAATGTTGTTTCCCTAATTGTTATATAAAATGCTTCTTTCACTTCAACGGAACACTTCTAACAGAATTTTCCTAGACTATAAAATAAAACTTTGACCAGTATGTAATTTTAAAATACAAATAAAAAATGTATTGTAAAATAATTTTTAATTGAGATAGTAACTGAAAATGGAGCAGCTGAATTTGAGTGATTTGAAAATCAAAGAGGAGTAATTTAACACAAAATGTAATAAAAGTAGAGAAGACTGAGAATATTGATCAGCTGTGCAAAAATACGCCAGTGCTTTTTAAAAAGGGCGAGTCAACACAACCGTCGATAGAGAGCATAGTCGATCAGATGATGAAAATCACAACTTTTGATACTTCGAGTGTAATCACCAGTTTTTTCTTGTGTATGATAAATGATTTAATTGATTATTAACTACAGAATATTATACAGTTTGTATTGAAGTAGATAAGTCGCCAGCCACTAAGGTTTTTAAATCAGATACAGAATTAATGCTGGATGTTTCGTAAATATTCTGGTTTAGTTGTGCTAATGTTGCTTAATGGAATTCCTAATGGGGAAGACTTGTGTGTAGTTAAAAATAAATAGTTAGACGAATTATGCCCCAGAAGGGCGAAAGAGCACTTAGTGAAAAGTAACATTCTGTCTTCAAAGGCCAAATGAGTACACCCTTGAATTGATACAGTCTATTCGAGATTTATTAGGTAAACTTAGTATTAACCTGAGTGAAAAATAATTTATTGATGGAAACTGTGTGTGATACCGCTTTTGGTCTGGCAAAAAAGCACGGGACAAGTGATTACAACTACATTTATTAAGTTGTGTAAGTGGACTGTACAGTTAGATAATGTAATCTATGACACTAATATGTACATGCGATAATTGGAGGAAGTTAAGAATGCTAGAAAGGAAATAGGAAATGCGGCCATCCCTGGGAAAGTCACCACAGTAGGAGATTATAGAAATAAAGTAGAATAATTGCACTCATGTTTTCACTGTGGTAAAAATGGGCATTTGGTAAATAAATGTACTGCATTCAAGAATAGTTGACTAATTTTCGATGTGGGAAATGGGGATACACAAAAAATATTGCAATTGTGTTAAGAAGGATAACTAATCTTTCAACATTGTAAATGTTATGTTCCCTCTCAATCTAGGACATGTCGCAACAAAACGCGACTCTAAACCTTTCAATTTCATTTCCGCTAATTTTACTTTGTCCTTATTTGAAAGATTTCCTAGGCTGGCTGCGCTTTCTATGCTTTCTAGAAAGTAGTGTACCGGTAACGAACCTTTATCGCCAGTCCATTTTTCTACTAATGAAATAACAACCCAATCTTTAACTTGAGCTGGTACTTGAGCTCGTGCTGGTATCACGTGGGCTAGTTGACGACGTCATTCGTCCTCCATGACAACCAGAAAAGTGCTTCAGCTTATTAAAATGTATTCATTCAATTTCGAAAGAGGAATCCAAGTATTACGGTCGTGAGTCCATTTCTTCGGAGTATCGTAATGAAAACTACTACTTGTAGGTTTAGTTTCATGAATCGTATTCAAATTTTCTCTCTTAGGAACGGCAATATGTTCCGAACGTGAAGAACTAGTAGACGCTTGCTCGCATTTTACGCTCGCATCTTGCGAAGTCGAAGGATCTGTGTTCGCAACTAGGTCAAGCCTTTCTATTTCAAATTCTGGATAAATACGATCTTGAGGTACGATCCTCCTCACTATACGAATTTCAATTTCCAACATTACCCGTCCAGAAGAATTTTCGTACTCGTATACTTTATATGCGGGAGTCGGAAAAGATCGCTTTTGTTTTCCCTTGAAAGCTATTTCCAATCCTGAACCTGTAGTTAATGCATTCAACTTAGCACGAAATGGCTCTACTTGAGACAAGTCAAAAGATGTGTGCTTTTGAAAAAATTTCTTTATCAATTTATATGAATATTCTTCTAAACCCTCCAATGCCTCAGTAATACTAGTTAAAACTACGTAGATTGTCAAAACTGTAAACTCAACTACTTTCCCTTCTTGTCCCTGAAAAAATAATAAGCGCCTTAGCATAACGCTTTAGTGCTTTTGCAAAATACAGCAAAGAAGTGGAGCTGAATCCATATAATTTCTGCAATATTCAACTCTAACCCAAGTGTGCGGTGTTATATCCTCCAAAACTATGTGACAATCAACGTTACCAGTTACTCTGTTATTCATAGGTCCGTGGACATACTCAACATTAAAACGATATGATTTTCTACCGTACACGTGTTCGTTATCCTGCAGATCTCCTCTTTCACGAACTATCGTATTAGATTCGTCAACTGAAATGCATACGATCCTAAACTCTTCAGGACACGTTCAAAAGTCCCACTCAGCAATATTGCTCAGCTCAATTACAACTTCAAGATTCGCATTCATAACACAATGTACGAATAAAATAAAACAACTGAATTTCAATTCGTCAGAGGAAAACCTAACACCTATCACCTATCACCTACAACCTATAAACCTATAACCCTTCGAAGTGGGTTCAGTTACAGCCGTCTGGAGAAACTATCCAAAACGCTGCCACCAGTTTGTGATGCCCGAGCGGTCTAGGGCCGAGCACAGACACTCAATAAGAAATAATTTAAGTCAATTTAACACTTTTAATTAAATCAATCACTGAAACGGTTACACTTTTAATCATACATCCACTTACTTGGCAATGTGGCTGAAGACGTCATGGAAATTGTTAGTATAAAATAAAATACTATCTCGGTTGGAAGCAATAACATGATATAACTGCGGTGGTGAAGGAGAGTGGAGTCTCAGCGCAGCTCTGGCGAGTCGTCCCAGGCAGTGATGTGCAGTCTCTGGTGTCCTCTGCCGAAGTCTCTCTTCCTCAGGCCGTGCATGGCATAATAAAGCAAAATGAGTGTAGTGGGGAGAAGTCTCCCTCCATCAAGAAGTCGCGCATGAACAGTCTCTCACCAGTGAGAAGTCAGGGCGAGAAGAGTCGCCAACCAATGAGAGAGCAAGGTTAGGGCATCAACCAATGAACTGGAACTTTGCACACAGCCCCAAAGTGTGGTATTGAAATCATGTGACTGGAAAATAGTGTGTGATACAGCACGTGATTCCAGGAGTAATGGGACGAAAATACTGTGAATAACAGGACGTATTTCCCGTCAAACGTGGTTAGCAATCGCAGTCACGTGGTGCTGAAATCACCGCAGGCAGTATTAGAGCGGATACAGCTTCCTGTTGCAGGCACCGCAGAACTTGATAAGTTGCGAAAATACTTCAGTAAAATGTTCTCTTTCTGAACTGGAAAGCTTGCGGAGTACCCGCGGAACTGCAGTTTTGACTGTGTATCAATAACGTTTCTGACTCGAGAATAAATAAATAAATCACAGATTTTTAAGATTAAAGTTTTCTGACTTTGCAATCGGAATATTAGCGAAGATCGTAATGTTCTAAAAGCCTCTGTCAGCACATAAACTGATTGACTGCACCTAAACTGAAGGGAATCTTCTGAATCTCACGAGTATGCTCTTCAAAATGTTGATGTGTCTTTTCTGTTATTATCTGAGTATAACTTGCATAATGTTTCTACGTTCTTGTGGAAGCAGTCGTTTCAAAACTTTTCTAGCAAACTAGTGGTCAAACTAGTGGTCAAACTAGCGGTCAAACTAGTGGTCAAACTAGCGGCCTAACTAGTGGTCAAACAAGTGGTCAAACTAGCGGTCAAACTAGCGGCCTAACTAGTGGTCAAACTAGTGGTCAAACTAGCGGTCAAACTAGTGGTCAAACTAGCGGTCAAACTAGTGGTCAAACTAGCGGTCAAACTAGCAGTCAAACTAGTGGTCAAACTAGCGGTCAAACTAGTGGTCAAACTAGCGGTCAAACTAGCGGTCAAACTAGTGGTCAAACCAGCGGTCAAAGTAGTGGTCAAACTAGCAGTCAAACTAGCGGTCAAACTAGCGGTCAAACGTGTGCATTTATTTTGTTTCAATACAGTTATATTGATTCACAACAAATTTGAAATTATCACACTGTTTTAATTCACTATGCATGGGTTTGGGTGAAGTGTTTTTTTTTCCCCCTGAAATATTGCGACATATATCGACAAAAACCACTTTCGTCACCTTTATAAATTCCGCAATGTAACCATATATTCAAAGATAAAAAAACGGCTTCTACCGATAGTCATACTTCTGTTTTATAAAACGAAATATTGTCCAGAAAATTGTTGTACTAATATCGTAACACATCATTGAGCTATACTGTGTATGTAGATATCCTGTTTCAGTGGCTCAGTGGCCAAATGCGGGGCTTTAAGCATTACGTGTATCACATACATTATTTACATTTGACACCACTATCTTGTGTGCCACACTGTAAGGGTCTTCCCCGATGTGGACAATATATTCCATATACACATTTAATGTAGACATTATTTATGAATAAAGCTGTTCACGGTAAAGTGAGCACTTTTGAAATCAACCTTAGAAGAAAGGCACTGCCCTTGCTTATATATATTATAATGACATACGCCCAGTACAGTTGGTAACAATGAACGGAAAATAGTTTCATACCTTAACGGAAAATTAAAAGGGTAGGTTAACCATTTGTGATTACTTAAATTAATTATTTAGCCTTGTGTTTTTTTTTAATCTAACGAAGCATAAAAAAGAGCAGTATTGGGAAATATTTACTTTTCTAATAAATTCACTGTTTCACTTGACCGACGTATGAATAAAGTGACGAGACCCATGACAATATTAATTTTACATAAGGCGAAGAATACACAACGTGCATACAAGTATATCTGAAGCAGGGATTTCAAAAGTGCTCATTTTACCGTGAATAGCCTTTACACATACATCTGTAACAATACATTTTAACCCCGCTACGACCAGGTTAGGATTCACAACATCTAGTAATGGTACCGCGAAGCAATTGGAAATTTGATGGCTCATTCAAATATATTCCAAAGATTAAGAAGGCAAACTCATAAAGAAGTAGGAGGTTCTGAGAATAGTAAGTCTGGCATCGGGTATGGCGGGCATCACTAGCTGCGTCTACTTTCGTCGCTCATATTGTTCTTCCTACAAAGAAATTACAAACATTTCACGGAAATGAACATTAGACTTTTGGTAAACAAAGACACGCTATTATGGCAAATTTAGAAAACTAAGTTATTATGAATTTTTTTTGCATTTTAGAATTTTTTTATAATTTATTTGTTCTTAAGATATCTGAAAAAAAAAAAAAAAATTACTTAATTGAAATTAAATGCACTCATCGTCAGAAAATAGTTGCACCCACAAGGCAGGACACTACATGAATGAAACGTGATGGGTAGGTTTGACAATGTGAGACATGTACAGTGTACCTATGCGACTCACGTTTCCCGCTAGACTATACACGCGACGTCAACACGGGCGGGCCATATTACTGCACTTGCAGGATTATAAGGTCGGTTGTCCTGATGTGTATGCTTTGCATGTTGGCTTGTGCTGTTAAAAGTGTATTATTTCTCAGAGACGAGTTTGACAGCACTTCGAACTTTTCGACGTGTTCGAGACAAGTAGTATCATAGGGATATGGGAAGCAGGGTGGTCATTTTGTTGACCAGTGCACCATACTGGCCGTGCGGATATTACCGTAGAATGATGTTTGTGTCAGTGGAAATAGGGAGGTTCGTATACACGACATGTAGTATTTGGGAAACGTCTTGAACCACACCGAAGGAGAAGTGACGGGTTGTCAGAGATGTGCGGAGTGTACCAACTACCACTATTGTCGACATTCAGCGAGCAGTGTTGCCAGCCCTGCAGCTTTCTGTGAGTGCCAGTGCCATTTGTACACGACTGCCATTGACATCACACCAACATCGCTAACAGACTGCGGAGGTGTCGCATTCTACTGTATTCGAACCATGCAGAATGACAGCAGATTAACTTTATTGATGATTCCCGATTTTGCCTTGATGGCAAGAACCAACGTATACGTGTGTTAGTCAACTTGTACAGCGCCAATATTAACGATTAACATTCAATATCAAATTTCGAGGATTGGCCGTAAATTGATTTAATATTCATTGCGAAGAGAAAATGGAACATCCGTGTGTGATTTTTTTCAGGCGATGCCGAGGCAGATGGAAGAGAAACAGGAAAACATTTTGTTTCTAATTTTAAATATACTTTTATGTTGACACCACCACGGGCGTGCTTAAATGTAATATTGTATCATGCTTTATCTCTCATTTGGATATGTTTAACCCAGGTTAAATTTCAAGTTGAACGTAAAGAACTACAATAATAGTGGAGTTCCTCTAGATAGTTTTGTTCAGTATGCGAATTATTGTGAAAGTACTCATGATCATGTTGTACTCATGTTTTAAAACAGGCCATGGATGTGCGGATGTTACCTCATAGGTGGTGCCGTCAGCCATGTAGAACTTGCCATTTCCTTCCATTACTCTCCGCGACACACGGCCGACATATTTGCAGCCGTTAGTATACACAATGGTCGCGTACTCGTCTGGAATCTTCATCTTCCACGCCCCTGTTGCAAGCCTAGCGTTGTTTTCTTCAGCCTGTACATAGGGTTACAACATATTTTCTTACGACCTCGGAAGTATTGACGAAGGTTAAAGGCATTAGTTTATATACATCAAAATAATTGCAAACATAGGTCAATATTCACAAACCAATATTTACTGAAATCATACTGGTACCGGCAGACGTCTGTGTACGCGAGTCTCCTCCTACTCCCTAGACTGCGGATCGGCACGGACTGGTCTGCAGAGCTGAGCGGCAAGACAGCGGCCCGGCAGTATGCGCGCGGACATAAAAACATTCGGCAATTACGAACAAGGAGACTTTTTACTGGCGATAACAGGTAGCAGTGCTCCTGTGACAGCATGTGCTGGAGGATTTCTTTACCTTCTGCGTGCGCTGTTCGACACAAGTCAATTGCTTTTCTATTATTGAGTGCAAATTTTCTTTTAAAACATTCTAAACTATCTCATTAGAATCACGTTATATTAAAGCAACAACGGCTCGGCGTATAAAATATCTCGACGGGAATGCATTACTCAGATATTATTTGTTCACAGAGTTTGAAAGCATCGAAGGGTTTTAGACAGTATAGTGTCAAGCCAACGTAAATACATTTTACAGCATAGCAGGTTTACTTCTAAAAAATCCAAATATCATGCAAATAAAAGCACACAAGTCGTACAGAGCCAATGTCGAATGTAATTTCGTAGCATATTCACAGTTGTTGGAAACGTATTTATGATGGTATAGAGTTTTTGAATTGTGTCACGTATTACGCTCTTGTCGAAATAAATCGCCATACAACCTTTCTTTTTAGGAATTAGAATAAAATTGTAATAAAGAATAATAAATTTAAATCATATTTAATTATAACAATATTACAATAAATAACACAAGAATATTTAGAGTGATCAATGCTTTATAATAACACAAAATAGAACTGAAAAAAAGAATAAAAATATTAGTTTATTTTATTTTAAATATTTTTTTATTCCAAGGTTAAGAGTGATGTATGATGTTCAAGCTTAACTATAAAATGTTTTAAATTAATGTTCAAAACTTTTCCCGCATGCGAATTATACAGTATGAAACCATTAATTAATATATTACCTAAATTGTAACTTTAAAATGATCTCCAATAAAATAAGCTGAGTGTTTCCGGTTTCGAACCCCGGGTAGAGCAAGGGTGTGGTTTATGCTTGTCCGTAGGAGTCAACCTTTCATGGAAAAAGTCACTTCCAATAACAAAACTGCGACAATACTGCTGTCACGGAATTAAAAATATGTGTGCTGTAAATCTGGAAATATATTTGCATTTTTTCTTGTACTTTTACAAGTAGAGCCCTATGCACTAGTAAAATGAATTCTTGCTTTTTCTGGTAATAAGTACCTTCATTTATTAAGTGGACTTGCAAGATATAGATTGTTAATATTACAGTTACGTTTGTATTTCAATCACATTGGTAAACAGCGAGAAAAAATTTTTATACCACAACTGGAATACAAATATGATCTTTTATGGTAAAAAAAAAAAAAAAAAAATCGAACATCAACAAGCAAATACGTGTGAACTTACTTCAACACCAACAAGCAAATTTGCTTACCGATAGCTTTAGTTTCGAATCTACTCATCGAGTAATTTGGCAGGCATATAATTTGGCAGGCAAATAATTTTAAACTGATAATGATTTGGCTTTTCATGCTTTTCAAATAGGATTACATATTTGTGCATTCTTTGTTTCGTAATTGAGAGATTATTTTCTCTTAGTGAACATTGCGTTTGGAATAAAATTTACTGGTATAAATCATGTACAAAAGTTTATTACGAAATGTTAAGTCAGTACAACAAATTATTGTATCATAAATGTTACAGAAATATTTTTTGTAGTGACTTCACCGTGCTGCCGAATCCAGCATTATTTGGAAAAACTTATTTACAGGTGGCATTAATTTTGTACGTGATTCGGAATTCTAGAAATAATACATAAACTGATATGACAATTAAAACCTTATTATAAACTCTCAAATATTTTGTATGATTTTCGTGGGTTTTATCATTTGAACACCTACGCATATGCAGACCACAATTTCACATAAACTAATGTTAAAACTGGCAAGAATGCTTACACGCAGGTTAATTGGATGGAACTGGTTAATTGGGTGGAACTGGTTAATTGGGTGGAATTAGTGTAATATGTCATAGCGGCAGCATTGTTTAATATTTTATTTTATTTCTTATTTTATAAAAAAATTGTTGTACCAAATAACAATTGGAAGGGTGATTGAGAATGAATTGGTACTTAATAATATTTTGCATGCCCCACGTATGGTAGGCAATTCTGCAAAAGTTTGTGATATTTATCCGAACTGTCACATTAATATTGGTCAATCTTTGACTGGCAAAACATGAAACTACTAAGTATGATCTGCGTGTTACTCTTAGTTTTCATTCCACGAAATATGATAGCATTTACCACTTAACATGTATAGTGTTATACTTCACTTGCCCCAACTATGAAACGCTTTAAGATGAAGTGCAGGAGTCAATATTATATCAAATTACGAAAGACAATTAAATCTGGATATTATAAATAAAAAAAAAACACAATCTGAAATAAATACTAAACTCAAGTAACACTTGACGTTTTTTATTATGAAGGATATGAAAAAGAAGAAATTAGAATGGACACAAAATGGATACTCCTTGGTCTCTTAGCTTTCTACAAGTGTAAAAAAAAAAAAAAAAAAAAACTAGAGATACTAATATATATTCTGCAAACGAACCTAAAAGACAGAATTGTTAAAAACTACAAATGTGTTTACTATAAGAAAATTAGTCAACCACGTAAGCATTGTTAGGTAAGGAAGGACCTCAATTATATGCATGAGTTACACTTTATAAGCACACTAATAATTAGCCTTGGAAATAAGAGTTCATATATATAGATATATATAAAAAGACGCTGGACTTAGCTGTTGAAGAGAAATCAGGTAGCTCGCAGCTGAATGTAAAGCTCTCTCACTGGATTCGAACTTGGTATTCTACATCTCCCAGCAGACTGCGATCCCATAACGGCAACAGGCACTCCGGCATCCTTCCGTCAGCCAAAGTCCTGTAGTCGGCTCCCGATCCAACCACTGAAGCAGCGTGTAAAACTGCGCTGACCTTGGTTCCGAAGTTGGAACTACCTCCTGTGACGAACCTCCTTCGACATTGGACAATGATGACTGTCTATAGACTCCTCGAAAATCCGATGACGAGGTCCTCGCTTCCTTTCATATTAGTTGTCGACTTCTCGGCTTCTGATGTCTCACAAATACACAATTAATTCTCTCCTTTAGCGTATTTCCGTTGTTCGACCCTGATTATGTCCATTCGTAAATACAAAAACCATTAAGAATCAGTCATCAACGTCAAATTAACATCGCTAAAGAACACATCAAGTTGGAGACTTATACTTTCTTCAGCTGTCCACATATCAATATCTTTTCGAACATTCTTAAAACGTTTCTAACATTACGAAAAAAAACAGTTGCCCTTATCAACCAGCATTATTTATGTGTTAAAAAGAGAAAACAGTTGATAAAACAAATTATTATCATTGATAAATTCAGGGTAAAATATCACAAATTTATAACTAAGGGATCTGTTTACAAATTTGTACACCTATTTTACTTTTTGAACTAAGTCAAACTTTACACATATGTACAACTTTTGACATTCGAATTACGTTAACATTATTCACCATGTTAGGAAGAAAAACCATGTGTTAGACTGTGTATAGGCTTTATGAGTAAAAACACTCTATTTTGCGACTTTGAGCAAATAAAGTTACACAACGTTTCTATAGTTTCAAAAGAAATGAATTGGCCTTCAATTACTGTTTAGATATACTTTGTTAAAATGCATGCATAAATGAATTTACGCGAAATTGCACCGAGTGTTACAAACTAAGTAGCATTTAAGTTGTATAAGTGGTCGTACATGAATATCGCAGGGCACGTGCAATTTTGTAACACTGAGGTTAACTTTTCCGTACCTCGCAAACGTCCTTCCTCCATTGCCATACATCAACTGAACCCGCCGTAACTGATGTTCATAGCACGGTCAGAGCCTTTGCTTCGCTTACTCCGCTTCCCCGCATTCTGGCATGCACAGACGTCTGCCGGAAACATTACGTGTTTATAGTGCTCATTACTATATTTTTTATTTTCCATTATTTATTTATTGAGAATGCAGTGGATAAATGAGCAAGCTGATGTAAGCACCACCACAAAGTCTCATGGCAGAGTTTATTTTGATAGGTACGCGGTAAGATACGCAACCAGCGGGACGAAAGTAGAAATTTAGCAAGGCTTTCAAAAGTACTCACTGTATCGTGAACATCAAATAGTTAGTTTAAATAGACATATACAATGTGAATTTGTTGTTAAATTTCACTGAGCAATTTGTTTTGTCGTCCAATACAAGATTTGTTTGGTGCTAACATATTAATTTTTTGTATAGGGGCCAAGTAGATATAAAAAGGGAGTTCTGGCTCACCACACATTTTCATCGAAAATCGCTATTTTTTGCTCCAAAATCATGGTTTGAAATTTCAGAAATCAAGCATTCTAAAAACAAGCAAATTTACCCCAAAAATCAAGTGGATTTACCACTTTCTCAGAAATGCCCGAGCAGGATTTTCAATTAAAATAAAACAAGCAATTTTCATCTAAATCAAGCAATTTTATCACAAAATCAAACAATTGCCCCCCAAAATCAAGCATTTTTTGTTGAATTTCAGCCCCCAAAAAATTCTGCATGGATAGCGAACACAAAATTTTGACCGAAATCTCATTATTTTTCTTCGGATTTAAAGAAATTTAACCCCAAATCAAGCAAATTTCTCGCTTTTCAAGCAATTTTTCATGTTTTTTTAGAAATAGCAATTTTGCAAGCGAGCAATCAAAATAAGGCAAATTTAAAATAAAATAAAGCAAATTGATAAAATCAAATGAAATATTAAAAAGATTTAAATCAATAGAAATTTATAGATTTTATTCAACGAAAGAAAAACCCCAATAAGACTTTTTAAAACTTTCAAATAAAGAAAAATCTGAAGCACAGCCATTAATGAATCCATAATCCCAACAATCGCAACAATCCAAACCATAAACATCTTCTTTAAAATCAGAAAATTTATTTGATCTCAAATAATTTTTATAGATTTTTAAAACAACTTTGAAATGAACAATGTCCAATTCTTTATCAATAAAAGTTTCTGTTTTTATAATTTCATATCCAATACCCCAAAGTTCTAAAAGATCTATAATTTTATCCATTTATAATATTTAAAAATGTATATATGTTTTTAAACAAATGATACTATGGAAAAATGTTAATTAGAAAAATTATTTTCTATTTGATCAAAAATTCGTAAAATTTTTTAATGCGACCACTCAACTATAAGTCTAAAAATTTATTGTAAAATATCTAAACAATTTCTTGTGTCTGTAAAATCGTTTACATTATCCACTTAATAAAATTAAACATTTATATATCTTCAGTGATATTTTTTTCCCTTCAAATACTCATAAGTTAAATTTCGTTGGCTAATCAAAACAACATTACAAATTGTATTGGCCTCAACAGGCTTTTTAAAATCTACACTAGTTTTTATATTTGTTTTATCTTTAGCTACTGCTGTTTTTCTATATAGGCAGTCAATAACATACAATGGTCTTCTTCCCCAAAATGAATAATAATTGATGTCGCCATGATAGCTTGTAGTTGGCTTGTAATAAAGTTCATTATTTCTGTATATAGTATGTAATTTTGTTCTAGAATTTATAAAATCATTGAAAGCCAGAAACATTTTAAGACAAAGATCATTTTCAATATATTGATTTCAATTTTCTTTTGGAAAAATTTCGTTTCTACCATTTTAAGCAAAAATATTTCTTTCATTACAATGATCAAACATTGAAGCATGCACATATTGCTCAGCGCGATTTTTTCTACTAGAGTGGAAACCCAAAATTACAAAATCAGGCATGTCAAATTGCAAATTATTGAACTGATCTTCTATATCAAAGTTAAAAACAGTTGTCCCAGCAGGCACTTCTTTTTCTAAATATTGCCAATACTTAAACCCCAATATAAATTTTAGGATTTTTATATATATTTTTCTAATTGCAACTAATGTGTTAGATTCGTATTCAACAATAGGCCACAAAGTTGCTATTTTTTCAATAACAATTTTGCCTGGATCAGCATAAGTTTTATCAACTGAACAATCTGCTTTCTTATATTCATAAACAAATAAACAATTGTTATCAGATGAATTTCTAAAAAGAGTGATGTTATATCCACTTTTCCAGTAAATTTTATTATTATCGTGAATAAAGCCAAACAAATATCTTAATGTATACATTATTTCATTTATTTCATCACTACAAACAGATTTTACTCGAAATTTATTATCAACACCATTAGACTCTAAATAATTTTGTTAACCTGGTGATCTTAGCAAAATATTCATAATTGTCGAATTTATTCATGGATTATCAACAGCTTCAATAATTTGACCATGTTTTGAAATTTCTATCTAGAAAACTGAAATCGAAAAAATTAGAACAAACATCAATATTATCTTTTTTTTTTTTTTTTGTATTTTAACTTATCTCCAGTTTTGTCTCTTTTTAGTAGGCGATATTCTTCCAAAAAATAAGCATCATTTGGAAAAGAAAATCCATCTCCTATGGGAATATCAAACTCGATTCTATTTTTCTAAATATTTAAATCCCCCCTCGTTTGATCAATTTTTTATAACTTTTTATAAGTAAAAAAATTTATACAAATGAAAAATTCAGAGGTAGTTCATCGATTGAAATTGCTTATCGAGAAGTACAGGAATTATAAAAATAACCATGAGGTAGAATATGAAAAAAATAAGAAAAAAGATCTACCATTATTTCGTGAATTGTGAAATATTGACAAAAAAGTACCACAAGTGAAGAAAATAAAAATTTAATAACAGCACTAGTACCTGTCGCTGCAAAAAATTTAGATTATCCACCAACACCAGAAGAAACATCATATGAAACAGAATTATTTGCAGAACAAGAATCTCCTAATTTTGAAGAGCAAATGGGAATTGTACCATTGAAAAATTTACCACCTATAGCAGATGTTTCTACTATAAATCTCGGAAATTATATTTATAAAAATATTAATATTAATGATAAATTTTGTTTACGAGGAGATGGGCAAGGTTTTAAAATTGGAGATACAGAAGTAAAAATAGATGGCAATTTTCTATTTGTCAAAGATAAAAAATATGAATTAACAATATACCTTACTAGTTTGTTAACAAAAAGTAAAAAATATGATCTTGTAGATGAATCCACTAGTGAAGATAAATTCACTAATGAGGATTATAAAAATTATGCAGAAATTGTTTTATTAACAAATGTAGTATATAAACATGATGGTCCAACTATAATCGTAGCTTCCAGTATAGATTGAAAGTATAATGAAATAATTAAACCAATTTATCACGAATATATAAAAAATTCTCCTAAATATGGTGAAGGTATAAAAAATACAATAATTTGCCGATAGAATATATTTGGATGGACGATGTTAAAATATTAATCGATAGGTTGTTAATTATTCTTGGTGAAGAAACTGCTGAAAATAACAATTATTAAAAAAAGTAAGGATAATGAATGTGTTAAACAATAAAGTTTCTGATTCCGAAAGGAATTCCGAAAATAATACGAGTTTTAAATGTTATTCCGCACTCAATTTGGAATTCAGAACACCATGGAAAAGGTGTCGTAAATTGGGCATTAAACAATTGAAATTTGCCTGAAATGCATTTGCCAGGTAATAATTATTGTGGACCATTTACAAAATTAAATGAAAGATAAGAAAGAGGAGATACAGGAATAAATAAACTAGCAGAAGCTTGTAAATTTCATGATATTGCTTCTAGAGATCATAAAGATTTAGAATCCAGGCATGAAGCTGATAAAATTAAAAAAAAAGAAGCAAAAGAAATCATGTTAGATAAAAATACTTCGATTGGTGAAAAATTGCTTCTGCAGCCGTTCCTCGACAATGTTTACAAAAATAAAATAAGATCGGGGAATTTGAATGTTTTATTGAATATATATATATATATATATATATATATATATATATATATATATATATAATTTTTACTTATATAAATTAAGATAAAAAGCTT
Source organism: Dryococelus australis (assembly GCA_029891345.1). Lineage (NCBI taxonomy): Eukaryota > Metazoa > Arthropoda > Insecta > Phasmatodea > Phasmatidae > Dryococelus > Dryococelus australis. Next base: position 15,061,932 of record CM057005.1, read on the forward strand.
AACTTTCGATATGCCCATGGATCAATTAAGAGATTGGGTATAGATAAATTATTAACAAAGGATCAACTAGAGCGAAAAAATAAAAAAAATAAAAAGAAGTCAAAGGTTTCTTGCTAACTTTGGCATAGCCAATACTAAAAAAATATTTTACGAACTGGCAATGGTTTACATCATGGAGGAATTATCCCTCTCATAGTTGCTGCTTTAACTGGCCTTGGTACTTTAGCAGGAGTAGCTACTTCAATATATAATTTTGTTGAACAAATGGGCAAAAATAAAAAATATTTAGAAGAACAAAAAATACATAACTTAGCAATGGAAAATAAAGCTGGAAGTGGTGTAGTTGCAAAAAAGAGAGGAGGCCAAAAAAATTTAGCTCCATTATTCAATGTCGATATTGAAAAAAATGTAAAAATATTAAATATTAAATTTTTCAGAAGTGTTTACATGATTGATGAACTACCAAAAAATATACACAAAAATGAATTTGGAGGCAATATTCCCAATAACTTAATTAATTATTTAAAAAACTAATGTTTATTACAATGATGATCGAGTTCAGAATTTTAATTCTGTTATCTGTGGACATTTATGTTTAATTGTTTTATACCTTTCTTCGAAAGAATTTTAGTTTCGCGATATACTTTTTATTTTATTAATTGACATATATAGTTGGGAAACCATTAATCGAAACTTTAAATAAAAACTTTGATGATATTGCTGAAGATTTAAAAACATATGTAGATTCAAAATGCAATTCGAGTGTTTCTTATTTACTTGTTTTGGTTTTACGAAATCATATGTTTCCTTTTTGGGGTGAAGAATTGTTAATATAGGTGAACCTGTAGATAAAAAAGATGCGATGTATAAAAGTTATTTCGATATATATATCCAAAATACTTATATATATAACTTTTATAAGTATATATATCTTTTATCTTATATCTGGACAAGTCATATCGTAAACAAATGTAAAATAGTGTGTTTTTGCCAAAATGTTAAAAGCCTCATTTGCTAAATTTGTAATTGATTTATTTACAAATGCAAAATTCCATTGTAATGAGTTTTTAGTCCATTTTTCTGCTGATGAAAGGTCCACAATTATCTGATCTTTAACACCACATCTTGGCTTGTTGATTAAATTAAGTGTTTATTCATTAAGTTTTCCATCAAATGAAGAGAAGTTGCGATATTCATGAAATATTCTTGAAGAAGTTTCGTACTTTTCAGTATCAACTTTTGAAAGTGAATTTGCATCACTTTCTAGATACCCATATTTATTTTAAAAGTTGATAACACATTTTGTCTGATTCTCTTTTTGGATAGTGCAAAAATTATATTTGTAATAGCAAGAATAATTATATAGGTCTTCATTGATATAAAACAGGTTTTAAAAGATAACAAGATCTTTAATTTTATTTCTGTACTTACCACCCATACTATTTCTATTCATATTTATTGTAATAAAACCATAATCTTCATCCCAACATTTTTCACAAATTTCTTTAAATTTTTCATAAGGCATATCTGCACCAACAAAATCATTATAACAATGCTTTAAGTTAGTATCATCTTTTCTAAATATACACAAACCATTTGTATTGTCTCTTACCGATTGTTTAGGCACTCTGGAATAAGTTTGAGCCAAATAGAAAACATCAATATTGTTATGTTTTCCTCGAGTAAAATATTCACGAATCATATCTTCATTATCTAAAATAACATCGTCAAATAATATTAGAAATTTGTTTTTGCATTGATCTTAAGGATTCATTCCCTCAGTGTAATTTTTAAAATGTGCCACTTGTTCATTAATTTTTTTGGATATCACTTCAAAATCATCTTGTAATTGAATATATTTTGTTTTGATTTGAACTTTTAGAGCAAACGAGTAATTTATTATAATCTAACCACACCATACTGAAAATAAAATCTATCATCAAATTAGTTTTTCCACAATTTACTTGGACCTACAATTATACCTCTAACATAAACAGGCAAAAGTTCACCATTTTTCTTATTCTTAGAAGATTTTTCAGAAATTAAAACACTAACACCCCAGTCAACTTTTTTTATTTAATTACAATATTTTTTATAATAAATGGATAATAATATAGTTTTCAAGTTAACAAACAATAGTTCTATTCTTAAGATGAAACTTCGCTATGATATAATTCATAAAGATAAATGGATAGTATTAATTAGTTTTCATACAAATTTTTTAAGTCCAAGTGTGGAGAATAATACTATAAATGCAAGTGAAAAAATGACTGCATCGTTGATAAAAATTACTGTTATAAATATTCTCAGAGGCCAATACGATGTTGAATCTTAGAAAGAAGGTATAAATTCAATTGAGTCATTTTCAACAAACAACATAAAAATAACAACAGACAGTGTGAAAAATAGAATAACAATTAAAACCAAGTTTGATATTAAACTTGATGACCACTTATCTGATATTCTCGGTTTTGAAAGAAAATAACATAAAAAATAGAATCTCTGCTCAACAAGTTGAACAATTCTCTTGAATTCACCAAACTACAAGATCAAGAAACAAATAAATAGGTTACTGCTACAGATTTTGAAATTTATGATAATTGTATTCTAGATGGTAAACTTAAAATTTAATTGCCAGAGCACTATGTCAAGATACTTGACAAAAATTCTTTGAAACTAATAAATGAGAAGGGGTTTTTTATAATGTACAAAGGCTTAAAGGAAATGAAAAATGGAAAGTCTGTGCATGATATAGAGTTCTCTTAAAGAACATATAAATTTCTATTGATTTGAATCTTCTTAATATTTAATTTGATTTTATCTTATATTTGCTTTATTTTTTCTTAAATTTGCTTTATTTTGAATGCTTGCTTGTAAAATTGCTATTTCTACAAAACATGACAAATTACTTGAAAACCGAGAAATATGCTTGATTTTGGGGTGAAATTGCTTGAAATTCGAGGAAAAATAATGACATTTGGGTAAAAATTTGTGTTTCGCTATTCATGCAGGATTTTTGGGGGCTGAAATTCAACGAAAAATGCTTGATTTTGGTGTGAAATTGCTTGATTTTTGTGGTAAAATTGCTTGATTTTTGATCAAATTGCTTGTCTTTTTAAATTGAAAATCTTGCTCGGGCATTTTTGAAAAAGAGGTAAATTTACTTGATTTTTGGGTAAATTTGCTTGTTTTTAGAATGTTTAATTTCTTAAATTTCAAACCATGATTTTGGACCAAAAAACCGTGATTTTTGATGAAAATGTGGGGTGAGCCAGAACTCTCCTATTATATCTAGTGGGCCATTAAATATTTTGTTATTGCAACCAAACTATTCCGTTTTGTTCTCAGTTGGTTAACCCAAAAGTGTAACATTTGGTTAGTATAACTAACGATTTTTATTGCTGTACGTACATTAAAAGCTTGGTTATTATAAAAACAGGGCTAGATGAGCACTTGCTCCTGAACGCTACGCCTCAGCCAGCTTGGCCACGGTTGTTGGTATATTTTACATTTTTATACACTTATCAATGCATGACGTTTACGTCAAATATTTTCAAGAATTATACCTTTAATTTTTACTGCTGAACTTGTATAACAGGTACTGGTTCTGCCATTATGATGTATCATAAAATACACTAACAAAGAATGTTATTATCCTAATCGCTACAGAAATTATGTACAAACACTCGAGCTTCGAATTCGAGGAAATAAAATGGCCTATTAGCATACAGCTAACTAAATAAATGCGGGTACTGCTTACTGAACCAACTGAGATTCTCTAATACAAGATACATCAGACTGTTCCAGTTAAGCAGATTCTTATTCACTCCTTGGGCCGCGATGTGTGAGCGGTTAGCATGCTCTTCTCCCACCAAGGCGAACCGGGTTCAATCCCTGGCAGCGTCACTCCATGATTTTCGGATGAGAGAATCGTGCCCGGACGATGCCACTAGTCTGAGGGTTTTCTCGGGGATCTCCGGTTTCCCCCGCACTTTCATTCCGGCGCTGTTCCATCTTCACCTCAATCACTCTCATCGGCTCTCAATACCTCGTAGTTAAGAACCTCCCAAATCTCTTCACTCACTCGTATTCACTCCAAACGAAACGTTTGTTTTACTGTATCGCGGTATTTACGATGTTTATAGCCGATTAGTTGAACGTACTTGTAAGATAGTTGCTGGAAAATACAAGTGCATAGGTTCGAGACAACCAAAGATATGTCCGGTTCAACCAATTATTTTTAAGTGCTTTGTTTGGCTCAAGGTAACGGCTACAGATACTTGGAGTAAGAGTAGATTTGTGGAGTGAACTGAATATTGTACACTATAACCTGATGCTCTTCAATGCAGTTTATTTCGTATATGTATCTAAATAACATCTCTGTGAGGTATAAAGAAAATAACTTATGCTAGTTAAAATGTTTGATTTTGAATTTATTTGAAAAAGATATGGCATTTAAAGTTATTATATTTGCTAAGTGTGCTTATTTCTTATTTACGATTTGGCTATAAAAGTACGGCTTTGTCTAAACTAAGAGCTGTGTTCACTTAAGAAGATCGCCTTTAAGTATTTTGAAAAAATCTAATTCTACGCAATTTCTAAGTTTGTTTGAAACCGAAACGCACTTTGATACTTTAGATAACACTTTTTTCATTACTCACTTTACTTCTCCCTGCTTCTGTTGAAGAGTCAATAACATGTGCCTCATCTTCAGTTTCTTCATCTATCACTGTATTTTGACTGTGGCTTTTGTGTTTTTTCACCGACATGCGCTTAAATCTGTAAACAGGTAAATTGTTAAGCTCATACAACTATTTTCAATCAGTATAAAGTTAGCTGTAAAGTATAAGAAACAATACTCTACTTATCACTTATTTTGGTGAGAGGGTGACTTGGTGAGGTTTGCTTAGTCTCCTCAACCGACAAACTACTGACGTTTGTGATCAGTTCAGATTTGTTCCTCTCATGTCCCAGGTCTCTGTGACTGAGCACATGTGACACTGATGTCTCCTTGATCGTCTTCTTATTTTCATTGTCTTCCTCTAACTTCTGACCTTCGTCATCTTCGACGGCTGACTTCACATTCCTCATGCATTTAGTGCCATGCCAGCTAAAAATATTAACAACATAGTAATTAAATGTGTCACAACATAAGCTAGTTTCATTCTAACCTTCCAGAAGATACTATTTAATTTTATGAGCTCTTTCAGTCACAGTTGGACAGGCATGTTGAGATTGAAATTGTCTATAATGGCCCGCGCTGTACAGAGCAGGAAACAGTGTCTGATGAGAGAACTCCTTCACATGATAGAGATACATCTCATAAACAGCTGCTGCCAGTCAGTTGAAGCACAAATTGATTTTTATTGGTTTCGATGCATGAGAGTGAGTAGTATGATATAGGGAATTCCGGTGCAATGTTTTCTATATGGGAGCTGTGTGGCTGTGGCTTGCGGTCTTTGGCTCAACTCAGACGAGCTTGCAGCGGGTGCTTGGAAGTCTACGAATCGGAATTGTCGAACATACTCGAGGGTGCTCGGCAGTTGCACCCACTAATACTTCAAGCATGTATGTCTGTTCCTGGTAGCCATATTGGTTTCATAGGCATAAGATATGTCAAATCGAAAATCTGTATTTATAATATAATATTAATTGTTTAATTAAAAATATATTTACATATATTTTTTAAATTTTTGTACGGACATTGTACATATAGCATTTGCGAAAACATGCAAAACACTCTCTTTCAGTTACTCAATTTCCAGTCTCCTATTCTGAAGTCTAATTATTACATTATATCATAATCTACACATTATTCACTGCCTGGAATGCTTTGTAGTAACAAAAAAATATGCTAATCAGAATTTTGTATTTTTTTAATGTATGTATATATGACAAATCCAAGTCCATCACAAGACTTGCAACCCTCTGTACAAGTATGTTAAAATAATGGTAAAGGGTCAGCATCTACCAATACTGTTAGTGGTCTATGGTTTACGAACCAATAGTGCTAGGCCTCTGAGACTTGGAATGTAAGAGGGCAGCTAGTTTGACAAATAGTCTTATATTTCGTGTTCTTATAAGACACCGATACTTCGATTAATCCCTATAATAGTCATGTGTGCCGTTTGAAAAAAATATGCCATGCTACAATCAACATAATGTTCCCATAATAAAACAACAATAACATTACAGTTAACCATGTAGTAGTATCTACAACCTCGGCAAGAAAACCCTTATACAATCATTCAAAACGAGCTTGAAAAGAATTATAGGTTGTACATCGACAGGTTGTACATTACGGACACTATTTTGGCTATACTGATAAATGCTCGTATTTATGTTTATTTACTTCCGAAAATATTACATATCAATTAATACCCTTGTATTGGCCAGAATATAATAAATACATCTACCTTAAACTAGTAATGATAGGCACTTCTGAAAAATTATTTATTGTTTTTAATAACTCCCATGCTGTGCATATCCTGCGTTGGTACTACTCATTACTAATGGGAATATAAAAATTCATTTAAAACGATTGCTTACATAAACATACAAATCCTTTTTGGACACGTAAGTCATTTTGATGTGTTGTGTAGAAGGTATCATTGGCACGCGTGTGTTCAATTTTGTACATGTATTTCCTACACCGATTTTAGCATGGTCTTACAATCATAAAACACCATTGTAGGGCTTGCCCTATATGTATTTTGACATGTGGCACATGATAGCCCTCCAGCAGCGGAAGCATGGTTCTTTGACATGACACTTTCACAGTTCTGATGTGTCATACGGACGACTGCAATGTGGTGACGGCCGCACTAATATGCGAGCACGGATCATTTTTTCATAACTCTCCTGTAGTTAACTAAGGTGTCGTGATTATGACGGCTTGGAAGTGTAAATACACAGATGTTGGTATTGAAACTGCACAAAAGACGTGTTGTTTTTTGAAGTTGAATAAGCTGTCGGCAATTTTCAGCCAGTAGAAAACGCACGCCAAAAATAATCAAACGAATTTTATACCATTGTTGTGTTGTAGTTTAGATTTTTCCTCCAGCGCAACAGATTTAAAGCAATATCCGTAGTTAAAGTATTTATTGTATTTACACTGTAAATCTGAATCAGTGAGAATTTCACTGTTTTAGTCAACCAAAAGTATCTGACTGATGAAACAGTCACTTCAGTCTGCATCTCTAGCAACTTACTCCATCTCTAATGATTTTCAAAATATAATGGTGGCCGTTAAACATTAAACAACGTGCACTAAGTAAAGTGACAACTAATAGACTAATAAAACCAATACAAAATACTGTGTAAAATGTGTCTCCTCTTTCAAAATGCCATTTTATGAGGTAATGTGAAAACTCAGCCTTTCATTCTGTCTTTACTTCTTTCATTTCATTGTTATGTAGTGATCACAGCGCTCTGAAGGCTTAAGCTACATATAATAGGATGAAGAGAGTGCACTCATATGCACTATTCGTTTTAACAATCGTAACGGTACCCATTAAACGAAAACCCAAAAGTAAGGGTGTACAAATTAAATCTTCACGATTTCGAGGCGAAATATAAGATACATATTTTCCTCCCATTACATTAACTTGGCTTGGTAGCGCAGATGGCAAGGTAACGCCTTGAGTCGAAGGGAGTGTGAGTTCAGTTCTGGTCCACCGCGAAACATTTTTTTCTCTTTTTTCTATTACGGTAAATGGCACAATATAAATAGTGAACTATCGTAAATATATTTATTACATGTAATTATTTGGCTACATTTAATAAAAACAATATTTAATTCGCCACTGTGATCAACCTAATTACGTTTTATCGAAGGTAGGGACGTTTGTTTAAATTTTTTTTAATTTTATGTGGTAATTTAATAATGTAAGTTATTATAAAAAAAATTATTTCTATAATTTCTTTGTATAAAAGTAATAGTGTGCAAGTAACTGCACAATGTAATCGGCTACCTGTGTGTCTTTTATTTAGCTTTGGTTTGTATTGTTGTTTTTAGACAAAGATATTCCAGAAATAATCGTTTTCTATCAATAACTTCAATTATAAACAGCAATAATGTATCATAAAAAATTTCGTTACACAGAGATTTGAACTGCAAAACCTAAAATTACACAGCGAGAACCTGCGCACCAACCCAATGCAACTATGAAATACACAGTGTACAAGAGTAGATTAATGGTAAAAGTCCATAGTTATCGCGTATTTTTTAAGTTGTATTTACTGTGTTATTATGGCAGTGGGAGTAAATTCAAACATTCCCCGTTACTTGTGCGTACATTATGTTTCAATTTGTACATAAATACGTTTTACAGAACCCATATTTTTTTTTGTAAACGGACATATACAGTTTCAAACTTTACTTGGGCGTCAGCCATCTTGTCTGTCGCAGCTCCATGAGTACAGCAGGCTGCAGTCACGATGGCTAATATATGGTGACACAAGAATGATGGGCGCACCGTAGTTATGACGCCAAACGTCGGTCTTAAATTCCATCCATGCTCGCTTTTTCACATGAAGCGCCACAACAGTGACATGTCGTGCCTATGACATGCCAAAATTACAACCATACTAGTTCTGCCGCAGTTCACCCCACTGCCATGTGAGAGCAGTGTTGTGCAGCAAGTGTTCTGCGTGTGCGTGCATTGGTGCAGTGCATTAGTCAGTAGTTTATTATGTATGATTTCACATGGCCTTTTTAAATACATATTTTATTTCAGTGTGTGTTATCTTTATATTGTGATCATGTTTCAGTATCTACTGATTTTATGTATGTAGTGCTTTGTTATTATTACTAGTATTCAGTGCATTTTTTATGGGAAATGTAATATATAATATTTATGCAGTATTCCAGGCATATAAAGTGCTTGTTTATATTTTCATTTACTTTCCATGGATTTTTCAAGTTAATGTTCAGTGTTTTTATTGTATTTAACTGTGCCACATTTTATTGTCCATGTTTGGAAGGGTTATTATTATGATTATATTTTTATTTGAGGCAGTATTTATCATCATTCTGTTCTAGTGTCCATTCGGTTTGCATATAGTGTGTAATATATTATTATCATTTAAATGCCACATCAAACATATGTACCACCAGAGGCCACCAGGTACCATGTACGACGCATGACGTAATAGCCACTTGGCGAATTAACCTTACTTCTTAGTGTTTTATGTGAAATGTGTTTTCTTTCATTGTATTGTACCTGTAAATTAAATCCCATTCATTTCTGAGTGTTTTGATGTAACTAAGCAGATAAACAGTAGACTAAGAGCAACACAAGATTTAAAGGCATTAACCTCAAATTTGAGTTTAATTGTTTCATCAAACCAGTATGCATTAAGTATAAATATTTTATATTTTTTTCTTGATTACAATGTATTAATAAAGAATTGCAGGGTTATTATGTTTCATCCCCGCACCAGGGCCATATACATCCATTTAATTTCATTTTGTATCACATGTTTTATGGTTAAGAATTCTTTATGACATCACACAGGAACACTGTGCTAGGTAGCATTCTTCTTGCGCGTGCAAAAACAGTAGTGCCTTAGTACTCATGTGGAGCGGTCGTCCACACGCTGCCTCCTTGGGCTTGCATCATTTCTCATCAATCATTTAAAGTGCAATAGTAATGTGTTACTTTATTGTAACCTTTAATCATTTCTCAGCCCGGGTAGAGCGCCGCTCCACAACCCAGGTCGTTTTGTACGTGACTGGGACTTAGTTTTTCAACACAACTATTATGTAGGCTTCGCGCCTTTTTGCACCATGCAATTGTTACCCTTACTAGAGTATATATTTGTGTGATAAGTGCCTCAGTAGTGGGAGCAACAGAAATAAAATGCAGTGTCACTGTTTGATGTACTTCTTTTATTTCTCTGGCCGCTAACAGCCACATAACCGATTTTCACCAGTTTTCTTAAGGTGTTGTAATGACCTACAGCTGTTCCTAATGGGAGTGAGTAAAGCATTGAGAGGGGATATACGTCTCTTACTAGCCCAGGCAATATTGGATTATAGCATCATAATTATCAGCAAGACCGTGGATCATCAAAGGAGCCACTTCAGGGCTGTCGACACCAAGGCCCACATCACTCGTGCTCTTTGTGTTGGCACCCTTAACCTGGTATCCCATCGATGAACCATTTTCCAACACTAAAATCCTTACACTCCTCTGATTACCAACCAACCACCCATCAATTTGTTCATAAAATAAATTACAATTATTGTAATGATTCTTGCTCTATTACCATCCAAACATACAACTATATAGTACAACAGTACTTACTGGAGATGATGAAAGAATGGAAACAAAAATCTCGCTACTCGTACACAATATTGGATACCGCACAAAAACGAGCAACCAACACCGACTGAGTTTGCAATAACAGCAAGAGGCGCTTGGGTAATACACAGTACCCGTGCTACGCTCTGTTGTTGGAATTAATAGTTAAGTCAATACGGTGACATGCCACATAGAGACTCTTTTAAATGTTTAAAATAGGTGAGCATTTGTATTGTTATGATAAGGCTGTAGTGCTACCAATAACTACTTACAACAAATTTATCCATCCTAATTTATAATAAGTTTCCGTTAAATAAAACTATTTTACACAAATTAGCATCGTAATTATTTTGAAAAGAATGTGAAACACTTGCAAATACCTCTTCTCCCAAGCAGTTAGTTTACCTTACACACTTTCTCGATTTTTCACCCCTTGTAGATGATTTTGCCCTATTCAGCGATTCATGTAAGGGTAGGAGGGGGGGTCTCCCCACCACCGCCGCCCCTACTAGGCACAGCCCTGGATATGATTAATAAACACAATATATATTGTCATCTACATTACTTCCAAGCTATACTTATCGTGTAAGTTACCCTCAACAAGAAAGATCGAGTATTTATGTGCGTAAATATTAATAAACTACATACCATCTAAATTTTGTATTACAACATACCTAAGTATGATATTCTCGACAATAGAGCAGAAAATATCTGAACACACTTCGTCTTCGATGGTTAGTTGACGCCTGGAGTCAGCAAGAACATAGTCCAGTTCGTCTCCATTGTTCAGTGAAGTGTTATTTCGTGAATAATTGCCGTCAGCTTCCTTGTTGAAAAAAAAAAATCACAATGCCATTAAATAATCAAAAGTTTTTCAAAACCATGCATTAACAATATATTCACTTAGTATTGTAATCTCACATGTTTCCAGCACCTTTCCCCTACATGGCTTTAGTCTCTCTTGTGACCAGTAGTAAGGAAAGTAGAAATGGGAGGATTTTTAGCCTACTTTCAGACAAAATATAGGTTTATGCAACCACCTGAATATCTGTCTGGAATCTATCTCCCTCAAATAACTTTTAAACCCTACATCCGAATTTCACCAAACTATGTCCACACATATTATTTAGTAACGACATCGGACATTTATAGTTTCGATTATGTTATGAGTAGGGGGAAATTGCCTATTCTAGCACAAGCAGTTGGTGGTTGGGGAGCAGAGGAGCCATCCGCCATCTTGGATGATGTCACCACTACCATCTTGGATTGCATCACCTCTGCCACCTTGGATTGTGTAACCTCCTGCTCTGTCATTTTGTCAAATATCTTGTTTCTGGTAGCCATCTTGTTTCAAGAATTTTCCACTCCATACTCTGTTATTCCATTTGGTTACTTCATGCTCTGTCATTTAATCTTGCTACTTTATGCTCTGTCATTCCATCTTGCCACTTCTCACTCTGTCATTCCCTATTGCTACCTCATGCTCTGTCATTCCTTCCCACTTATTTCATCCCCTCTGGCCACTATCTTGGATATTGAAGGGCAGCCATCCTAAATGTCATCCCCTATAGGCCACCATTTTATTTAATCTGCTAGTTTTATCATCGCCAAACAGAGTTCACCAGTATCATTCTTCATCATGGATGTCACCTGCAAGAGTGTGCATGTGGCATCCGCCATCTTGGTTGTCATTTTATGATGTCATCTAAGGCTATGAACAACACACTAGGGGTGTGCACATGCGAATAATCTAATGCCATATTGGTTCTGGCATCTAAGTCGTCGAATGACAATCAGGAGCGAGGTGCTAGCTCAAAAAGTTATTTGGAGTGCGAGATTGAACTGCCAGACTTTAGGTATAATGTTGTCTTCTCTACCTGAGCATCTGGAGAAAAGGGTTTCAAATATGCTATATACACAATCCTTCTATGATCACTACAAAAATGTTTTTTATTCTTTAGTTAAGATTTTATTACAAGTATTATTATTGAGCACCATCTTTGCTTAAGTCGATGAACGACATGCTAGGTGAATTGATTATGATTTATTTAATGCATATTATAATTAGTATATGATTTTTAAGTTATGCATGAGTAGGAGGAAATATGTTTGAGTCTATGAGATTATTAGCATCTTGCGATTTCAATCATTTGCTGCATGTAAATAAATATTTGGCATGTGAATACCCACACAGAGACCATCAAAGGTATACAAGTGCAAAATGAAAACATTATCATGGATAAAATTATTATTTACTGACATTAACCCAACAATTTCTTTTAAAAAATCAAATTTTGGTCAACAATTTTTTTTGCTCACGGTTTATAGAAGCAATGATTATGGTTATGAAATGTCACTCAAACACACAAATTTAAAATTTAAAATAAAAAAAAAAATTTATTTAAATATTTATATTAATGAAAACACACAAACTATCATGCTGTAGATGGAATAATGGCATCGCACAGACACTGCACACTTACACACAGGCTTCGCACATCCTCCAGAAGGAGAGCATCGTTCCTGTCACACAGAAGATTACTTGTATGTGTTGCTGCAGCTGCCTCCTCCCCGGAAGAGTCGAAGTTCAGCATGCAGGTACTGGAGTCACCTTCGCTCCCTCTTCACCCACAACATCCAGATCGTCGAGACATCCTACCAGTGCCAATGTCGATCCAATTGTGTACTTAGTCCAGGGCACTGGAATGAGTACACATTCATCAGGTGGCAGGAATGCCTCTATCGTCGATGCTGTGGTGAAGGATATGACGATAAATGTTGGAGTAGACGGCATCCGTATGATGTCATCCCTCCACTGCGATTGTACCTGAAATGTAGGCCTATATCGTAGTCGAACAGAAGCCTGCTGCAATCAAGTCGCCTGTCTACTGGAACGAGTGGTGGAGCAGGAGGTACATGCAACTGTGACCTTGTGTTGTAGACCCTGCTGGAGACTGGTGGCATAGCTGTCCAAGGTATTCCTCGGAGACCCATTTGTTCTCCTCCAGTAAGGCGTGGAAAGTGTGTAGTTCCTGCGACATCTTGAATAAGAATTATTTTTCATTCCCTGGTAGAACAGAGGGGGTTATGTGGGCAGGTCACAACATGTGCACACAGGATGTGCATCACAAGGCCAGGTGGCTAGTTGATGTCATAGATGATGTTCAGGTCTCGGCAAGCTGTGGGGATGAAATATTATGCAGGAGAAGCATCAGGTACCAGGTGGTCCATCGATTATGTAGGCAGAGTGCAGGTCTCTGCAAGCTGTGGGGATGACACATTGGGCGAGAGGGGCATCAGGTGCCACGGAGGTAGGCCTGCCCCAAGAATTTCGGGGCAGGCCCAGTCGAATCACATTCACTCGGCTTCCTTGTGGAAAATCATAACAGTAAATAAATTTAAAGTTAAAAAAATCACATTTATTGAGTGCTTTCTACAGACATGATAACAAGTATATATATAATCATCATATCTAGATACACAAGTGTACATTATTCTTTATCGGTGATGGATGATCTAGGAATCAAGCACTGTCATATCTAGAATAGAAGCCAAGGTACCACACTAACAAGTTATTTCCTTTGTGCTTCTCACTTTATTGACCAAATATGTGTGTATACTTGGTAATTTGAATTTCTTCATTGTAAAAACCACCTCTGATAGGACTTCCTTCCATGTCGTTGAAATAGCAGGTCCTTGGCCCATAATGAGGAATCTTGACAACCTTGTATACTTCTGTGAACAAGTTTGGAGTGTATGATTTTGCAAATGTTCCATTCACTTGTAATATCCTAATGTGGTTTCCAACCTTCTTCTTAGGCTTTGAGTATCCAGATTCTTCTCATTTTTGAATACAGTTACGAAGTTGTCTTTGATGCCCACAGGTATCATTCGTTTAGTTCGATGTACTTTGCAGTTGTAATTCGATACCAGATGAGGTAAGATGTCCAGACTTTTGCAACTTCTTTACAATGCAAATTTCATCCACATTTAATTCTTCAAAGTGCTATTAAAGCATTCCACAATGTTCGCCTTCATGCCACTAAGTGTAGAGTAGTGGTTTACATTATGTTTCACCATCAAAGCTCAGAATGTATGATTGTAAAATTCTCTTCTGGGTTCTATATGTAAATTCTTGGGAGGTCCTTGGTCTTGCAAAACACAGTTCATTCCATTTAACATATCTTTTGCCTTTTTATCTTTAGAGGTGCTGCCCAAGCATACTTGCTACAACTGTTAATAATGGTCAAGAGATGTTTGAATCCTTTATTCTCGCATGCATAAGGTATCATTTCAAATATACCTGCTTGATTAAAGTCTCACAAACCAAATAGTAGCACTTTGTGACGAGGATAAAATCATCTTGCAGGCTTGTATAACTCACTGGCAATATCTGCCAGTGAGTTTATTTGTTTAGTCCCCAACTCATTCAATGTAACCATCTTCATGCCATCCTTCGATAATACTAATTATTTAATTAACATGGGAATCATTCCCTGCTTGCTGAGAAGCAGTTAAAAGCCAGAGTCTGTCGACTATTTCATTAACATCATACCAGTAAATATATTCTGGATTTCGACTATCTTCCACTTTTTTACTTAGATCGAAATCGGAACCAACCACATCTCTAACATTGGGAAACAACTGCAAAATAATGCCTAATTTTGGGCAAGTTTCATCATTATATTCATTGCTGGCAGGGTCATTAGCTTTGAAGAATGTGCTCATAAGATTCAGAAATCTTTTATACTAATGAAGTACATTTACATTACTAGAATATCCAGTACAGTTTGGTTTAAACAGTAGTTTTTAAAGTCCTGTAGTTGGGTATATCACATCATTTCCAACTTGTACATCATCATTGGCCAGGAAAAATATTTGTTTATTCCCCAAGAACCAATATATATTTTTTTATACACCATATGATCTCTCATTAAACATGTATATATAAGATCTTAAATAATAATGAAGAGAAGGTGTTTCGATAAATCATCAATTCTTTTCTTCATTTCCATACAGACAGCATCAGATAATTTTAATCATCTCAGTACATTTAAGTTTCTTGCTAGGCTTGGGTGCGATGTCTGGTTAGGTCTTCACTGCTACAGTCGATGAATGTGGTGGTGCAGGTTACAAAATGTCCAGTGTCTCTTGAGTAGGTTCAAAAGCTTCTTAATCAGCCATATTATGTTCCATTTTGGCGCAATTGGCCAGTACATACTTTAAACGAATATCCTTGATCACTTTTGGTAAGTCACTAATGATGTCAGACTTTATACTGAATACAAAATCATTTTTATCCGGGTTTACGTAATGTTATTATGATGTAGTGAGTTCTAAACAGTTGTAGACAGGTTTTAGATATTATCAATTATATTTTATAGTGTTGTTATACATGGTATTATCTTATCCAAAACATCGTTACTGCTACTCTTCAATAGGCATTCTATGTTTCTAAGTTTCCTCTCGATCAAAGTTTCCACATCCATAGGGATAACCCTGAGTTTAACAACATTATAATTTATGCTACTTTAACATCAATACTTGTTATTTCCCTCACACTTTGTATTAAAGTAATCTAGGCACCATTTAGGGTCTCGACATTACCCTTGTTTACAGCATCTTTGCCTTCTTTTGAATCGCCAACATTTTTAATTTGCTTCCCTTCAGTGCTGCAGTTATCATCATCATCGGACGAAAAACATCTTTCAATCTTTTGTTTTAGTCCATTATGACCAAATTTTGAAATGATGTAGTTCATTTCACAATTGTGTATGATTATGAACAGATCAAATCCTCATTTGTAAATCATTTTATGTATGGGAAAATCCTTGGTTATAATGATGAAACTATGTGAATCGCTCCAACGTGCATACATCTCCTTAAATATTTCACAAAATCATGTCTGTATTAACATGATCTCAATAAACATTGTTTAAGTTTAATAATCCATGTGAAACCAAACCAGCATGTTTCCATTGTGACATAGTAATTGTTTTGACATGTATGAGTAAGTCTCGCAAAAGTAAAACGAATACACTTCTACATGTACGCCCATGCATAAATATTCTTGAATGCACTACTGTTTCTCACATGCCACATCGTTGAAAATAAATACTGAGTTTGGTAAAGCTTCACTCGAGGGCACAACAGCTTTATTGTCACTATATGGAAAATAATCTAGTCCATATACAGCCTGTAGAATCTGGGCGAGGCACTGATATTTCGACTACATTTCGTGTAGGCTATAAGTACACATTCTTAAACCAAAGACCATTGAGTTCTTTCAGCAAACTTAGCATTACAAATGTTTTTCCACAGTTTGAAGGACCAGTTATAATACATAGCACTGTATTTGCAAATAAGCTTCCATGTCTTGATTCGTGAGAGATAAGTTCTTCCTCTGTGGGAAAATGTAGGGGTAGAGTAACCTCTTGATTGACAATATGTATGCCACTTGCAGAGCATGTGGAGACAATTGCAGAGTGTGCCAAGACAATTGTGGAGTGTGCGGAGACAATTTTGGAGTGTGCTATGACAATTGCGGTGCATGATGATGTGATTGCATTAGCACAGAATCAGTGCTACAAAATTCTGAATGTCTCTTAAAATATCACTTCGAGTAAACTGCATCTGGCAGAAGTTGTACTGAAATTCCATACATGTAGTTTTCATTCTGCAGGTAGTTGCTTCATGTCGATGCAAACTGCGTATAGCTGTAAATTCTTCACCACAGAAGCGCCAGCAGGGGTGCGTCATTAGTACTTTATGCCCATATAATTCGAAGTATAGAAGGATTCTGACACATAAAAAGTATATAAATGATTGATTTAGGATATTTTTCAATCAGTGAGTTGTGATGCCTCATAGAGTCGAGGTCAAGAACAATTGTGGTTTGGTCAACATGCTAATCAATAATCTTCTGTTCGAAGCACACATTCCTGGATACAAGTTCTGCAGACCAGGAACAATGCTTGAAAAAGTTTGTCAAATGGTGACATTTAAGTGAACGAACTTGATAATGCTTGCAAGGAAAATGATATTGTGTACTCAGACAGTAACAAGTTAGAAGACAGGCATGCAGCTGATGCTGTTCTTGCTGAAAAAGTCATTAATATAGCTAAATTACACAAACAATGTTTGGTCAACGAGTACCTACCTGTGGAGTGTCCTAATTAATGAAGACGAAAATTAATTGTGGAGTATGTTTGCAACTCAACCAGAAGAAAAATAAAAGGAAGAACCAGGGGAAAGGATGCATTGGAAAAGCATGTTGAATTCCTGCCTCTTCTCCTAACTGGGCTTGCAGCACTGGTTGGTCTGATCGGAGGAGTTAGCGGAATTACATGCACAGTAAATACTTCGACAAAATCATAGAAAACAGCTAGCAGAAGCTATGCAATACAATAAGCAATTGGAAGCAATTACACAAGGAGAAAAAAAAAACAGAAAAGGACTATATCTGAGACCATACACTACATGAGGTAGAAAAAGAACTAGATGAAGGAAAGGAAGCAATCTTAAAGAAATTACCTAACTCACCACTTACTAGCCTAGACTTGAAGAAAAATGCACAAAAATTACGAATACCATATTTCCATAGATTGTATATGCGTGATGACCTGCCAAAAACTAAGAGAAATTAATGTGAAATCATAAATGTAGGCAACAGTAGTAGACTTGGGACACACTGGGTTACTTACAGAAAAAATGGAAACAGTGTTGCCTACTATGACAGCTTTGGAAACCTTCGTCCTCCAATGGAAGTGTGCAAGTATATTCACAACGTGGAAATAAATTACAATTTCTTCACCAAACAATTACCAAGTCAGTGGAACTGCAGTAATCCTAGTGTTTGCTTCATGACAAAAGTGTTAATAAACTAGCAGGCAAATACATGTATTGTGATCAGTCATATCTGTAACTTTGATCTTGATGGGCAAGAGTTCATAACTGTGCTTATTGTGTTTCACAGCACTCATCTTGGAAAGATTATGGTCTGTGGCACTTATCGATTTTCAAACATATTTCTCAGCGCCCAATATGGGCATTTCAAACTGTATATTTTGTTATGTTGAAAATAACATTGTGGAAGAAGTTACTTTACCCATAGGTTCATATCAGATCGATGACATTGCATCGTACCTCAAGAAATCATTGCAGCCAGACACGTTTTTACTGCCAGAAAACTCAAACACTCTGAAAAGTGAGATGATTTGCAGTGTAGATATGTATTTTAACGAGCCTGATATGCTAGCCTCCAGGTTGGGATTCGAACAAAAAATGTAATAGAGTGGCAAAATGCACGAATCAACACTTCCAGTAAATGTAATACCAGTTAATTTTGTAACAGTGAACTGCAATCTGCCAACAGCCAGATATCTCAATGAAAATCCGAGCCACATGTTAGACGAATTTGCAGTGATGTTGTCACCTGGCTTCAAACTAGTAGAGGTTCCAAAATCTCTTATTTATGCACTGGTTGTATCGAAGATTGTGCAGGAAATTATTGTCTGTATAGTCAACCAAAAACACAATTTGATAGATTTCCAAGATGAACAAATAACACTATGATTGATGCCTTGATGCCAAGTCAAAGGTCAGTAGAATGAGAGTCGTCAGTGTGTTAACACACAAGGATACCAGGTTCTTGAAGATTCCAGGGTTCAGAGTTAGCAAGAATGGAGGTAGAGATACTGAATACAGACGAGCCTGTTATCTATGAAGATGCCAACACAAATACAGGATTACATACTTATTCACCATATGTAGCTCAAGACTTCTATACACTACCATGCAACTCGTACTTGAGATTCCAAGGTTTGCTTACAAAGGCTGGAGATGATGTACCTACAACTACCAAGATAATTACAAATTGTCGAAATGGTGTCGAACCCGATCAGACAAGAGATATAGGTATTATAGCCACAACGAAAAACTACCTATATCTTACAAGAAACCAACTGCTTGCAGACAAAATGGGTTGAATGGGAATCGAACCATATTATAAAGTACCTGTGTATCAAGGTGGAAAATACGAAATATGCATTCCACTCTCTACTTTGCTGGGATTCGCCGAGGACTACAAACATATAACAGCGAATTCCAAAAAATAGCTGGCGATACTTTTAGCAAACACATAAACTAATACTATTGCAGATACTGCAGAAAGTCCAGAAGTTGTAATACTATCACTACATTCCATAGAGTGAAAACTACTGTACATACAAGTAAAACTGCAAGAGCGAATCAGACTGCTGAGGTTTTTCGCGAAAGGAAGGAATATCGATGCAGCATTCTGCAAATGGAGCTTGAACACATACCTATACTTTACGCCGTCTCAAAATACAAATTGGAATGTTAAATCGAGTTTTTCTAAGGAAAAACCACGATATATTATTCTAGCATTTCAAACAGGAAGACAAAATGATATTGGTACAGTTCGCTCAAAGTTCGACCACATCGAGATAAAGAATGCTGAACTGTTTTTTAACTCTGAAAGTTTTTCTTATGTGGACCTAAACACAAATTCCATTAATGGATAGTATATGTTGGCATATAAAATGTTTGCAGATTCCCAAATATCGCATTATGGTCACAAAGGTTCGACGACGCTCGAACCAAATGAGTTCATGAACAGTGCACCATTCCTGGTATTTGATATCAGTAAACAAGATGATCGCATAAATACAGGTGTTGTAGACTGCATAATATAAATGATGACTGCAGAGAAGATACCTGCCAACACTCAAGCCTATGCTCTCACAATTCACAATCACTTGGAAACATAAAATGCGAGAGATAAAGTGGTTAAAATACTTACACAGCAGCTCAGTTTTTCTACCAACCTCAATCATATCTACTAATGTATGGGGCTTCAAGCCTCCAATGGGATTCGTCATATAGGAAATTTCTATAACTTACTCTGATGGCAGCACAAAGTTATGCAAATTCCTACTTCCATTTTCACGTAAAATTCTAGACTACAAAAGCAACAATACGAATAAATGGCTTATTAATAATTCTTACAGACTGCACTGGGAAGATGGGGATATTGAATATGAGAAAATTAACAGCAAACTTATTGAAATTATGGATGATGATGATGACCTAGTCTTCGTGGCTGGTCCTGAGCAGAAAAGGTGGTTGAGCACTCACTGCAGTGAAATTATAGAAATTATTGACTGGCAAGCCATTTATAGTTGTCTGTCTCTGCGAAAACTAAAGACAATGTATACAGGTCACAGCTGTGAGTCAGCACTCTGCAAGTCTGAACCAATCTAAACCTGTACTCGCGAGAATGCTTTGTTTGCTATGTGGGTGGAGCCTTGGTATGCGATGGTATCAATGCCCAATGCTGTGTGAATATAAAGGAGAAGAGAGAGAGTGTCATGACACAACATTATTGTCTGTTAATCTTCATTCTCTCGCCAGTGCTAGAACAGCTATGCAGTTGCCTTCGTCATGCTTGCACTTTTCGAAACATTGAACAATGGCGTACAGTTCCGAAGACTAGATGAAGTGAAAATAGATAAGAAGAACAGAGCAACAGATTCCCAGCAGTTCAACACAACTTACGGAAAGAACATCATCTGTGTGTTGGATGGCGAGTTCAGAATTTGTCTGCAAAAAATGAACATGCAACTCATTAAAGAAGAGGATCTGAAGAATTTTAATGATTCTGCATCTGTATACATGCCGTACATAGGGATGAAACCAGCAGTAAATTGTAAAACTTCTCATGATAATGAATTTTCATTAGGTATGCTGGACAGGTATGATTAAACAGAAAAAATAATTTGAGTGTACCAGTATATAAACTGATAAGGGCTAAAACTGTTAATTGCTCTTCAACAACGACAAAGATACCTACTCCTCATCAGTGCTGCTTCATGTATGTGACTTTCAATCCAGTGGGTGTTTCCATATATGACGATGTCACTATTGGCTACCACAAAGTACATTTTAAACCACCTGGCTTGTGTGAGCAGCTTTAATCATATAACTGCATTGAGCAATGGATAGTATGTAATGATGACGAGTCCTTGTCATCATTTCCGATGATGTGAAGTTACATCACTTTCTCTGTGTACTATTTGCATCCAGACAGTATGTTGACAGGGAGTGCAACACCTACATCGACGAATTCGCTTATCTCTCAAGCGGACAAGGAACATCTGCTCCTAAATTGGTTTATTCAGAGGATTAGCTATGAGCTACACATACTTGGCAGTGATGAAATTAAAAGATAAACAGAGTACTACGATGGATATCAACACACCACCATCATAAATAGAGGCTGCATGATGAGGAAGACGATCTGCTCGCCACTGACTTGTGAAGTATATTTACCAACTTCATTCTTAACTGGGTGCAGTTATCAAACATCTCTCATACATGGCAGAATATTCGGCAAGGATGAGTGTGAGCCATTCCACCCAGATAAAGTGGATAATTACGAATGGTGTTTCGTCAGTTACATAATGGTAACTTTCAAATATATGTGCGAGTTCTAGCAAGTACAAGATGTGATGGTACAAGATGTGGCGCTATTACAATTTTTACTATGGTTTCCACACTCAAACATTTCATGTAATGATCTAGAAAGATGTGCATTTTTTAATATCTGTCCAAACAGTGAGGTTGAGCTACCAGCAACTGGATAGGGCATCGTCATAAATGATGAATTCCAAGACATTGATGAAATTCAAGTTGAATACAGAATATACTTCCATTTACAAGACATAGTCTCTGGTGATATTTTTCGGCGGAGTGAAGAGTGCAACGAATGTGGGCTGCTCTTCAGTGAGCATGTGTGGATCTATCGCTGTTCATAGTTCATCATGTGTTTTGTTTCAAGTGCATTTTGGAGTATAGTACTTTGTTTTATTTAGCTTAATATATTATGATTATTTTGTATTCGCTGGTTTTTAACTTCGAGGATTTAGGTTTTTCGTACTTATTAGTTTTATTTAGTAAATCAAGTGTTACAGTTCAGTTAGTACTTCAAGAATTTTAGTCAGGTTAGTAAAACAAGAGTTCAGTTTTGGATTAGTACATCAATATATGATAGGGTTTAGGTTAGTTCATCAAGAGTTAGGATTAATAGTTTACGTTAGTACATCAAGAGTTAATAGGGTTTAGTTAGTTCATCAAGTGTTATGTTTAGTATACCATTTAGTATACATAACCATTTGTTTTAATTGATTTGAAACCCTCGTGGCTTCTCGAAGAACCTCTATTCTACCTACAACCATGCAATGTGGGTTTTGCGATAAGTTATTCAGCAATCGTCGTAATGGTCTGCGGAATGAAAGGAATGTTATTGTTCTCTGAATCTCTTCAGGCAAGAACAATATATTTGTGAAAAGTATGGGGCATCTTTCATTTGTGTGGATAAACTGAAGCAACATGCCGACATTTGCAGAGGTGATATCAGGCAGCCAGCAGTCACCAGCTGCAACTATTGGAATGCTCAGTTTTCTCATACTGGTGATGCAAGACGTCACAAAGCAGGGTGCAAGTTCAACCTGGACTACAAGACTTGCCAATGTGGGAAGTGTGACAAGGAGTTTACCAGAGCAGACTCTCTTGCAAAACATCCTCTTACATATATTGGACCGGCTCCACTTCCCGCAAAGATATGTGCTACAACACTTACATCTCCGCCAGGAACATCAGGCACATCTAAAAAAAAGGTCCGTCTACCACACTTAAGTTGTATCGCAAACTTTGGCTAGCCCAAGAATAGTTGCTGGAGCGGGGGTTGCTAATTCTAATGGGTTTGTGGAGGCTGAAACTGCTTTTTGCAAGAAATTAAATAAATTGGTTGCAGTGATCGTTACAACTGCATGTAAATATATAACTGTACATAACTGCATGCAAATATATAACTGTACATATTTAAATGACATAAAACATAATATATTAAGCCAGGTCATCGAAGAGATTGAAGAGAATGGAAGCATTAAGTTTTGTATTGTGTTGGAATGCGAGTCAGGGAGATCTGGACTGCACGAAGACAAGAGCGATGTCTGTACTTTCAAGACTAAAAACATAGCTGTGTATAGTATTAATGATGTAGAGCAAGACATAGTGGACAGCCTTCAAACAATTTATCAGGAAGAGGAGGAGTATACAAGCAAGGGCTCTGGCAGGACTCTTATCATCCATAAAGCAATTACAACTAGAAATAAACAAACTCGATCCACTGAAGGCCTCTTCCTACATTGTCCTTCCTAATCCCATCAAGACTAGAAAGGTGATAATAAACCTAAATATTACCGACCATCAGAGCTTCAATTGGGCTGTGCTTGCTGGATATGTAGAAGGATCTAATCCTCATAGAGTGAACGACCGATACTGTGACCTGGTGGACAAGTTTGACTTCAGAGGTTTGGACTTTCCTATGCCACTCTGACAGATTGGCGTTTTTTAGAGGTGAGACCCCGAGGTATTAGTCAACATATATGCTCTCGATGATAATATGAAGGTGTTTCATAAGCATGTAAACAAGAAGGAGAAAACAACACACATCGAACTTCTTTTCACCACTGATGAAGAGAATTCGCATTTTACATGCATTAAGAACTTTTTAAGACTGATCTGTCCACAGCTCACAACACATGGACATGAAATTATATATATTTTTTGTAAAATGTGTTTTACATACTTTGCCAAACGACCTCATGTATCAGGTCTCACAGTAGTAGAATCTTTGCAAGAACACCAGAGGTACTGTTCTACCCAAGCTCCAGTACGAGCTGAGATGCCCAGGCCTTAGAAGAATGATGAGCCACTGGTTTTGAAGTTCAGAAAATACCAGAATGGTGATAACATACCAATAGTAACTTATTGTGACTTTAAGGTCATATTAAAGCCTGTCTATACATGTGAGCCTAACCCTAACAATGCAATTACCTATCAAAAACATGAAGCAGGCAGCTACTGTATTTATGTTTGTGTTGATACTGATATAACTCTACACACATGCCTTCAGACCTGCCTGCAGAACCGATTGTCTAAAGCGATACTGGTACAGAGAAACACTTCATGGATGACATTGTTGATATTGCCAAAAAAAAGTGAAGGCAATATATGAGACATCTATACCAATGATACCTTCCTAAAAGGTGTATTTTATCCAAGTCTTTACATGATGCTACTGCCCCCCCCCCCCAAAAAAAAATTCGAGTCTAACAACCACAAAAAACGAGACCATAATCATTTCACTGTAAAATACATTGGTGCAGCTTGCAACAACTACAACATGGCTCATAGATGGCCGAAGGTACTGCCAGTCTTCTTTCACAATCTATCTGATGAAGGGAATTTCATTATAAAGGAAATGGGCTATGATAACATCTTCATCATTCCTCATAGCGAAGAAAATGATAACTTTCTCGAAGCATCTGTGTGAAAGGTTCAGCATGCAGTTCATGGACACATTTATCTTCATGTCAGCGAGTCTTGCCAGTCTAGCTCAAAACATGCCTTCTGTTAAATTCAGAAATACTGACAAATTTTTCACTCCTGAAGAAATGAGTCTCGTCACTCATAGAGGTGTGTATCCATGTGACTATATGAATTATTTGGCTAAATTAGGAGAGGCGCGACTACCAGACAATGATAAGATTTACAACCAGTTAACAGACTCCAGTATCTCGAATGATGACTGCTCATGCACAGATCATCTGGGACAAATTCAGATGTAAAATTCTTGGAGGATACTCAAACATCTATCTCAAGACAGAGAGATCTAATCATCCTGAGTAATGTTTTAGAAAAATTCCAGATAGATGTGCATGGAATCATATGTGTTAGATTGTGTAGACTTTGTTAGTGCACTAGGGTTTCTGTTTGATGAGATGCTTCGGATGACAAAGGTAGAACGAGAACTACTGACTGATTACAATAAGTACATGTTCTTCGAAGCAGCAATCAATGGAGGCGTGGTTCAAAGTGTGAAAAGACGATGCAAAGCAAACAACAAGCACATGCCTGAAATGTTCGATTCTTCACAGCCATCGGCCTGTCTACATTATGTCAATACCAACAACCTTCATGGAAAATCAATGTCACTCCTGCTCTCTAAATGTGAACTCTGGTGGTGTGAAACTGGTACAAATGTGATGAATCTGGCTGAAGACTCTGATAGAGGTAGATGTTGAATATTCTACCTCCTTGCATGAAGATCAAATGGACTTGCCTTTTTTGCCAATCACTAAGTGCCCTCCAAACTCAAAGCAGAAGGAACTTCTCACAATACTGGAAACCAAGACTCCCTATGTTGTACACTATCACATCCTGAAGAAAGCTATTGAGCATGGGCTAAAACTTAAGAAAGTACCCCTCAGTTCTGCAGTTCACCCAGACTCCTTGGCTGAGTCCCTACATTGACTTGAATACCAGGGAACTTCAAGCTGCTAGCTGTGACTTCGATCGAGATTCTCTAAAGCTGACAAAAACTCCACCTTTGGGAAGCTTATGGAGAATTAGTGGAAAATAGAGAGGATGGAATTCCTATGCGATGAGCAGTTCATAAAGAAGGTAATTGAGAAACCATCATTCAAGGACATACAATCTACAGTGAATAATTTATACTGGTGAAACTGGACAAAGAAGACATTCTTAACGATAACCCGATCAATGCTGGTTTTTCTATCCTGGACCTATAAAATACAGTGATGTATGAACTCCACTACGATGTTATGAAAAAGGACAGTAATCTCCACCTCGCATACATAGACACAGTTTCATCCATCTATGAATTAATATCAGATGATCTATATCATGACTTGGTCAGTGATCCTGTGTTTCTGAATGAGTTTGATACCAGAGGCTATCTTACCTCTCCCACTTGTTACTCATCTGTCAACAAAAAGTAGTTGGCAAATTTTGGGATGAGTGCACTGGGTTGGTGATGAGTGATTTGTGGGCCTGCGAGCCAAAATGTATTCATACAAATCTGGAGGCAAAGAAGCAAAAAGGGCCAAAGATTTACAAAAGTGTGTCGTGTAGAAGATAATTACTTTTCAAAATTAACTGACTGTTCTGGAAGAGCAGATCTCTATCAGATTCGAGGCGCATTATATAATATCTTGTTGCTGCATACTTCATTCTGAGTGTTCCAGCAAATTATAACTAACTTGAATGGATGATTAGAGGTTCATAGCAGATGATGGTGTACATATGCTGCCACATCGCTATGAAGTGTAACTCTTAATATGTTTCAATTGACACAGATACCAATATTGCTCTGTTGCTATATTTTGATAGCGACAAAAATTTGATCCTTCGACCAGAGAAGAGCCATCACGTGATGTAGCACTAATTGTAATTCCATTTTGCACTTGTATACCGTTTATGGTCTTTGTTGGAGGGGGGGGGGGAGGCGTGGTTATACACAAGCTAATATTATTGCACGCAGCAAATGATTTAATCACAAAAATCTTATATTCTTATACCTTAAAATATTTATTAAATATTATAAATATTAAATAAATCATAATCAATCTGCTTAGCATGTCGTTCTTCGATTTAAGCCAAGATGGCCATAAATAATAATACTTGTAATAAAATATTAATAAAATAATTTATAATTAAACCACCCAGCATGTCGTTCATCGACTATCAATCCATCTAGTATGGCATTCATCGATTAAGCCAAGATGGTGTGTGGAGCACATGCGGCCAGTGGCGAAGCGTCCATGGATGCTACAGAAGCGGCGATTCCTTTACATAACTGGGATATATATTGTTATTTTAATATCCTGTATGAACAAGGGTCTTTTGTAAGTAAAACAAATATATTTTGTAAATGCAAAATTTGTCACTACAAAACCATTACAATAACAATTTTACTGAGGGGCATAAATGACGGCCTCTAACAGACTGGTGTCTTACTCTATGGACAACAAATTGAACTGAGTGCGCAGACTAGAATTTTCTGGACTTTGAAAGAGGTCCCGCCATCAGCATACAGTAGTGTAAAAAGTGAACTATAAACCACACATAGTTTTACTCTATTTAAACGCGAGTTTTTCGTTTTAACCCAGATTAAAGAAAACTCTTCGACAGCATATGTATTCCTTAATTGGAGCTAGAGTACATATTAGTGGCATTTTTCTAAAAGGATCTTCAATTTCGATTTAATGTGCATTCCCGTGCGATGTACGCTGGCTGGCATATTGGGCCGGGTTGTGGAATAGAAGGGATGCTGCAGTTGAAACAGTTTCCACGCAAAATCCAAGAACTCCAGCGATGCTTCGTTTTCTGGAAGTTCAAATAACAATGTAGCAGTAGTCTCGGAGTATTAAGAAATGGACATTAGTATATTTTGTTTTGAGCATGACTTCCACAAGTACATTAAACAGACAGATATAAAGGAAGAAATCTGGTCCTCTCTGAAATTACGACTTTCGAAGTTTTTCGGAATAACACTGCCCGCCTCAAAATTTCTGATTTTTTTTTTTTTGGAAATAGTAAGATATACCATATAGCTGATATAAACACATTATAATCAAAGTGTCTACATCATAATTATAATAATTACCTAGCGCTATACTCTGTAGGAGATTAATTATTTGTATGTGATTACCTATAAATATTCGTATTTTCAGCTTATTTTAATTTTTCAATTTAAGTTATGCGAGTGAGTACTTAATGATATTGTTTTATTTACCTTTATATATATTTTGCTTTTTTGTTCGCGTCAGTAAATTTTTTGGATTAAAGTTTAGTTTTTGCGGTTGCGAGATAGAAGTTAACGTCCTTGTTCATGTTTTGTGCTTATTTTTTCAAACTTTTCGCTTCTATTTGCCTGCGACAAAACGTAAACAAAACAAGTTGGAATATGTTCACTTGTGTACGCGAACGAAAGTTGAAGTTGGTAAATCATCTGTTACAGTTTTGAGTCTTGTAGACATCGAGGAGATACGAGTTGAAATAGTTGCTGGGCAGATATAAAATAAGTCCCTACCTTACCGAGACTCTGAACACAGAGCCCATCGCATTGCAAGTCAGTTTTATACAGAAGTCGGATTCCTTTTTACAACAGTATTCCAGCTAATTTTAACTTACTTTAGTTTAACATTTTGGCATGGAATAGTTGTAATTGCTTAGATGTGTTAAGCTACAACGTACACACATTTAATGTTAACGTGTAAGTGCCAGTAAATGCATGACAACAGGACACTTTCGAGTATGATATACGGCTTAGAATGTGGTCGCGCCACCCCCCACACTGATCCAACTCCAGGTAAGATGGAAAGGTTGCTACAGTAACATTTCTTGGCCTGTTTACAACCAAACAGCAGAACAGGTATAGTCAAAAAAAGAAAATGAGTAACAGAAATATTTTAACAATATTTTCAACTTTAAGTTGAAGTTGTTAATATGTCAGGCGATTTTCTGATTACAGCGGGTATCATGAAACATCAGGAATTTAGCTCCTGGTCGGAAGTGTTGTCAAACTTTATTACTTGCATCTATGGCATTTTTTCCTATTTATACAAACTAATCTCTATCGTCATAAGTGTGGCTCACAGAGAGTCGCCATGTGTATTCTAAACCTCAATACATGCACGAAATAAACAGGCTTTCTAAAACACATGTCTCGCATTTTGAAAAACTTCCCTTGCTAAAATCAGTGCTTCTCCATTTCCTGTGTAACACAATTGACTAAAATATTTTTTTTTTTTGGGAGGGGAGAATATGCGATCTGAAGCTTCCCCTACCAACAATGTCACACTTCGCCATTGCATGTGGCAGATGTCAACTCTAGTGGACTAATTCTTGTAATAAAATATTTTCCTAATGATGATAGAAGGATTTTGTATATAGCACATTTAAACTTTCCAGCCTGCTCCGATAGCCGAGATGATTTTATACCTAAGGTCGGACAGTTTGATCCTGCACTCCTCCACTAAATTTTTTGAGCTATCGAAGCGCTCCTGGATGTCGCTCGACGACTTACATGCCAGAACCAATATGGTTTTCGATTAATCGTGTGTGTGTGTGTGTGCCACTGGTGTGCTACTGGTGCACTCTATCTGGCGATGAGAGAACAAGCAGACGAAACAAAATGGATCCTTACAGCAGATGACATCTGAGATGGCTGCCCTTCGACATCCAAGATGGTGGTCAGAGGTGATGACATAGGTGGGAAGGAATGATAGGATATGCAGTAGCAAGATGGAATGACAGAGCATGAAGAGGAAATTTTTAGAAACAAAGTGGCGACCAGAAACAAGATGGCTGATCAAAATGACAAAGTAGTAAGTGATTAATTCCAAGATGGTGGTTATGAAATCCAAGATGGTGACTGTGACATTATCTAAGATGGCTGTGGTGACAACATCCAAGATGGCGGATGGCTCCGCTGCTCCCCAGTCACCAGCTGCTTGTGTTGGAAAGGCCATTTCCCCCTGCATTATATAAGCAATGAAATTAGAAAACAATCTTATTTTCCGCATTTTTGTAAAATAGTGCTAATTGAAAAAATAATATATTTTTACTATATATCGGAAACTATTTTATCGATTACAACCAAATTTGCTACAATGATAGTGCATGATTTTAACGTTTAATTTTTAAAGTGATAATGTTATTAATTCCCCATTTTGGAAGATAGTGGAAAATGAAATATAACACTTTTATATTATATCTCTGTAACTACACAAGCTATTCCTTACACATAGTAGGCCATGTTCATATAAGTAATTTTAAATGGTGACATTGGTTTCATAATGGCGTCAATGTAGATATTTTAAGTTCGTTTGGAATACCCACACTACAGTTTGACTAATTTCAACCAAAGTTATTTTGCTGAAAGTATCTTTTGCAAGCATAAAACGTGTCAAAACAAAGCCCATTTTGTACTCGATTTTATAAGATGGCATCACTTGGAAAATAATGTTTTAATGCCATTTATCGGGAAACAATTAACCGATACCTATTAAATTTTCTAATCAAGTAATACTACAGTAATGTCATGTAAACTGACGTATTTTAGTGGGTCAAACTATTATTTTCAAAATGACTTCCTCATAAACATTATAAACAGCGGGTGATACTATATAGAGCCAACTGAGTTCTTCTTGAGCATTAACGTTTATGTCTACAGTTACATTGGAGTAACTTAAACACTGTCTGTATTTATAAATGTTAATGTATGTAATTTGTACATTTATCGTTTTATTTACAATACATTGTTTTACAGACAATGACGATATCCTCCGACTTAGTTGCAGAGGGGCAGACTTATCCTGTAATGTAATGTAAATAAAACAATAAATGTACACGTGACATAAAGTAACAAAAAAACAATGACATAAAATGAATTCTATGCAACAAACAAATAACACATAGTAAAATTGAAATCATAAAAAAAATTATAGATAAGCATCAAACACTGACCAAATAACAAATAATAAATAACGGAAAAAAATAAACTATTTGATGGAATAGCTAAACAAATGAAATATTAACGTAGTTAAACAAATGAAATAACCAATCACATTAAATATACTTTAAATAAAATACAAAAACATTTGCTAAACAAAGATGTGACTATTTTACAACAGTAATTATCAGTCTGTATCAACCATTTAGCTAACCTAACAAGCATTATGTGGAATTTGTAATTTTTAACGTCTGTTTTCTTGCATAGCATTTGTCGAAAGCTTGCTCACCAAGAGAACCCGTGATCAGATTTTACGCAACGATTTACGAAGATGCTTTTTTCACTATTCAAATGGTGGCAACCCCAATATTGTCATGCAGGGTATGCAGTAAGCCAACATTGGCATTTATGTGTTAAAGTTACTGAATTGTTTCACATGTATACAAAAAATCATCCCTTAATATTATATGGTTTCAGCTTAATCAAATAAAGATCATTATTCCAACCCCATCGTCACAAGGGTTTACCCCTAGGAGTGGTTTTTTGACGTTCGTAGTTACTTATTTATCTAACTGACATTTTACAAGGATAATCCTCGTGAAGTTTGTCACATAGGTACTGACTCGCCATATATATATTCCTTGAAGTTAAATCTTCATCCTACGTATGATAATGGATGTGCTGAACCCAAGAATAGCTCTAGAAATTAAGCATCTACATTGACTGTGCACTGGCAGAGCATACAGGTTGTAAAACACATCAAAACTTGAATATAGAGTGGACTATAAAATGTAATGAACGGAGAAGCAATTTACATATGTGTGACGAGGGGAAGAATGGAATGCCCAGTAAACAAAACGCTCATTTTTGATAATATACAGGTATGAGGTTTCAGAAATAAATGTTCAAAGTAACTGCGGCCCGATGTGTGCTGATGATGGGGAAATATACGCCGAACATTCACAGAACCCAGTGGTTGTGTGCAGCGTTTATGTGCCGTTACCTATACGAAAACTTCTTAGCCACAACTTTACATCATATTTTAAATTCTACAGATATACATACATATTCATGAACAAAATATGACAAAAGACATTATTCTAAAATATGTCTCTGTGTGACACACGACACAAAGGTTCTATTCACAAATTATTACAAGAACATAAAAAATATGCTATCTATAAACTAATACACACAATGAAAATTAATGCGACTGAAAAACTTTTGCTGAAAGTTCACCACGAAAAATGATTTGAAAACATCTCTATGACTTAACGTTCTAATAAGACTCCAAAAGGCAATTAAAATGTTTGCATACACAAGCAAGTATTGTATGTCAAATTTCGTACACAAAAGCACTGTTGTTATTCTTTACAACCCTTCATTAATGTAGTATCAAGTCAAATATTAGGGAAAGGAAAATGTCGTCCTGTGTCAGGGTGCAAAAGACATGACACATCAACAACCTCACTTTCTTTGTCTGAAGAACCTCTGCTTTACCGTCATGTCTTTCTTGGCTGGCAGCAACCAGCCAGGTAGTCCTTTGAATACTGCAATTGTTTTTATCTCTTATTTAATAACATTCAAGGATTAAATACTTCTCGAAATCCATCCTGGTACACGCTATATTCCATGTCACCTCTAAACGAAATACAGTGCCTAGCGACTATTCATTTTTGCACTGTAGCAATTACTTATATGCTACCCGATGGCAGCTTGACTGGCTGAAACGCCTTGGTGGCATGGTACAATCCAGCAGACATATTTTGCTGATTGGGTAAGGGGAGTGAGGTAGCTTGGGGAGCGATGCTTGAAAATGTGTGGTGACCAATATTTAGGAATAAAGCAGATACATAGCTGACTGGGATATTTAGGAGCTTCTTGCTCCAAGAAAACACGACGCCGGAACCCCAGAGGGGATGATTTCAAGAGGGTTTCATCTGGCTTACAAAGGAATACTTGTGCCAAAATTTAGGACATTATTTTTTTATATGGATCCCTATTATGCCTAGGCTAACTCAAAAATGTTATACCTATATTCCAATGCTTTCTTTGATATAAAGCATAATATTTCGGTAATTGGAATTTCTAGTAATTCATATTACCCCATCATTTCATTCAGTACCCAACTGGGCATTAGCAGATAAATATTATGTGCAGATTTTTCTCAAGTAGGTAGTAATTTTAATTTATATTTTAACCTCATTTACATTCATTTGAATTCGATATATTAATAGATACATATTAATATATAATAATATATAGGAGGTATAAAGTCAGTAAAACAATGGTATTCCAAGACAAAAATGTTGAATTTTTTAGCATAGCCTACGTAAACTCATCTTTGCTTCTGAGCATTCTCGATCTGTTGTGTAACTTCAGCTCTAATTATGTCCCAGACACTGGTCCTTGCGCTGTCCGTGATGATGCTGTGATACTCCCTGAGAAACCTAACAATGATGTCTTGATGCTCCCGAAAGATTTTCATTGCAATATTTCCAAAACTCTCCACAACCATATCGTGACGTTCTTGTACGAATTGGCGGAATTCTGTGGTAGACAAGGTGAATATATCGATCCCGCAGTGTGTTAATTCATATGTACCAGAGTCAGTAATCCACTGAGAGGTCCGATGCTGACGTCACAGCTACTGAAGATGTTGGTGAATATTCCGACTGGACTACTCCACGTCCGAGCATACTGCAGTATCCGGACAGGAAGGCAGTACCACCCTTTCACTGATAGAGCTGTTCAACTCTTTATTCATCTATTCGTTTAGCGAGCTGTAAAGTGCAGTTCCCCATTTTGACATCTTGAGCAAAATGAAGCTAGTTTGTAATTGCATATTGTAAGTATTAATATGCTCTGACAATGGCTTCTTGCCAGACTTCCCCATCGACTGAAATAGCTAAACACCTGGATAAGAAACTAGCATGACTAAAAGCCGTGTAAATACATGTGTTAGACATGCTGAAGCGGGGCATGGTCAACTCGTATAAACCTGCATGCTGTAGCAAATTCCGAAGAGCAAGAACACTATATGTACCAGCTAGCAAATGTACTGGAAAACAACACCAGCCATACAAATCACAATAAATCAAGTATGCCTATGCTATATAGTCTACACCAAACATACCGAATACCATAACACAAACATACCTTCTGCCACTACCATTAGTCATACTAGACAATACAAGGACACCATCCTCTATAAAGTAGGCATACTCCAACCTTACTAAGCACCCATAAAGACATCATCATTCTCCTTCTCAATTTACAATCGTCGCAGCGGTTGAGTAATCTAAGGAATGACCCGAGGGTGGCTGGGTTGAAACTGCATTCCTCCAAAGGATTTTTTTAAATTCTTATAAATATCATGTCAATAGAGGTGATGTTTCTCCATACAACAAATGTAGCATCGACTGTAATGTCTGTAACGACCAACTCTAGAAACAAGTAGGCGACCGAGGTTCGCAGCGATGCTAGTTCCGCTAGTAGCAAAATCCAGAATTAAAGATGGCAGCATTCCTAGGGAAAAAAAATTCGTAAAAAAAACGATGGTAGTAGATAGTGTGCTCTAGCAGCAATGCTCAGAAGTAAAGATATCAGGTCAAACAGCTATGAGTAATCAGTCTCTAGTAGCGAAAATCCATAAAGAAAATTTCAGGAAAAATATAGGATAAATTTCAGGAAATAGAAATTCAGAGAAGTTGGACATGGAATGGCATAGCAGCAGTTGGAAGGAAGGTGACTAAGCAAAATTAAATGTAACATGGTGGACTATATGGTGGAATGATGGAGCAGGAATAAAATCCCAGAGGGCTCTCTGAAACAGACTGTGGTCAGAAACAAGATGGTGGTGAGAAACAAGGTGTTGGCTGGAAACAAGATAACGGTTGTCGAATATTCAAATCCCCAATCTTATGCAAGCACGTTCAGCCCTAATAAAACCAACTACTGCCGACTATTGAAAAAAAAATGTAATATGGAACAAACGATGTACTATGTTAATAAGGGAAGGTATGGAGATACTGCGTATAATCGTAGAGGAGGGATGGGGAAGTAGCAGAGCATTGAAAACGGATTGTCTTAGTTTTGGAACTAGCCAAGGCAGGCGGGGCTAATCTTAACTCGAAAAGAACTCGGTATCTAACGCCATCCTTCACATGCTTATTTGAGTTTTCTATTGTTTATTATTAGTATTGCACAAAAATACTTTGTGAAGGCCCTACATTATTTCATAAATACTTAATGCATGGCAGAGAACTTAATTGGTAATGTTCATTTATATTACTTCTTTGATATCATGTTTACAATCATCTCGTCAGCTAACAGAATATCGCATTATTTTAACAACTGTATAGAAATTCTAATAATATTTTTTTATGGAGCTACTGGTAACATCAAGGGGGGGGGGGGACTGCTCACTTCCGGCACAAGTGTTGTCCAAGCAGCTAGCAAAGCCTCATCCCTCCGCCCTCTTATATATTGCTTCCAGCCATCTTCTGCAGAAGTAGGGATTATACAATATATATATATATATATATTATATATTATATATATATATATATATATATATATATATATATATATATTATATATCAGGATAAGTAACCAGAGTATTTCATTATATAAATGCAGATAGTCCGAATGGTTTAATGGAATCCAGAAGGAATATATCTTAAAAGTAATTGAATAGCAATAAGTGTGTATTGAGTATTAACGAACCTATGCAACATTCCTGGGGCAGTGACATATGGACTCTCATATGAATGGGAGCATTACCCTTGCCCTGGAGAGGGAGAGGCGATTTCCTGCTCCAAAGTGGGAGTCAGATATTTTGGTTGGCAGATTAGGACACTTGCATTATAGGCTTTCTGGACTGCGGTACAGGCCTTCCTGGCGAGCGTGGGATGTCCTTTCACAGTCGTTGCGAAGCGCCAGGACAATTAAACACTCTTTGCAACGATAAGGTGAGTGGCTGTGCGAACATCACCGAGAAGTGAGTGGTTATTATGGACCATGGTTATAGTCAATAGCACATACCTACTAATTTACGATTCGAGAAACAAGCATTCCCAAATTGTGTTTCGTGGGTTCGCTATTACGAGGCAATACAGAACAAATGAAAATAAGTACCTATTTATCGACTGTTAGTGAACAATGAGCTAGCGTAGGCATAACTCACATTAGAAATAGACATTATAATAATTAAATCGACAGTGTCCCTGATACCAGCATGTCAACTGAATGCCACAACCAGAAGGGCCATAGTATGATTGGCGCCCAACTCCAAGCTTTGTAATCACATGCGGTGAGCGATATCATGCTAGTGTCCACTGCATTGATGAAAATCGAGTTTGTTAACACATCATAACAGTGAACTTGTATTTTTGTATGTACTGAGATGTGTACATGGACATCACCAGGAAGACAGAGAAAGACATCAGTATCGGCGCCTGGTGGAGGCGAGGGTCGAATACTACAAAAGCTGCATTCAACAGGAACCCATTGCAGCACTCCGCTTGGAAGCGTGGAGATAGACTCATTAAAAAAAAATTGATCGCAAGGAACGAATCCCGCAAATACAACGAAGGCTGGCTCACAGTAACGTCATAGCCCGACATGTGTCCCATTTGCGTTTAATAGGGTTTGTTGCGCGGATGTGCCACTATGGAGCATACGTGTCCCTTCATCATGCATAGCTCCAAGACACTGAATAAGACCTTACCTTAGTAGTAGTGTGAGCCACAGAGCCAAGTTCAGTGAACACGCAGTATCCCAGCGGCAAATTCTACAAGCCTTTGCCCAGCTGGATGAGTTTGAAACAGGCTGCATCGTGGGCCACCAAGAGGCAGGTTGGTTGTTTAGAGACATTGTTTGCCACTTGAACCTTTATACCTATACCGCGAGTTAGAGTTAGATTCATTGGGAACAGAAAGGTACATATGCCTGTCGAGGAGGCTTGGGTCGACCCCTCTGGACAACCAGCAGGCCGGATCGTTTTATTGCATGACAAGCTGTAAGCATTCCATGGGCGTCGCTGCGCACCATCCAGAGACATATCATGGCAGCTGGGGATACACCTGTTTTCACCAGTATCATATCCAGGCGGCTAGCAGA
The DNA here is from genome assembly GCA_029891345.1 of Dryococelus australis. Taxonomy (NCBI): domain Eukaryota; kingdom Metazoa; phylum Arthropoda; class Insecta; order Phasmatodea; family Phasmatidae; genus Dryococelus; species Dryococelus australis. The sequence goes on from CM057005.1 coordinate 15,098,766, forward strand.
GCTGGATCTGTCATCACTGTGTCCCATACAACGTCCACCATTACGACCTGAGCATCGCCGGGCATGTGTGACCTTTTGCTGGAAACAGGAAGCATGGCATCATACAGATTGACGATGAGTGGTGTTCAGCAAAGAATCATGGATTTGTCTGGATACAGAAGACCGCCGAATTCAAGTCTGGTTAACATTCTGACCAACACCATGGTCCACACTTCATTGTAGAGTAGCACACTGTTGCAATGTGAGGGGTCTTGGTGTGAGCTGCCATTTCCTACAATTACCGCACCCCTCTGGGGGTGATAGAAGTAACCCTGATAGCACGACGAAACATCCAGGAAATTCTGCAACCATGTGCGCTCCACTTCCTGGTACAGATTGACAATCCCATTGTGTAGCAGGATAATGCCTGGCCTCACGTAGTACGAACATCTCTGGCCTACCTTCGTGATGCCAACATGCTTCCTTGGCTAGCAAGGTCTTTAGAGCTATCACTCATCGAGAACATTTGGAACCAGGTTAAACAACAACATCGGTCAGCGGCAACTACGGGGAATTTGGAGGGTCAATTGTGCTATCTTTGGCAGAATCTTCATCAGCAGAACATCCGAAGTCTGTATGCCTCCGTGCTCTACCACATTGAAGTCTGTCTGCATACTCCAGTTTGGTCCAACACCACACTAAGTGAATCATGCAAGTGTTAATCCCCTGCAATTCATGCATGATGTGGTACAACATTTTGATGTTTTCTGTATACATACTACCATGCCATGTGTTTGCACCAAATTATATGCCCCTGCGATGGCATATTCAATGTGATAATATTTTTTTGCAAATTAGTGTACCTACATCAATTACGCCGGCGGAAGGCAGAGGTGAGCCATCACAGTTTCACATCTGGCAGCGCGAGGGGACATCCTCGCAGGTAATGAAGCAGACCTACATTTTTAAGTCGTCAACAACATGGGTGAGCTGAGTTTTCCCAAAAAGGATTTCCAGGGCCAGAACAACAGCAATTGCGTTGAGATGGTTGCAAGAATAATAATACACATCAGTGTAGTTTTTTGAGTAGTCTATCGCATAATGTCTATCTGGTCACCTTGAATGCTAGCGTATTAATAAAAGTGTATGTCGAGTGAGTGAGTGAAGTTATTTGGGCTGCTCTTAACATCGAAGTCTTGATAGCTGATGAGGCTGAAGCAACGTGAGTATGGAGCAGCGTAGAAATGATTGGGTGGGAAAACAGGATATCCCGAGAAAACCTGCCGACCAACGGCATCTTCCGGCACAATTCCCACATCCGAAAACCTAGGAACGACCACACCAGGAATCAAATCCGGTTAGTCTATGTGGGAGGCGTGTTGTCTGACCACCACACCACCACATCCCTGCGTATGTCGAGGAAAATATAATTAATGTAAGAGGTAATACAGACATTTGAGAAAAGGCCGAGACAATCAGCCTAAGTTGATCGACATGGCTGACAGGTTATGGCGAACGAGCATGTGTCCAAAGGATAAGTTCCTATTGGCAGGAGAAGGAAGCAACAGGAGGCGACAAAACCCTCGAAAGGAAAGGAACCTGGAGTGGTTTTGTCTTGAACTAACGAGGAATAACAGGACTCAGTGTGGCAGGCGCAGAAACAGTTAAAGGATGTCAAATGTCAGTGGCCTCCTGCAGGCAAGGTTTAAGCTTTTGTTAGTTGACCAGATGGTAAAATGGAAGTGAGAGGGAGGAAAACTCAGTCGAAAGTTAGGAAAATCCAAATGCGGCATACGTTACTGTGAATGTATAACACAAATACTATCACAATGCTAGAGACTGGTGTAGTTATTACACAATGAAAACTGTAAAATGAAACAATTTTTATTTTATAAAATCATAATGTGTAATTCATAGATTATACTAAAAAAAATAAAGAGTCAGGTGTATTTTACTTATAATTAAAACTATAAGTTGATCATTTAGGAAGTTACAATATAATCATAACACATTGCTGTAAGGAACACCGTGGGCGAGCGTGTGCTGCCATTCTGCCATTGCCAGTTCCATTTGCAGTCATGAGTGGCAGCACTACAATTGTAGAGTTGCAGGAAAACACTGTGCCAGCTGTTCACCAACTACACACTTATGACTATTGCTTGCTTTTTCCAGTAGGACGGTATACCACTGCCTTACTATCAAGATTTATGGTCGCTCCTGGATGAGACATTTGTTGGTAGGCGGATATGCCAACGAGGAAATGTTCGATATCCACCCAGATCTCCAGATTTAACATAATTTGAATTCTACATGTGGGCAACTCTGAAGAGCACACACTGTGTAGGCCAGAGAAAGCCACAGACACTGGAGATCACGAGATACACGACTGCGTATCCACTCCAATGGAAACCATGTATACTTCTCTATTGGCTGTACTGTTCTACAGCGTTGCAGACGATGTATTGCTGTTGACGTTGGACATTTTAAACGTTCCTAACTGCCACTAACATTTGAAGACAGCCAAAGTTGTTCTTATTGCATAAAATACAAGCAGCCCCATAAAATTGTCTCCACTAGTGTCTTGTTGATCCTGTTCAAAGAATGTAAACATTAATTTGAGACATCCGGCGCATTCCATTGCAAGATTAGTACATACGATTTAAAGAGCAAACCAACTGAAATAAAATGGTATAGAATGTGCCATTTCGGAGATAATTGTGAAAACATGAATACAAAAATTAACTTTTAAAAAAAAATGCAAGGTTCTTGATATGGCAGCTACTGTGCCAAATTAAAAAGCTTTAGGTCTAATGGCTTATAAATCGAACAGCGGTAAAATTTCTCGCATCGTATACTTACGCCTGTTTCCGGAGCAGTAACTGGAAAGGTGGCCGTGATATTCAAAGCTTGAATATTGGCCATATAAGCTGAAAAAGGGAAGAAATTGTACTTCCGGCCAACTCTAATAAATGAAACTTGCTCACTTTTAAACCTGTCCCAAGTAATTCACACTAGCGCACAAATGTGTAACGATGTGAAGTAATGAGAAGTATATGTCAGATGCGATGCCTATAAGGCAAAACTATAAAGGAATTGCAATCACATAAGTATTCGAGGTGAATTGGTTCAAACAAGAGAGCAGTTGTGGGACCTAAACAATTGTTCGGTTTGTATAAAAAATACGAAGGAGAGAATATGGTATATCAAACACACAGTCTGATTGGCTTACATGGAATTTTAGGCATAAAATATTTCATAAAGAGGGAAGATGAAATCGGGAATGTGGCAAAATTACACGATAAACTTTTAACTATTGAAAGTTGGAATTTAGAAATAATGCATGCGACACTAGGTCTAAATGGAAACCTTATCTTCAATGTACCTATAGAGCCTATAGAGAACATGACAAATGCATTTTTTTTCCGGGGAAAAGGATGGTCAAATTACAACAATCTATGCAGTATTACGTCATATTGTTAAATTACAATAAATAAATAAAAATTGGATGGAAATTCCGAAAAAAAAAACACAATGCAAGTAACACTTTTAGAAATACTGACAAAATCCAAACCAAAATTTGAACTTGGCTTATACTATTAGTTTCTATTAGTTTAAGTTCGAGGTTTTGAGAGTTCTTGTTAGATCTACTTCATTTTCCAACCTATAGCTATAAAATGGTAAGAAATAGAGTCACGGTGAAATCCGGACATCCAAATCCATTCCACCTTCTTGGTGATTCTATCAAGCGGAGTTCAAAACGGAAAGAAGTGAAGGAAAGAAGAAGAATGATAATCGGTCCTCGATAGCATAATCAGCTTGATTCAAACTTGAATCAAGCTTGTCGTGACAAGCCTGTAAGTTTGCAGCAAGATTGATTCAAGTTTGAATCAAGCTTGTCGTGACAAGCCTGTAAGTTTGCAGCAAGATTGATTCAAGTTTGAATCAAGCGTGATTGTCTCCAGGTGTAAAGCTGGTGGCAAGCTTTATTGGTTTATTTGCCACGATTGTGTCACACTTGTTTTGTTTATTGTTAAAAGACTTGATTTTTTTAACAGCTGCACACAGACATGTAGATAGTGAGTGAGAAGTGAAGTACGAATAGGAAAGTACAAATTTGCTGGTACAAAATCTACATCTTAAAGCTGTGTCAGCATTAAAAACAGTGTTGTTGGGTTACATGTACACAAACATTGTTGTTGGGTTACATGTACACAAACATTGTTGTTGGGTTACATGTACACAAACATTGTTGTTGGGTTACATGTACACAAACATTGTTGTTGGGTTACATGTACACAAACATTGTTGTTGGGTTACATGTACACAAACATTGTTGTTGGGTTACATGTACACAAACATTGTTGTTGGGTTACATGTACACAAACATTGTTGTTGGGTTACATGTACACAAACATTGTTGTTGGGTTACATGTACACAAACATTGTTGTTGGGTTACATGTACACAAACATTGTTGTTGGGTTACATGTACACAAACATTGTTGTTGGGTTACATGCACACAAACATTGTTGTTGGGTTACATGCACACAAGGATTTTCCTCTTCTCGTGTAACCGTCATAAAAAAACGTAAGTTTTAAATATAAAAAAAAACTGATTATTGGAAAATATCGTAAAACAAGCCGTCAGTTTCAGCGAACTTAAAAATAATCTGATAGTCTTAGATAGCATATACCGAAGCTTGCAGCAAGCTTCCATTTGATTCGAATTTGGGTTGTAGAGAAAGCTTGCCACGTCATGTGTGATTGAAGTCTCTATCGAAGCCCAATTCTTACGATTGGCAATGGAAATTGCTAATGGAAAAAAGCTCGCAGATGGCTTCAATTATAGTTACTTTCAGCTTGCCAAGCAAGTCGAATAGTCAGTTTTTCAAAAAATTAAAAATGTCTCTTTTTATGGCGGATACATAAGACGAGGAAAATCGTTGAGTACATTCAACCCAACAGCAATGTTTTCAATGCTGACACAGTTTTGAGATGTAAAATACTGTGTCACCTCACTTCTCACACACATTATACATTACTGCGTACAGCTGTTAACATAATCAAGTCTTAACAACTAACAAAACAAGTTTTGTGAAACAATGTTTTTGCAAAGACGACAAACAGCTGATCTGTAAATACGAAAAGCCACAGTCGTAAATGTACACGAACTCTAGCTGCCGATCAAGATACATGCTAAGTTATTCGTACTTATTTGTGTGCCTTATAATTTTCTGAGTACCAACAACACACAACAAAACATTTTTTTACGCAGAAAATTAACACTATCCGTAGTACTTCTACCAAGTATCAGTTATAAAAAGTAATTTACTTTAGTTGCGACCAATTCAGCATCAGTGCCTGCATTTACAAGACCGTATCCCGCCGGAATGGGCAGAAATATCTCACTCGCCATCTCAGTTTACAAATCGTTTTAAGAGAAAATTGTAGCCATTTATTTAAAGTGTAAGAATATTGTAATTTCAAGCAGTATTTACTTCGTGGCCACAATTTAGCTTACAATAAAAGAAATGTACTGTTAAGAAATTATACTATGATTACTGAAGACTAACTCACCATTTACTTTCAGTAAAGATAAGTGCAAGAACTATCAGTAACTCCTCTTCAGTGAATGGTTTCAGATAATGGCATTAAATGGCACGTTCGTCCCTTTAAAAGACAAGGAACTAACGACGATATAGCATGGAACTCTTTGAAAGCATTAACGATTTCCATAGCAAAAGAAGTTCCAAATGAGCAAAATACAAAACTAATAATTATTTAAATTAATTGCAGTGAAGCCATCTCTTTGCAAAGTTTGTGTGTTTTCAATCATCGCTAACACAACAAGAAGATTAAAATGCAGTAATTCGCAGTATAAAAGGTGACTCGGAAAAGTGAAAATTACAAATAATTGTATTATCTCTTGATAACTGGAGTTTCTGTTGGAGAAAATAATAAAAAAAAAAAAAAAAAAACCCCATCATTTATACTTACACAAAAAGAAAAATGTTCCAGTTAGGTTTTAACCTCACAATTTTATGGGCACAAAGTTCTGAAAATAAAAAACCTCCATAAATGTAGAAGTCCCGAATTACGTGTAATCCAGTCTATGCTCACAAATGGACTAATTCGTAGGTTAAATCCTAGACTTTCCCATTCCCGCCTCGTCGCATCATGTATGCTGCCGTTGACACACATGACCACCAAGAACCCACGGAAAAAATGTGTTTGCCAAACAACAAGAACAACTGTAACCTGAGATGATGAAGCCAGGCCTAAAACAATTGTATCATTTGTATAAGTCAAAAATATACCACGATCGTGAGGATCGGACTTAGGGCTCTTGTCCACGACAAGAATTTTCACCGGAACGGTAATTCCGCCGGGCCGGAAGAAAAACCTTGTCTCTGTTTCCATGGAGACGGCAGGCGGCCGGAATGAAGTCAGTTGAGTCTTGGAATCCCTGCACTATGGATCTGGAGATAACTTGCAACCTCATAGCAGTATATTATTTTCGTAAAAAGCGGCATTAACAGCGTAGAAAGTACTGAGTTCATCCACTAATGCAAGATCGATTTAAGCTTGGTGCGTTTAGTACGTTGTTTGATAAACTAAAAGAAGACTACGCAAAGCATAGGAATTTTTACAGAATGTTTAAAGAAACACTTGATAAAGTATTGGCACTTCGCTCTTCGCTGCAACCATTTGAAACATGAAGACAACAATGTGCGGAACTGCATTTCTCCACCTGAAATGCTGGCTGTGACACTGAGGTGAGCCTTACTACAGTCTATTTCGTGTAAGGTGAAACTTATTTGACAGGTCAACCATGTATTTTTCGTTGACAGCTGTCCACATCAAACATACTCAATTCTAAACTTAAAATGTGTGTTGTATCACTGAATATGAACACAGCTTTGAATAATATTTTGAGAATACAGAAACACCTACATATTTTCATTGAGAGAGAACATGTGGTCTCACCTTAAATTAACTACAAAATATATTGAGCACTCGTTTATTTATGTTTAAGGAATAAATAAGATCACGCATTAACATAAAAGATTTAAGTGAACAGTCCCATTAGTCACCAAGGAATAAGATATTGCACGTAACTTGGCGAAATGTGAAAACGAGACCCAAAATAGGAAATGTCCATAAATATAAAGAAAAAAGTAACATAAATAAGAATAGCCCGCCTTGACTGTGCATGTTTTAGAACGCATTTTATAAATCCAATATTTGTGAAACATCAGACGCAGTGGATGCAGGGCTGGTGTAAGATTGAAAACACATGACATCTTATGAATGTTGAACAGGAGAATTAACTGGATGGCTATTTTGCCGATTCATCCATGGTGTCTCATGGCTGGTCGCAACACTGGTAGTGGATGAGGCATGTGGCATTCGATATGTTGATGTACCTCCTACAGTTTGGTATGCATGTAGTGCACTATACTCAGCATACTGATTGAAGGAATGTTGAGTGGGTTGGGGCGTCATTCCACTGTTGCTTCGCTTCTTCCTCGTCGAATTTGTCAACAGTTGGTGCAATACCCTTAAGAAAGGGCATGATTCTGCTTTGTCCCTGTTCAATGGAAGTGTCAATGACAGCCAGCATTTTCTTGTCCAATTCACTTATATGTCGTTTGCTTTTTGGTGGTTTTTCTATATTTTCATCTATACGTTTGTTCACACGACTGTTAGCTTCATCAGTTTCACCAGGATCATCGTCAGGCATATTTGACGAAGTTTGTCAATGAGTTGCAATTTTCGTTACAAACTGTAGTTCATCATAAAACGCTTTTTATGTGATGCTGCACCGCTCTTCTGATCCTCAATAACTTTTTTGTGGAACTTCATCCAGTTGTCACCAATTTACCTGCAAAGAACCGAATGGGAAATATTATCTTATAGGTTCCTGTTTGTTTCAGGTACCTGGCAACAGGAAATACCTTCACAGTCCTCCATTACAGTTTCCGACTAGAAATAAAAACAGTAAGTAGAATAGTACGTGTAGTATGCAAGAAGATATGGATGACATCACGTGGGGCATACATGTCAACTCCGACTACCAGTAAATAGATGGATATAGCACATCAGTTCGAAGTTATTGCACATTTCCCGAATTGTGTTGGGGCCGTCGACAGCAAGTACATCAGAATCATGAAGCCACAGGACAGTGGACCAATGTTCTATAACTAGAAAGGTTATTATTCATTGGTTCTAATGGCAGTTGTTGACACAAATTCTGATTTCATTTATGTTGATGTCGGTGCTTATGACAAGGGTTGCGACTCAAGTGTGTTTAAAGAACCTTTTTTTTGGAAAAAGGTGCAGGACAAAACACTGAACCATCCCCAAAGCCACTACCAGTTACTGAAGAGGAACTTTCTTGTGTTTTCGTAGGTGACGAAGCTTTTGCATTACACAGTAATTTTTTTCGTTCCTATCGTGGCAGAAGGATTGATCATGTGAAGCGAGTTTTTAATTACCCCTTAACACGAGCAAGACGTTTCGTTGAGTGTGCTTTCGGTATAATGAGCAATAAATTGAGAATTTTTCACCAGCCATTAAATGTTTCTACTGACCTCGCAGACGACATAGTGAATGCATGTTGTATTCTTCAAAACTTTATCCACAAAGAAGAGGGACTCAATACTACTTCCATCAACACAATCATAGATGAGAACTCAGAACTTTCAACACTCCCTCGTTCACAAGCAGTGCGAGGTAGCTTGGGAGCAAAAGCTATTAGAAATAGATTTGCTAACTATTTCGTTTCAGAATGTGGAATAATTCTGTGGAAAGGCAGATTTTAGTAATTAATGCAGTGTTATATAGTGACAACTGAATATGATAAATTCAGTGTAATGTGTTCCAGCATTTTTTCAGTGCTACACACCCGAAAATCAACACAATTACCTTACTTTCCTTTATTTGTATTTACCAGTACTAATTTTGTGGTTTATATTTTTGGACGGGAATAATAGTGTAGATACTGTACCCGATTTTGATCACTCAAAACGTCGAACAATTCAGGAAGTTTATTAACTTATGTTCCACCCATTGGGAGATGATTCCTTTAAATTGTATTTTGGCAAAATATCGAAAACGACGTGGAGTTTATTACGATTATGTGGGCAATGTTAGTGTTATTGTGATCTTAAACGTGTGAAGAAACCGCTATTTAAACCTCTCCCCTTCTAGAAAATAACGGAGTGGTTACCCTATTATTGCAAAAAAAAATAATAATAATACGTCAGATTTTTTAAAAATGTAATGTTGTATTTTTTGTCTGTAACATACGCTAGTAAATACAATGTATATTTGCGTGTACCACTTGGTTACATATTTCGTTTCTTCAGCATGCGGGAGTGATTCAAAATCTTCTTTCAGGAGGCTGCATACTTCTTTCCATGCTTCCAAAGTCAACCACCTGTCTTTATACTCTTCTGTAGTCTTGTCCCACAGAACTGGTTGTTCCTAAACCAGCATAATCAGTATATAACAATCTATAATAAATTCTGCACTCATTTTGACAATGAACAATGTACCACAATCAGCAAGCTCTATCCAGCCACTAACGGTGAGTTTGCCGGATCGTGGACAAGCGCACATGTCACCACATGTCTGAACGTGCACACCGCGCTCCGCTTGCCTGCCGGCTCTACAGTGGGAATCCGGTGCTGCTCACGGCAGCCGGAACGGTAGAAACGCCGTGACGGCTCGTGGACAAGCTCTCATACAAAATAATGAATCACTACCGAACCGGCAGTTCCACCGGAACGGCGGATGGCAAAATTCTTGTCGTGGACAAGCGCCTTTGTGAACGAGGAGATTTGCTATGGTTGAAGTGATGAAATTTGGGTGGATTGTTGGAAACTGCGGTAATGACAGTTGAATCCCTGGGCGTCAGCTAACCAATCATGATTCTGCTGATCACGGGTTAGCATAGTGTGAGCGAAAGATTACTGGACCGCCAGTGCAAGAATGGCACAAGTGTCCAATAGATTAACCTGATGAGGATAGTAACTACAAGAAACCGTTTTTTTTCTCTTCGGAAGGGAGGACACAAAGTACAGGCATTCCCCTCTCCCCCATCCCTTCGCCCACCGACCATCAGCTGTACTGTGATTGGGCAAACTCTTCCCTCTTCCCCTCATTTACATAATTCCCCTACAAGGCATGCTGTTATTGACTGTTGTTTGAGGGCAGGGTTTACCCCTCCTTTCCCCTCCTTCCCCGGAGGTTTGCTGTGCTTGGTCAGTTGGTTGTTAGAGCAAGATCGGCACAAGATACATTTTAGGAGGTAGGATTTTGCCTAGCGAGCAACTGAGAGCTCTGATGGCAGAATGATGTTATGGGATGGAAAGGGGGGAGGGGTGGAAGTATCGGGAGCAATATAGGTGTTGCTCCTACGGTATTCAACGAATGATGTGGTTGGGTGGCAAATTGTGCAATTAGAGCAATTGAATAACGAACATTACAAATCAAGCAATTGAATAATGGTCGTTACAATCAAAGTGCAGAGTAATTACTAAGTACTGAATAATTGGCGAATACACAGTAAGTACAATTACCAGTTAAACAAGTACGAGTACCGAAATAGTCCTTGGTTCGAAGCCAATCGGAGGTAATTAGACTTAATCACCTAATAAATAATTTCTTAATTACAAATTAAGTACACATACTGATAATATTTACAACATTACTGATACTAATTACGAATTAAACAAAGTATATGTAAAAGGCCGATACTGGTGCAGTGCACTTTTTGGGGCTATTTCTTCTAAAATTACAACAAAAACCTCAGTACACTAAATAGGGTTATCTCGCCTAAAATTGCAGGAAAAAAGTTAGAAACCCAAAATCTGAAAATTGATGAAAACCAACGAAATATCGAGGGTTTTCGGTCCAAAATCATGGTTTTGAGGGCTAAATTGAAGCTCTTAAAGTTTTTCTAAAGGTGCTCTCAAAAACAAGCAATTTTAAGCTAAAATCAAACAATTTTAAGCAAAAAACCAGTCAACTTTTAGCAGTTTTTCCAAAATTAACGCACAGGCTTTGGCACAAGCAGAAGCAGCTGTGCAAGGTAAAAAAAAAAAAAGCAAAATCATACAAAATCAAGCAAACTTAACGTTTTCTAGATACGATAATTTTGCGAATGAGCAATCTAAATCAAGTAAATTTAAGAGAAAAAAAAAGCAAATCAGATGAAATATTAAAAAAGATAATTGATACATTAAAATAATAGAATATTTGCAATTTTAACAGAATTCTAAATCATGCATAGTTTTTCCATTTTTTATTTCTTCTAAATCTTCATATGCGATAAAAACTTGCCTCTCAGTCATCATTTTTAAGCTATTTTCATCAATTATCGTTGTATAGCGATATGGTAAAAGTATTGAGAGCTTCGAGAGGCAAGCTTTTCGCCCAACTGATCAAACTAAGGGGGATTTAAATGTTTACCATAATATAATCGAATGTGTTATTCCTATAGGAGATTGCTTTTCTTTTACAAATGATGCTTATGTTTATGAGCAGCCTAGTTTACTAAAGAGAGATAAGGTTGGAACTGATGCAAAATATGTTAAAGAAGACAATATTGATGTTTGTTCGAACTTTTTTCCTTTCCAATTTTCTAGAGTAGAAATCTCAAAGCATAGAAATATCATTGAAGCTGTTGATAATACAGGTATAACAACAAAAAGAAATGCTTTATTAACATTGCCAAGCGTTAAAAATCTATATCGATATAAATCTGTTTCTAGTGAAAAAATGACAAAAGAGGTTAAAATAGATTTTTTTTGTGTTAAAACAAATGATATAATCTATCCTCTTAGATATCTGTTTGGTTTTATTCGTGATAACAATGAAGTTTATTGGAAATGTGGCTATAAAATTACTTTTTTTCGTAAGTCATCTGATAAAAATTGTTTATTTCTTTATGAAACTTTTGATAAAGGTGATAAAGTTACGAAACATCATCCTGATCCTGGTAAAATTGTTATTGAAAAATTATAAAATATGTGGCCTATTTTTGAATATGAATCTAAAACAGCCATTTAAATTAAAGAAAAAATGTACAAAGATCCAAAAATACCTATTAGTTTTGAGTATTGGCAATTAGAAAAGGAAGATCCTAACGGAACAAATGTTTTTAACTTTGATATAAAAGATCAGATAAAAAATTCACAATTTGACATACCCGATTTTGTAATTGTAGACTTTCAATTTAGTTGAAAAAATCGTGCTGAACAGCATAAACACGCTGCTATGTTTGATCATTGTAATGTGAAAAACATTTATGTTAAAAATGGTAGAAATGAAATTTTTGCTAAAGAAAACTGGAATCTAGACATTGAAAAGGGTGTTTATCTTAAACAGTTTCTGGCTTATAGTGATTTTAGAAATCCAAAGATCGAACTAGAAACCTACTTTAGAAATAATCAACTGTATTATAAACAAACTACAAACTTTGATGGTGATATTAATTACTATTCATTTTTTGGGCGAAGGCCTTTATAAGTTATATAATTGTTCGTACAGAAAAATAACCTTAGATAAAGAAAAAACAAATATAAAAACATGTGTTGATTTTAATAAAAAATTTGAAAAGGCAGGTATAATTTGTAACATTGTTTTAATTAGTCGAAGATATCTTACTTACGATTATTTAAAAGAAAGAATTACTGAAGATTTATAAATTCTTAATATTGATAAATGGAGGAATCAACAAATTGTTCCGATAGTTTAAAGCAATTTTCCCTTATAGTTGAGTGGTTACGTTTAAAGCTTGTACGATTTTTTGATCAAATAAAAAATTATTTTAATAATTCTAAATAAATTTATTTTCCTTATAAATGACACTACAAATTCCTGTGTTGCCTTGCAGTTTGACAGACATTTCAAAAGGTGGTAGTGGGTAAAAAATTCCTTCTTATAGATTAGATAATGCATGTGAAGATCTTAAAAATATAGTTTACAAATCTAATTCAAATGTACAAAGCTTACAATTATCGATCTTCGATAACATTGACGATAAATATGAACTTCGAGAAATTGGTGAAAATCTAGAGCAAATAGGAGAAGTTTTTAAAAAATTAGTAGAACTTCGATAACTGTGATTTCATTGAATTTATTCTGTTCCTCAATCAAATGCATCATCTGCATTGTAACCAGATTCTTCTTCAATAGAACTTTCTGACTATTCATCAGAATCAGATAAGGGATCCCCAATTATAAATTAATCGTAATCGGAATCAACTTCGTGTACTACATCTAAAAAGTCTAAAATTTCTAAATAATCTGAAACATGTGAATCATAACCAGATTCGTCATCTCAATTATCTGTGTCTAAAACTTCTAAATCTGAAATAATTATAGTATCATAACCAGATTCGTCTATGCCTGAATCATATTCACTGCCAAAACTATGTGCTGCATCGTAATAAGATTCACCATCTGTATCTAGAAGGCCATTCATTTTGAATTTTTTTATTATGCTTATTTATAAGATATCAATTTTATAAAGAAAAAATATTTTTCAATCTGCTGACAAACTCAGTTTGATGCGATTTTCATAAGATTTAGATTGCTCGTTCGCAAAATTCGCGTTTCTATAAAATGATAAAATTTATTTGATTGTTTTAATATATTGCTTGTTTTTACCTTGCACAGCTGTGTCTACTTTAGCTGACGCTTTTGCCAAAGCCTGCACGCTCATTTGTCGAAAACTGTTAAAAATTTGGTTGTTTTTTGTTCAAAATTGCTTCATTTTAGCTTAAAATTGCTTGTTTTTGAGAGATCCTGTTTAAAATATTTTAGAGCTTAAATTTAGCCCTCAAAAACCATGATTTTGGAGCAGAAACCCTCGATATTTCGTTGATTTTTCATCAAATTTCAAAATTTGGGTTTTTAATTTTTTTCCTGCAATTTTAGACGAAATAACTTTATTTAGTCCGCTGAGTTTTTATTTTTTATTTTTTTTATTGTAGAATAAATAGCCCCAAAAAGTGTGCTGCACCAGAGTCGGCCTTTTACATCTACCAAACAATTAGAATAATTACCTATTAAACAAGTATCCATATCGAGAGAGTAATTACACATCAAGTACAGAGACTAGTTGCACAAGTACCAAGACCATAATTACACATCCGTCCACCATCACTCCCGACTGCAGATTAAACTCAGATTGTATTTGTAATTAATTATAAACCCCTACCAGCTACCCAACTGGCCATGCACACTGCTGGCAGCCCCAGTTATTTTTCTGCTAGACTGCCTCCTGGACCACCAAAGTTTCCCAGCATGGCATCTCCTACCCTGCCTGTACGCTCGGGTTTTCAAACAACTTCAGTTAAGTAACATGCTTCAATTGTGTAATTTTACATTTTATTATACTCTAGCGATACCCTTGCCCGCTTCGCTTGGCATCTATTTATTATTTAATATACATAATTAATAATAGCATTATAGGTTCTATTATTAAAATTTTTAATACAAAATTTCAAAAAACATTTTAAAAGTAATTTTAAAATGTTCTCAATAATTATAACTTAAAGTAAGAAAGTTAATTTTAACATTTTTTTTTTAATAGCAAACAGACTGTGACTTAGTAATTTTCCATAGGTTTTATTAAATTTACATTAACAGTACAGGGGAGTATAATCCTCAAATTAACTTAGTTATTTCGTAAATAGGAAATATGAACCTCCTATTCCAAAGTATTGTTTTACGCAGGTTTTATTAAATTGTCGTTAATTTGTTAGAGTTTCTCTGTAGTATATGTTTATTGTTTTATTATTTTCTGGTATCAAAATGTATTGGTTTTCTGGAGTTCTGGCTCTAGAAAACCCAACATATAATAGACATGAGAAAATCATCCCTTGCTCAAATCTATTCCCACAATATTGAGATTTTGTCCCTGGTACTTGTTTATTGTGAGAGCAAATGATACCCTCACCAGAAACTGCAACCACTTGAATGGAATAGGTAGATTCGGTGGGATCATAGGGATACGTGGAATATGCGCTAGCTGTCCAGAGGCAGGCCCAGTTAATATTATTGCTTCGATGATGTTGTTCCGCAAATATTTTATAAATAGTATCGTTCCATTACACATATTAGGTGGGTTTAAGTTGCCTAGTGACATTATTGGGATACCAATCACTAATTTAAGGTCGTGGTGTGGAAGGCCAGAAATATTGAATGAATTAAAAAATTCTTGAGGATAGTACTCATTGTTCTTAATGTTGGTGACGTTAATAACGGATCTGTAATGTTTAACTTAAGGCCGGGATCTTCTTGTAATATCATTGTATTTGCTTCATTAACTGTAGAGTCTCTGGGAGCTACTATTGCCCTTGAACAGAGCCAATGATAATCTCTTTGCAATAAATTTCCTAGATAGTGGTATATTGCATCTATAAGATGTTCTAATTTATGGACTTTGGGACCCAATCCAGCATAAAGTTTGATTTGAGCGCTACCACCATTTGTGCTTAGAAAGATGATTTTTCTTTCTCCAAGCTTTAGCAATTGATGTAGAAGCCCCATTATCATTGTTTTCGCTGAAATGGGCTCTCATGTTAGTGCAGAAATTAAGTGTTTGATCTGAACCCCAAGATGGAGATGATTTTAGGTATGCTTTTACAGTGTCTGCATGTGTTCCATTTGCTATGAGAGGAAGGGTTTGGCGAAAATCACCAGCAAAAACAAAAGTGACACCACCCATGAGTACATTTGAGTTTCTGAGATCTTGGAGCGTCCGGGTTATTGTTTCAACATGAGCTCTATGGCTCATAGTACATTCGTCCCACATAATTAATTATGCATCTTGTAGCAATTTGGCAAACGGTCCATTTTTACATATGCAACATACTGAATTTTGCTCCAAAGATACATTGTGGTAGATGTTAGTGGTAACTCTCTTTTTAAGTTGGTTATTTAACTAAATCAACATTGGTATTAACTATGGTAAACAATCAAATTAAAACTGAAATAATTAATTTGTAATGTATAAAATTTTTTTAAAAATTATTTCTAAATTCATTTACCTTTTCCGTTAGCATTAAAAAAATCCATTATTATATAGTATGTCTAAATAACAGTTAATTGTTAAGCTGATGCTCAAACAAACAATATATGGTCTCTTGTTTACAAAATAAACTCTAACTAATCACAAAATCATTAACATAACCATTCTCTGGGAATCGATTTATTATTTTTAAAATAAATTATTTATTACAAACTTTCCAATTTAAATTTAAAATTAAGTTTAAGAAGTTAACAATTCTTGCTAAACTGATACAGGTATGGCAAAAATATGATTTAGTAGTTAATTAAATTCTCTTAATTTTTTTAAGTATATGTAATTATTTTGCCATAATTGTATATTAAAGTTAGATTGTTAAATTTAACGTCATTTTTCATTAATTGATTTGAACATTTCTTTCGTAAATCTATAGCTTCGAGTATGAAAGTACATCCAAAAATAGTAATTTAATGGTTTTATATTTATTTAATTTTTTTTCTATTTAAAATTTCCCCTGGTGTCATAACGTCATGATATATTATAGCCTATGTTCTTCCAGAATGACCAGGCTACTTAACAGTGAAATAATGTTTTAAATCGGATAAATAGTTCTAGAGATTACCTCCAACAGACTCACAAACTTACCTCTTCATTATATTAAGTGTAGAAAAACACTGTTCCATCGTGGTTCCCAATATGTCAATAAAGTATCATGTTAGCCTACTGCTAATTTTACTTCTTATCATATAAAGAAAGTTCCTTTATGTTTTCCAGCATTTTAGGTAAGTATTATTTTGTGGGAATTAATTTTACATTTTATTATTTGAATAAAGACTGTTTCATATGTACAATCGTGTTTCCAGCTATTTCAGTATAGTATTGTTTAGTATAAGGTAATTTTACATCACATCTTCTTATATAAAGACTGTTTCATATGTTCAATCGTGTTTTCCAACTAGTACAGTAAAGTATTATTATGGCAATTTTATATGGCAATTTTACATTTCGTCTTATTATATAATGTCTGTTTCACTTGTTTAATCGTGTTTTCCCATCAATTTAAGTAAATGTAGCCTATTATTCGCTGTTAAAAATTATCAGAATATTTGGAACTTAATTTTGCATTATTTCGTAACATAGTATTTTAAGATATAGTATAAAGTAGTGTGTTAGACATGCGTTCCTGCTACTATTCAAGGTGTGCGCTGACCGAATTACTTCGCCTGCTGTGACTATTCACACACTGTTTATCACACTTTACAACTCGTCTGAAGTTAGAATTTTTAATGATATATTAATAATAAAAGTGTGCTAGAGTTTTAAATGCGCAACTACTACTTATCTGATTCGCAAACTGAGCAATGCCTCTGCTGCTTCGTTCCCAGACCGCCGGCTGAATACTTTAACCAACCACATCATGCTGTAAGCCTTGCATTGTTCTCACTATACAAACCTATACTTAGTTACATCTCTTACCACTATTTCAGTAAAGTATTATTTACCAGAATCTAATTTTCATTCAACGTCGCCTCATAAGATAATATTTAAAAAAATATATATTTAAATAAAATAGATAGTCTGTCATGTTCCTTCACATTTACGTTTAAACACTACGTGCAAGCTATTGTATATTATAGGAATAGCTATCAATATATAGCACGCAGGCATACTCCAGACACAGCGAAAGCCATCAGCTCACATCTGTGACCAGCTGAACTAGTACGTCGCTGACGGAGGTTTGGTAACCACAGCACTTTCACCCTCATAGGATCTCTCGACATCTGCGTCAGTCTTCGCTACTCTGGCTGCCCACTCGGTCCATGACCATGCGCAAAACAAATTATTTGATTACATGGTTTGTGTTTAGTTCTTACATATCATTTTCTATACGTTCAACATACCTTATTCTCACAAGTTTTACAAGCTTCAACTCCGGGTTTATCATTAGGTTTTTCCAGTTTTAAAATAATATAAGAATTAAATTTAATAAAATTAATTAAACCTTACTTGAAATTGTCATAGTGTTGAGTTGTGCTTAGTCGCGCAAGGGTCTGATAATTATTATTTACTCTGCTAAATATTATCATTTTACATGTTACCTCTGCTAAATATTATCATTTTACATGTTACCTCTGCTAAATATTATCATTTTACATGTTACCTCTGCTAATATTATCATTTTACATGTTACCTCTGCTAATATTATCATTTTATGTTTCTAAATATTATTTCACTAATTTTATTGTACCTTGAATTTTTGTACTCAGTCAAAAATTATATTTGTATAATTACATTTGTGTCATTGTAAAAGATCTTTTGTGTCATGATCAAACTACAGGGGATTTATTTTAAATATGTCTTTTGCCCATCATCACCCAGGTCCTATATATATACATTCGAGCGCCACCAATCATGGGACCCAAGTCCTATTAGATATGGAATGCCAGAGCTGGACACCCATAAGTATCGTCTTCTTTCCACTCCCCTCTCCTCTTTCTCTCTCCTTGTCTGTCTTCTTCTTCTCTCTCTCTCTCTCTCTCTCTCTCTCTCTCTCTCTCTCCCTAGCACACCCCAACATAAGTAAAATTTTCATAAGATTTCCAACAAGGCAAGCTGGCTGGGATCGTATGCAAACACGAAGCTAATTTCTCTCTCTAGACATCCTAGCTGTTTATTTTTAAAATGTTTGGATTTGATATCTACCATAATTTCCTCATTTATAATTGTTTTAAGCAAACTTGTATGTAGATATGACTTACAAGTTACAAGTTATATTGCCAATACTTTTTAATATATACTGTGTAAATTTAAGTCAAAAATAACTATTCACAAAATAAATTACAAACACTTATTACAAACCCGCAGAGCTAACTAACATACAAATAAAACTGAATTTATCAAAAAAAAAGTATTACAATAAATTTGATACAACCCAAATTTGTTTCACGAATCGAAACTGCCGTTATTACACTCTTATTAGTTTGAAAGTCGAACACTGCGTATATAAGCCTGTGCTCTTCAGGTCAAGGAACAAAACTTTTAAGAGTAGGTGTTGCGAATGGATTTCTAGGTAAATAGATTTGTGTAATAAGCAATGAGTAAATACACAAAGTAATATTTACGTAATGGTTCGAGACTCGTCAAAGCTACTTAAACTTTATTCACATATCAAGTAACCCAGCGAACATTGCCCCGGGGAACAGCTTTGCTTGTGACAAGTTCACACTTACACAAAGGTAACACAAACACGCACAGTATAACACACATACACACTCTCACACAACTTATTTGCACATACCACACCAGCCAGTTGCAAAACCCATAGCAACAAACTTTACAAGCAAAACTAAATAATTGACTACTATATCATCATATCATACTAGACTCTTGCTTCTACTAAATCGCATTCCATCTTCATCACATCGTAGAATTTCGGAAATGAGTACTACTACTTCCAAATATTCGCTCTATACTCACTATAAGATATTACTAAAATATTTATAGTAAAACACCAGTATTTATTTTCATCTAATGGTAAGATAATCGAATAAGCTCAGTACACGATTTCACATAGTCAGAGAGACGCACATCATTTTCAAACAGCTACAATATCCTATGCCCTAACTACTGTCAAACTGATTGCTACTGGAGGGTAGATAACATTTGAAAATCTACTGAAGCCATGAAATTATCTGTATATTCAAAACATTCACAAGTGAGTAGGAGGAAACAAATTATTTTTTTTTTTACAAGCATCTCGTATAAATTAATGAAGGTTTTCCTTCCTTTATTCAGATATTAATATTTACTGGAAACATTATTTAATCAAAAAGTCTCTACTTATTTTTCTAATTTCCATTTAAATTGTCAGAAAAGTCCATCTCAATAGCTATACAAATCAGAGCTTACAGTTATTTTTGTATATATCAAACGCATTCACTACAACCATTAGAAAAAATGTATATTTGATGATAAAATGAATACCATCTTCAATAAACCTTTAACTCAGATTAGACTTAAACATTTCTCCCAATCAGTTTAATATCAAGATGGAATGAATAAAAACAATTGTCTTCAATACATTTAACTATATTTGACACACTTGACAAAATTTATTTCATGCCGATTATCATAATATGGGTAAATGTTTGTCCACAGAAACGACATACAGGTTTTAGTCCCCTTGAAGAGCATTACATTTACTGCTGAATGCCATGCTAATGTAGAATTCCTCATAAAAGTACGATCACACACTGCAAAACAATATCTAATAAACTCAGCATTCTTTATATAGGTTTAGTTTATCGATACTAACAAACAAACATAGACAACTTACATTTCAAACATCTGTGTAGATGGCTTATTGGTTTACTGAGATATTTACGTTCATGAGAACATAACTTTGCCACATCGAAGTGCTCCTTTTAATAATAACAACAATTTTGGTTCGTATCTAATGTTTGCTGCGAGATTTCTTCTGAAGAGCACATATCCGACATATTAAACTCTGAGATCCCAAACAGACTGAATTTACTGCCGAGCTTTTATACTTTTTGTAAATGATGTAATATACGGGAAAAGACATATGAAAAATCATTTCTTGTGAAATTAATCTAATCATACCATAGCATGTACAATGTAAGGTAAAATTATTTTATGCAAAACTCTTTAAAAACATGGCCCATTAACAATTACAAGAATATCATGCGAAGGCAAATAATTTATTTATTACCGCATTCGGAAGAACATGGGTTTAATTTTCAACCAAATACATTCAGAGTTCTTTCTTTATCCCCATTGCTTTCTCTAAATCACCCCAGAAGGATGTCGGAATGTTTACCTACCAAGCTTTATTACCAATGCCAATATAGTTATACATTACCATTCTCGCAAAGGGTTAGGATAGAATATTCAGCCGACAACATATACTGATTTGCCTTATAAAATTGTTATCAAAACACGAACTGAACATATTTACCCACCTCGAAACATTTTGCCTTCCTAACATACAGTATGAACACTCCTACCAAACAATTTGACAATTTCTAAAAATTGTTATTATAATGTGGTGTTTATAGACATGTTGGTGAGGTGATAGTGTAAACTGCATACAACCGAACCCTCACTGACATTACTCAAAACACACACAAGTAAACAAAAAATTGGTGGTAAAATTCCGAGTGCCCAGAAAGAGTAAATAAGCAAAACAAACAAGGACCTTCCAATATCTCTCTTTAAAATCTAAACGCGAGCCGCTTAGCAAATAGCAGTATGCGAGGAGAAAACTAAGTGAAAATTTCACAATTTCCCCTCCACAGTAAGCAAATACTATCCTGTGTGTGTACGTGGGAAGAGCATTTGTACTGCCTAGTTCAGCAATATGACAAAACATTCGTAGCGCGATTTAGTATGCATCAGCACACCAGAAAATTTGTCAACTTTTAAGCAATAAATTGCAATATAATCGTGCATCGTAGGTTCAGTAAGCTAGTGATAAGCTTACTCAATTGTTCAAAATTAAAATTGATACTTGAAAAATACAAGGACATTAGCAAAACACTTTACAATAAGCAACCAAGGATAAATGCAACTTGACTTTACTGAAATTCTAAAACACAAAAGAAAAAATCTTGGAAAAATTCAGCATTAAAAATAATACAATGCATAAGAACAAATTGACACTCTTATTATAGTAAAATATGTAGAATCACAACTCTCAACATAGAACATAGACACTCACTGAACAAGCAGAAAATACGTCGATTGAGACAACAAGCAACAAGACAGATCTCACTCAGAACACCTAAACTAGAATTCAGTGCTGCAGTTCTGATCTGTGTAGAAAAAGAAAGAATACTTTAGTGTGTGATTTTGATGTGGGGAGGAAAGATATTCCAGCAACTCAGTTACCTTGAAAGAAAAAGCAAGCCATTAATTTAACATTTATGATCTCTCTCAGTAATAATGTCAGTAAGATAGCTAAGTAAGTGGGTTTGTACCAAATCGTAGAAAAGTTTGAAATTCAACGTTTCACTTTAATTCAGGTGGATAGCCAGATGGGCAGAAAGGGATCCTGGGTATGAAACATGAAATAAGCACTCGGTAGACAAAATTATGTGTTGCAAAAAATTGAGACTTCCTAAGTTCATAAATTAGATAATCTTACTTCCAGATCAGGCTGCATATCAAATTTACTGCACACTCACTTGATTCAGTTGAATAAATACGTTAATACCAGATGAACACGTTTGTAAATCACCACGATATCTCCTTCTGCAAGCAAGTCCCTCGACAATCAACTTAGA
The DNA here is from genome assembly GCA_029891345.1 of Dryococelus australis. NCBI lineage: Eukaryota > Metazoa > Arthropoda > Insecta > Phasmatodea > Phasmatidae > Dryococelus > Dryococelus australis. The sequence continues at coordinate 15,121,095 of CM057005.1, forward strand.
ACACCACATTTCACAATAAGTCTCGCCTGTGGATCTCTTCTGGAGTAATCCCAGGATGCCTAGACTAAACACTGTCTTTAGAAAGCATTTTAAACTAATTTCTGGTGCAAGATATTGGTCCATAACTTAACAAAACTGGGACCTCAACTCAAGACGTCTGGCTTACATCATGGTAGCTGATAGAAGGGGAAAAATTCGAGGCGTCCATGCCCACGCCAAGGTGTGTCCGAATTCGCATTTTTATCAGCTCAACCGAGATTGGCTAATAACAATGATTCAGATTCGGCTCCTCTTAAGCCTAGCAGACTTGCCGAGTATGCTCCGAAAACAGATGTGTAAACGAAGCAAAAATTACATGTCAAGTGAAATAGCCTCTAATCGTAAAAAATAACAGCGAGAAAACACAGTATTTTAAGATGGAAAATAAATGATAACCATTTGAAGTTAGGTTCAAATGTTCATAACCAGATGTGTAAAATCACAGCTTAAATGTTCCAAATTGCAAAATAAAATCTTTCATGGCAAATAATCTGGCACAACAGTGAATTGGAAAAAAATTAGTCTGCAGAAACATACATATTATGTGTTAGAAGGTCGTCGGCAGAATTGTAACATTCGTAACAGTAGTAGGGCGTGTAGGTCCTAGATACAAAGGGATGCCGCTATTTTTGATTCACCTGATTAATTTGATATAAAATTCTTTGAAATGGTTAATTAAATTGATTGAAAGGGTTAATCAAAAATTGGAAAGGGTCAAATGGATTAAAAGGGCTAAATTTGATGACGGTTAAATTTATTGAAAGGGTAAATTTTTTGTGCATGGTACAATAGTGTACTAAAGGTCAAATTTATTAGTTTCTTTCTTTATTTTCGTGGCGAGCAGGAGCTCTGGTACATCCTCACCCTTGAAGATCTGGCACTATATGAGATTTGACTTGTCGGGGATGGAGTATATATGTGGTGATTTTTGTGCAAGAGTGGTCTAATGTGTTAATTTTTTTTTGGTTTGGTAGTGATATTGCTCATAGATGGTGTTGGTAGATAGGCGACTCTGAAATATAGTATTATATCAAATGAATAACAGTGTTGCATGAGAGTAAAAATAATTTCGGATTGTTTAAACAAGTTCTACCTATGAATAAATTGCATGTATCGAATCGCAAATTTCAAACGATCACAATTAAGTGATTCTCCAGTACGAAATTATTATGTAATAAAAATAATTAAACATAAATAGATGAATACGTCTACAATGTGATTTTACTACACTGAGCTGTGTGTTAGAAATATGAAATTTACACGAGAGAAGTATAACGAATGATCACAACTACGTGAATAACATCTGGTGTCGACAAGCGCTAAATGTTCACAATTGCATGACTCTACAGTATGGAATTAATTAATGAATAAAACAATGTTCCTACAAATTAAACGTCTAACGAACACAACAACAAGTTATATGTAACACTGCTTGACGCCTCTCGCACATACCTAAAACAATATTTTAAAACATGTCTGTATCACAGTGAGATTGGTGAGGAACTTGTGAAATGGAATCGACACATTAAAAGAAATCAAATGATTAACACACATAAAAAAGAGAGCATTTAATATAGGTCCATTCGCTCGGGAGGTTGCTGCAGCACTGAATTAGATATAGGACTTACACCAACTTATAAGCTACATTTGATTGTAGACTGAGGTTAAAAACCAAAAATGTTAACGAACACAAGTACATGAAAATAACTGAACACGTAATGAAGTCGCATAAGGAGCTCCCCCAAAACACATCCGTCCACGTCGTAGGCTGGTGATACAATTAAGCGAGCTTATGTCTAGAACCTGACTTGATATTAGTGGAGTATGGTCGGAGACTGACAAGCAACTAAGGTTATAGCTACTTGGAAATAGATGTGAATACGATTTACGTGACAAATAGATAAAATTTATGTTAATGATATACTTACTAATATATAAATTAGACTAGTTAAATTAACAACGAATTTTAAAAACCAGTAATGATATCGCACCTATCCCAAAACACATCCGTCCACCTAGGTCAGTCAGTGAATGAGTGGATTGTAGGATGTGCACCAGCTTATAAGCTGTTATATAAGTGGAGCATGGTCGGAGGCTGACAGGAAACTGAGTTGAAATTTACGAGAAAAACTCTGTATTTGTCCTAGAACAGACAATGAAAGTTTCACTATTGCGAGAATAATTCACATACAAATTATTTCCCTCGAAGTGAAGTGACACTCGGATGACTTAATCCTACAACACGTTATAGAAATATACTATATATTTTAAAAAAATAATGGATGTACTACAAATTTTTTCCCTTGAGTCTATGAAATTCACAGCACAAATTACCAAAATGACAGTAAACAAATAATGCCAAGTTACATCGACAGAACACAGAAACATAACTTCCACAAAAATTATTTTATTAATGATAAATTAGAAATATTTTATAACAAAACGAGAATTGCGGCTAACACTCTCCAAAACCCACTGGCCAAAACCGAAAATCGGGGACCTCGCTACTCCTTGGTCGCATCACGGAGTCCGCTAGCTGCCTAGCCCTTGGTCATGGCATGGTATGCCGGCAGCAACCCAGAGAATTTGAGAGAGCTGGTGGTGCGTCACTGCAGCGTGAGGGTTCTCATGAAATCACATGGTGGCGGACAGCTAAAACTCTTCACGTCGCTCCTCGCTGTACCCCCCCCCAACCCTTGTCCAGAATATGACTTTGTTCGAAAAGAGAGTTATTTTCCAAGGTCATGAAACAACACCCCAGAGCGTGTCTTCAGTGATCAGTCCCCTCCCCACCAACACAGAGTTCATTTTCAAAGGGATGCTATGTCCAAGATCATGCATCCTTGCTGTCGATCCAAGACCATGCAACCCCGTGCCCTCCCTTATTCATCATCCCAGAACACATATTTTGTCCAACGACAACTTCAGGGACTCTCCAACTGCTAGACACCCTCAAGACACCAAGTTAGAGTCTTCCAAAGTGTTTATTTGCTTACAAAACTACTCTTTACCCATGAATTGTGCACTATCCTGAAAATATACCCTGTCCTGTTCTGTGAGAGGAATAGTTATTCCCCCTTCCATCCCTTACCCTGACTCGCCATACATGGAGCTGGTAAACAGCCTTCAAACCTTTGTGCACAGGGGATGTTTGAGAAAATTTTCGCATTTAGACTCTCAAGTGTTCGAACAATTATTTACAAAGAATAAATATGTAAGATATCCTGCTGAAAAATGATTCACATAACATTAACACCTAGATTAAAAATAATAGCAGTAGATATGTAAGTGTAATTATGGAACTGTAATTTATTGTTTCCGATTAACTTTCGCTAATGTGCTAAATTATTTTTCTACACCTCTTTCACCAAATACTGCATGACAAAATGAAAAACTTTTATAAATGTTTGATGTAATATTTCGAAAATTATTTTTAATTCTTTCCATTGCTATTATTAGCCAATTTAATGTTACAAAGGAACTAAAATTATAACATTTCTAACATCGGAATCCAATCTTGTGTGAATGCTTGTCTGAACCCTTACTGCCATTAGGAAAACGCAATAAACATCAACCCATGTTTAGTACTATCTCTCTGTCTCATTATTCTATCCTCTCTCTACAGAATTCTATGTGATCATTATGCAGGAATAATATTCCCTTTCCTTTGTAATGGGCAATGGCTATGGAAAACTTTACAGTCTGCCTGCAAAGATTTCTTTTTAGAAAAAAAAAAAACAAAATATAATTCAAAATCTTTTATTTAGTATCATTATTTTACAACAATTGTATTACAATCTTTTAAGATCTTGATTCTTAACCCAGGAGTCGTGTGCTTTTGAAAAACCACCCCATCGAACCAAGGGTATATCTTTCTTCCTTTTAATGATTTTATCAATCAAATATTCATTTGGAGAACTGACTTCTTGCAGTTCATGTTCGTAAAATCTGCCTTTTATTGGTTCTCCATCATAGAGTTCAAGGTAATACAATATAGGATTTGTTTGTCTAATTTAAATCATTTGTAATATTTCATAAAACCAATGAACTGTAACTTTTTTTAAAAATTCCTTTCTGCTTCGAGATAGATACAAATTGACCAACTTTGAACTTTGGTTTTCTTTCGTCGATGACTTTAACATTATTATACACAGGTTTCATTAAACTATTATCCGTAACTTCTTTGGGCACCATCTTGATAGTTCTATGATATTTGGAATTATAAAATTGAACTATTTCAGGCAAAACATCAACCCATTTCTAAGTCCCCTTCAATGTGAAATGTTTATATATTAACTGCTTAATCGATGTGTCTAACATTCCACAACACCGGCTTTAAGCTCTGAATATGTTGCATAGTGATTAATACCATATTCAGTCATTAATTTCCGGAATTATGTAGAAAAACATTTGGTTCCTCTATCAGTTTGGAGCGAATTTGGCTTTCTCTCTTTCAAAACGATCTCCATTGCATCGATAATCTGTTTCCCAGTTTTGTTTTTCAAAGGTATGCCCCAACCATACTTTGTATAAATGTCTATTGTGGTTCAAATGTACTTGTATCCCTTATTGTATGTGGAAAGCTATGTCATTTCACACAAATCGGCTTGAAAAGGTAATTTAAACCATGAGTTATAACTCTTATTCTATGATATCTTATCCTTGCAGGAGTGTAAATCTCTTCAGAAATATTACTAAATGTGAATTATTCCCAGACTCTCTCTCGAAGCGATGAGAAGTTTTAATCTATGAACCAATTCATTAGGATTGTTCCAATATACAGGAGGAAAACGATCACCAACTTCATCTTTATATATTCCACTCCCGACAATTTCGGTTATTAATTGTATTTTCGGGTGGTTTTTATCTCTTGAATGAATGTTAGCATCGTTCGACGAATAAGTTCTTTATATTTCTGCAAATAAGTGTTGGAATATCCATTTGGAAGATTTAAACAATAATTCAAACAATCCTTGAGTCACATCAGTTATGTAATCACAAATTTTAATTTTATTGTCAGGCAGAGACGTTATTACCGAATCTCCCAGGAACAAGATGTCAAAATGTTTTATTGTGCAGAGGTGAAGAACGTTGTAAAGATAAATAACGATTTTTAAATGAGGAAGTGGTTGCTTTTTGTTCTTCTTTGTTAAAGGTTCTTCTTCAGTTTTAATTTTCAAAACTGTTTCATTAAGCTTATTCAACACAGAATGCAATGTATCCATTCTACTCATAACAGGTTTAAATATCTATTCGTTTAAAACATCCCATTCCATTCGAGCTCATTTGGCTTGTAAATATTTCTCTTTCACAGCAGATATAACGTTATGTAATTCTGAAGCAGAGGAGTCATTACTTTTCTAACTGATGCAGTGGGTAGACTTACTGTCACACTAGATCGATTAGTTTGCGCTTTATCTATCTCGTCGATTCTACTTAAAACAGTATCTAATTTAGTTACAGTTATAGCTTTCAAATTATTAATAAAATAATTTATTCTTGTTTCCAAATCATTATTTCATTTTCTCAAATATGTTTGCTTAACTAAATCAAATTTTTTATTAATAACTTCATAGTTTTATATTGTATTATTTATTCCATTCGTGTTTCAAGTTGTTTTGTAATAGTATTGCTTACCACTTCATTAATTACAAGTGTTAAATTTTTTTGCATTTCTGTAAGTTGTGTTGTAAAAACTATGTTTGTCATATCATTAAAGTCTTTACTAAATCCATTTAAATGTTCTTCTATTCTAAATTCACTACTCTGCAAATCATTACTAATATTGGTTAAAATGTTTGCAATTACACTCGTGTTTTTATAAACATTATCATTCATATCCACTATCATTATTCATTTCTCTTGAATATCTTTTGATTGCGATTTAAATACATTTATCGTAATTGTGGTTAAGTCTTCCACATAATATTTATTTACCACATCGATATATTTCACAGCCATAACCATATTACATAATAAATGTCCATTCAGATCACAATTCCCATCGCGATTTTTGGTTAAACAACTATTGTAATGATCATGTTTTATAGTCCAAACTTTGAAATACTCATAGTTCTTCTCCTGGATGTAAAAAACTTTCAAAACCAGACCAATAGCTGCCTTTATATAAGAGAAGCATTTATATGGTTACCAAAAAACCGTACTTGTCTTTCCAACCATAAAAACACATATCTTTAAACTTTGTAAATGTCATATCGCCTAAAACATGATAATTGTAAATATGTTGCAGATTCATATTGTCCATTTCAAACACAATGACCATATTTGTATTATCGCGCATATTATGTTTTTGTATATAGACATAACTTTGCGATAGATAAAAATAATCAACGTTTGAATATCGACCAAAACTAAAATATTGTAGTGTTTCACCCTGCAGTTCACACCGAACGTCGTTAAAAAATAAATACGGAATTGGGTAATGTTTCATTCGGAGGCACTATATCTTCTTTATTTGTAAAAGGGAAATATCACATTCCATCAATTAATGACAAAATTGTCACTAAACGTTGATATTTCTCTTGTGTAGTTTTCAAAAACGCATAAACATTTTCAAATTTAAGTCCATTAGGATGTTCCAACAGTGACATAATAACAATTTTTTCCACATGAAAAAGGACCTCTTAATATACAATGTATATTTGATGGTAAAAGAATGCCATGTTCAATTACGTTTTCTTTCATATTCACAATTACCGGCAGAGTACATTTTGTTTTATATCCTTCATTTCTACACAACTAGACAGTATAACATATTGTAATATACCAACGCAACATATTGTAGTGTACTAACATATTGTATTGTAATATACTAATGTAATGTAATGTATTATAACATACTAACATAATGTATCATAACATATTGCAACATATTAACATATAATATTATATCATTACATATTGTAATGTACTAACATAACATATTGTAACATATCACAACATTATGTAACATATCATAATGTATTGTAATGTAATGTAATGTAACATACTGTAACATACTAACATAGCGTATTAATATAAAACTATAAATGTAGGTCTTTATATAAGTTAACATTCAGTTGAAAACCAAGGTTCATACTAAACGCATCAAAATAGATGTGGTGTATTGAATATATTGATTAATAAATTACCATTTGAATTGCATTTGCAGAAATACAATTATTGTGGGCCAGGTACTAAACTTGCTAAATGTTTGGCATGAAACGCTCATGGAATAAACTCTTTGGATAACACACTAAAGATTGTTTACGATCGAACAAACGATTTAAAAGAAAGACATATAGCAGATACAATTCTAACCGATAAAGCTGCAAATATAAGGAAGAATCCATCTACATAGACAGGTGAAAAGTTTGGAGCTTGGGTTGTTGATAAAATTATGCGCACAAAGGTGCAGAGAGGTCTGGGCTTAAAATGAAAAACTAAAAGAAAAACAAAGAAAGGAGGAATCATTCTATTCCTATCTCCAGCATTAACAGCTCTTGGATCAATCCGCGGAGGGGTTTCGGCAATTAGTACAGCAGTTAAATAAAAAGGTAAAATAATGTATTTGAAACCATATAAAGTTGGACGAGGACGAAAAATTTCAAACATGGGGAAAAAAAAAATGCAGAACGTCCTAAATAGTCTTCCAAAATGTGCACTTACAAACAAAGATATTAATGTATTTGTAAAGAAACTGGATATTCCCTATTTCCGAGGTGTCTATATGACAGATGATTTGCCAAATAAACCAAATCTTCAGGAATATATGATAGTTAATTTAGATTCGGTACAAAACGAAGGGACACATTGGGTTGCATTAATTAAGAACGTAAATCATTCCTTGTATTACGACAATTTCAGCGATTTACATCCTCCAATTGAAATACATAATTATTTAAAAAACATGCAACTAAGGTACAATTACAAAATGGAACAATTACCAAATACAATCAATTGTGGACATTTATGTTTACGTTTTTTGACTGTAAATAGGATATATACGTAAGTGTAATAGTAAAACGTATTAGTAATGTGTCAATTACGTTGATATTAAGTGGAAATTCGTAGCAATTGAGTGCAGTATATTTCCCAGCTTTGGAGTTAGATGGAAAATCGCAAATAAATCTAATCGGATTCGTTACTTACAACAGCATATCAAACATTGATATGCTTAACCGATCATTCATGGCTAATATTGGCGCAAAAAACCTACAAGATTGTGATACCGGTGGAATCTTATGAGTTGGTTGACTTAGAAACATTCATTAAAGTGGCATTACCTGAAGATGTACATTTCTAATTATGTGGAAATCCAAATATGTTAACTAGTGCATTGTATAGTAACATCAATATCGATTTCTGGGAAGACAATAAATTGCAAATATGTTAGGTTACGAACGAAGGGTATATACAGCTAATCAATTACACGAATCATCAACACAGGTTAATATATTATCGGTAAATGTATGTACATAAATGATAATATTATAGGTGGTTCATATTTGAATGGAAAACCGACAAATACAATACATGAATTAATGTGTGCTGTGGCTACAGGATATCAAATAATTGAAAAACAGAATACTTTGATTTACCTTCTAGCAATAGTTAAACGTCTTGATGAAATAGTTGTTACAATTGTCTACCAAGATTGCAAACTTATTAATTTTAGAAACAAAGCAATTACCATCCATTTATATTTTAAAAAAGCTATATAAACAGTTGCATTCTGTTGCGCATTACAAGCATAATGGGTATTGTGTATAATAGTCAATACGGACGTGAAGTAGGTGGTTCTTTTAATAACTATGTCACTAAGGAACGTATTTCGGTGAAAGGAACTATAAAAAGATGTAAATGCAAGCATAAAACGTTCACTTCAAATAAGTTACCAGTGAAGTTAACACGAGGCAATGCATTGTATTTAAAAGAATTAGGATATACAGTTAATAGAAATGTTGAAGAGCCAATCAGTTATGAAAATGCAATCACCAATATGGAAATACATGTGTATGAACCATTCTGAGCAGGTCTGTATACGTTTCCTTTGGAAATAAGGATTTCAATACAAAATCAATATATTTACACATTACTGTCGAATTCAAGTTAAGAGGAACAATAACTAAAAAGACAGCCGATTCAAGTAATCCAACAACTACAAAATAGTAAGAAATAGAATTCTTCATTTAATGGACAGAATAGTATATCTGCTAAATTGAGTGGAAATCGATCAAACATGAGATCTTGGAATTACTTCCACGATAAAGAACTATCTCTCAGGATCTGTAAACGATCTTTATACAGGGCTTATGGCTGGGAGGAGCAATGCTAGTGATTACTCACTACAAATAAACCCAGGTGGATAATACGAAATTGTTATACTGTTAAATATGGTTTTGGGCTTTGCTGAAGACTACAAACGCATCATATTAAATACTAAACAAGAATTAGTTATTCTATTCAGCAATACATATTTGAATGCCATATATGATACAGCTAATAACGAGGAAGGTGTAACATTTGAATTAAGCAGTGTGGAATGGTTAATGCTGCATATTGAAATTAACACTCATGAACATATAAAATTTTTAAAATTTATCGATAAAGGGAAGAATATGAACTTTTCATTCACATAGTGGGGTTTAGAGGTTTTTCCAACTCTACCGACAGCTCAACAAATAGTGTGGAGAGTGAAATAAAGTTTTTAATCGAAAAAACAGATATGTTGTCAGCTGTTTTTAAACAAATCGAAAAAAAACAATTTGAAAACTGATAGATCAGTTTTCGATGATTGTGATATGAAAAATATTAGATTGTATCTAAAGAGTTAAGCTTGCCCATATTTGGATTTAAATATGAACTTTGCTAATGGCGAATTCCTTATTTCCTATAAAACATATGGTTCTAATTCGACATTCTTCTCTGCCGAAGAAAACTCCAAATTAATGCTAGCTTGGGCATTGATGTCTGACTGGGATGAAACAGATTATGATGATTCTCCTCCCGAATCACCTGTGGATATTATTCGTATGATATAGCATTATTTATGATGAGTGAAATTTAATATTAAAAGTATTTGGTTGTATGTTATCCACTAGTTCGTAAAGATGGCTCAAGAGCTCGAAATCACATGCCCGTGCTTACAGAAATCAAAATGTAAAGCAGATATTATAAATTTATTAGCACATTGGAGTAAACCATTTAGAGTTTGTCTCAGAAGGAAATAGTTTTAGTATCTTTGTGAAGTTCCTACTGTAAACATGTCTTTCTTCCACTAACTGGTATTTAGATCTCTGTCATCCCTGAAAACTCAACTGTGAATTACTCTTGTTTGTCTAATGGAATTATACGTCATTTTGGAGTGATATGCAATGGGCTGTTTCATTTAAAAATATCATATATCCCTTAAAGGGTGAAAAATGCAATGATTTAATATCTTGTCCAGATCTGAAAAAATGTCCTGTATACCATATGTGTCCAAATACAAGTCTACCAGCAAGCATCGAAGAAGTGTATTCGCACTTTTATGAAACTTCTCATGATTTACCAGAATGTATAATATTACATGCACCCGAATACACAAAAAATTATAACAATCAAACAGACGAAAATACTATAAGTATTGCCAAGAAGAGAATGGAAAAGATATGATGTAAAAAATGTTTTTGTAAACTCATCGTATTGAGAAAATGTATTCCGTAAGCCAATGTAAGAAAAATGCATAGAAATTAATTATTTGCAACTATTTTTTTTTCTTTTACTGACTTTATGACGGCATGAATTATAATATTCCTATATTCTGACAATCCAATGTTATGTAAACTTTGCATGCATTTAACATTCAAATATAAATGTGTTTGCACATAAAGGTTTGTGTGCGGGATAATGATTAAATAAACCTTTATAATTCGAAAGTGATCTAATACATAAAACTCTTTAAACATTTCAGTGCGATTTATGCCAGAGACAATTTACATGGAGCAATAATTTTATGATACATTGTAAAACTTGCAAGACTGATTCTATTCAAGCAGCACCATGTCCTCAGACAGCTCCTCAGTTGATTCCTCAGACAGCTCCTCATTTATCTCTCCAAACAGCTCCTCAGTTAGCTCCTCAGTTATCTCCCCAAACAGCTCCTCAGTTAGCTCCTCAGACAGCTCCTCAGTTAGCTCCTCAGTTATCTCCTCAGTTATCTCCCCAAACAGCTCCTCAGTTAGCTCCTCAGACAGCTCCTCAGTTAGCTCCTCAGACAGCTCCTCAGTTATCTCCCCAAACAGCTCCTCAGTTAGCTCCTCAGACAGCTCCTCAGTTAGCTCCACAATCTACTACACATGGTCCGCCTACTGCAAAACACATCATATTTCCAGCTCCATCCACTGAATTACCTCACAAAAGTATATATGTTGTTTCAAGGTTGAAAAGTAATTCGATTTCTAACTCTCCAGCTTCAATGAAAACTTCAACATCCAATCTTAGATAATAGATACTGGCTAGCATGTTCGTCGGCAGGCTAACTGGTGCGCAGATAGTTAACAATACACTTGACAGTGATGTGGACTTTGCTTGTTTTTTCATGAGGTGCAGAATTCCTTTTGATAGAGTTAACTAAAACATTACTCCGACCTATTATAATTATGATAACGGTAATGTGTAAGTATTTGAAATCCCTCACGGCGGAGGAAGACGTTACACCAACCTTTTACCTCCCTGTCCTATATTCATCCGATGTTGGTGAACTTGATGACAATAATGTAGTGCCTTACTTAACAATCAGACTTGAAGCATTTAGTGCTCGTGGAAGCAGGTGGACTTTACAACTGATATCAAAAATGGATGTGCATATCTCCCAATACCGGCCGTTCACCACTGGTGGTAAATAATCCAAGTTCATTAGCAATAAGAAGGCTTGTAATCGGACGCTGCTTCATTACTCGACTCGCTTCACCCTCATCGGCTCTCAAGACCCCCATTTTCGAGAGCCGTTAAATCTCTTCACTTGCTCCGAAGTGAATTTTTCCTGTTCCACTAAACCCAGAATATGTGTAGAGCCTCTGAACTGCAAGCCTTGCCTCATGTCAGTACGGTGTATATGTCAAATTTTATCCGCAAACTTTACACTTCTTGTATTTCGGTGCTTCATTCAGTTGGCTGGTGTATCCCTGTGATATTATAGCATTCCTGTCTACATTTTTTTCCTCACATTACACCCAATACCATAATAAATTCAGCTCTGTTATATGCAATACCGCTAGTGAGGTAATTAAATAACATAGTAGCATCCACAAGTCAATCAAACTGTCAGCTGTACCAATAGTGAACCAATCAACTGACAGATAGTGTGTTAAAATAACTGCTCCCCAACCCACAACGCTCGCTAGGTGCTATCATCATTTATTTGCTTGAGGTCCACACGTAGCTCACAGTCTTCATAGCAATATTTTTCGAAATATTTCCGTTTTTCGCATATTTAACTTTAGTAACATACAATACGATAGGAGTTAGAATATTTTTACATGTGTTAATAAAATAATTTTTTTTTTAAATAATCGTTTATTGATGTTTGAATTCAGTTTCTCTACCAGTGTTAAGTACGGAATTCGCTAAACTTTTATTGCGATAGTTTATAGTGTAAAAATATTTTCCATTATTTTGAATTTTGCGTTCATCTATTATTTGTATATATTCCGTGAGCTATTAGACTAGGATTTGTAAATGTTGATTTCCGAAGCTATTCTACATGTGTTCGCAATGCGAATTTCTTTTTAACTTTCTCTGCAATACGTTTTCGACGGAGTTTTTTGTTAAAATGATTTCGGATAGATAAACTGTGTTTGTGTTAAGTAACTTAGTATTAATTTCATCGTTTTTCTTCGACGAAATGTGTGGACTGTTTAATTCAAGTCGTTTGGTTAGTATTCGTATATTTTTACATTTTGTGAGAATTTTTTATTGATTATTCATTCGAGCTGTTCGCCTAGATCGTGATTAGGTAGTATTTGTACATTTTCTCTCAAATTATGTGCAATAATTAAATAATGAGAGTTGTCAAAATATATTAGATTGCAGCAAATGTTCAAACACTTGAGAGTCTAAATGCGAGAATTTTTTCAAACATCCCCTGCGCTCAAAGGTTTGATGACTGTTGACCAGCTCCATGTATGGCGAGTCAGGGGAAGGGGCGGGTGGGGGAATAACGATTACTCTCACAGAACTGGACAGGCTAGATTTTCGGGAGAGTCCACAATTCATTGGTAATGTGTAGTTTTGCAAAACAAATATATTGTTTGGAAGAGTCCAACTTGGTGTCTTGAGGGGTGTCTGGCAAGTGGACTGCCCCCGAAGTTGTTGCTGAACAAAATACGCAATCTGGGCTGGCGGTGAAGGAAGGAGGTTGGTGGTATGTGGCCTTGAGTCGACAGTGAAGGCGGGGTGTTTGGACCAGGGACAGATCACCAAAGACACTCTCTAGGGTGTTGTTTCATGACCTTGGAAAATAACTCTCTCTTCGAACAAAGTCATATTATGGAGAAGGGGCGGGGGAGGGGTGGAATGAGGAGCGTCATGAAGAGTTTTAGCTGTCCGCCACCATGTTATTTCACGAGAACCTTTGCCTGCAGTGACGCTCCACCAGTTCTCTCGACTTCTCCGGGTTGCTGCCGGGATACTGTGCCATGACCAAGGGCTAGGCGGCCAGCAGGATTCGTGATGCGACTAAGGGGTAGCAGGGTCCGCGATTTGTGGTGTCAGCCAGTGGGTTTCGGAGAATGTTAGCAGCGATTCTCGTCTTAATATAAAATATTTTTAATTTATCACTAATAAAATAATTTTCATGGAAACTATGTTTCTGTGATCGGTCGCTGTAACTTGGAATAATTTTTTTAATTGTCATTTCGGTAATTAGTGCCATGAATTTCATAGACTCAAGGGAAAAAATCTGTAGTACTTCCTTTATTTAAAAAATATATATAGTACATTTCTATAAAGTGTTGTAGGATTAAGTCATCCGAGTGCCCCTGCACTTCGAGGGAAATAATTTGTATGTGAATTATTCTTACAATAGTGAAACTTTTGTTGTCTGTTGTAGGACGAATAAAGAGTTTTTCTCGTAAATTCCAACTCAGTTGCCTGTCAGCCTCCGACCGTGCTCCACTTATATAACATCTTATAAGCTGTAGCATGTCATACAATCCACTCATTCATTGACTGACCTCCGAGGTGGACGGATGTGTTTTGGGACAGGTGCGATTTCATTATGTGTTTTTTAAATTCGTTGTTAATTTAACTAGTCTAATTTATATATAAGTACGTGTGTCATAAACATAATTCTTATCCATTTGTCACGTAAATCGTATTCGCATCTATTTCCGAGTAGCTATAACCTTAGTTGCTTGTCAGCCTCCGACTGTGCTCCATGTATATATGGTCAGGCTCTAGATGTAAACTCGTTTCATTGATTCACCAGCCTCCGAGGTGGACGGATATGTTTTGGAGGAGCTCCTTGTGCGATTTCATTATGTGTGTAGTAATTTTCATGCAATTGTGTTTGTTAACCTTTTTGTATTTTCATCTCAGTCTATAATAAAACATAGCTTATAAGCTGACATAAGTCCTTTATCCAAGTCAGTACTGCCACGACCTCCCGAGCGAATGGACCTATATTAAAAGTTTTCTGTTTTTGCACATGTTAATCAATTAATTTATTTTAATGTGTGGATTCCATTTCACAAGTTCATCACCATTCTCACAGGCAGACGGACATGTTTTAAAATATTGTCAGGTATGTCCGAGAGGCGTCAAGTAGTGTTATGTATATCTTGTTAATGTGTTCAGTAGACGTTTAATTTATAGGAACATTTTTTGATTCGTTAATTAAATAATTCCATATTGGAGAGTCGTGTAATTTTGAACATTTAACACTTGTCGACACCAGATGTTATTCACGTAGTTGTGTTCGTTTGTTGTACTTCTCTCATGTAAATTATATATTTCTAACACACCGCTCAGGGTAGTAAAATCACGCTGTAAATGTATTCATCTCTTTACATTTTATTGATTTTCATTACATAATAATTTCATAATGGAGACTCTCGTAATTGTGATCATTTGAAATTTGTGATTCGATGTGTGTAATTTATTCAAAGATAGAACTCGTTTAAACACACTGAAACTATTTTTTCTCTCATGTAACACTGTAATTCATTTGGAATAATACTATCTTTCAAAGTCGCCTATCTACCAACACCATCTACAAGCAATATCACTACCAAACCAAAAAAAAAACTTCTCTTAGGCCAATCTTGCACAAAACTCACCACATATATAACCCGTCCCCAACAAGTCACACCTCGTCCGAGTGCCAGAGCTCGAAGGGTGAGGACATACCAGTGCTCCTGCTTCCCACAAAAAGAAAGAAAGACACTAATAAATTTGACACTTAGTACACTTTTGCACCAAACACAAAAAATTAACCCTTTCCATGAATTTCACCCTTTCAATAAATTTAACCCTTTCATTAGACGCAATCCTTTCTATCCATTTAACCCTTTCCAATGTTTGATTAACCCTTTCAATCAGCGTAATTAATTTTTCAATCAATTTGATATCAAACTAATTAGGTCAATCAAAAAAGGCAACATTCCTTTGTATCTAGTGTCCCACGTCCCTACTACTCGTAGCTGTCAAAAAAATTAACAAACTTTACATGGGGTTCTGTAAGGACTAATATTACAATAATTACAAGAAAATACTGTTGGGCATAGGTGGAATATATTTACAAACATAAAAACACACACAGAGATAAAAACATACATACATATATATACATCAAATATATCGCACATAAAATACCTAAGTGAATGCAGAAATTGACCAAACACACACCCTATTATCAAAACATACAAGCAGACATTATCATCAAACCATTTCGATATACATAACTGAAAATTATCAAGAGTTTCAATTCATTTCTTTATTTTTCCACATTCCGATGTCAATGATTCATTTGCTAGGAACAGCGATCTCACCCCTATCGCCAAATTTGTCATTAAATACGTCAAACAACATTCTGCAATGCCCAATCATATTAATGACATATCAACTAACTACATAATGCAACAATACAAATATCTATCGAAAATGTTCTAGTAGTACATACTATTCTGATCATACAGCTGCCAAATAACAGATCAAACAACTATTTTACATATTGTATCATGTAAAATATTCTATCATACATAAACAAACAATAATATCAATTATTACCTACAACATATCGACTATAATTAAGATTTCACTTTATACCTTCCAAGACAACAAAACAAACACATAAGCATTCCTATGGAATATTCCAGCGAATTACTCAAATAAACAATTTCATCATGGATCAGCAAAACACTCATTCAAATAATGCCAGATACCATAGAGTATGCCATAGTCGACATTCAAAACTTAACTAAACCTCAATACAAATGACTATAACACCAAATCAGCAAATCGAATGTTCCATCAGAAAAACATGATCACCATCAATGCTTGCAATCCATATCGTAACACACAACTCATTTGCACAAATCATAAAATCCATTCGCAAATCTCTTACCATTAAATATTACCAGCAAAACTAACATATCATAAAGACAAGGCATATTTACCATCGAACCAGTCATTACGACTATCATTACCAACACACAATATGATCAGATCACTCCATATGACGCTATCCAACACTCATACTATCAGAAGATTCCTATCAAAGACTGCTGTGAAAAATATTAAAGTTAAATCCCCTATAACTGTATCATCATATAAAAGGCTCTTGCTTCTAGTAATTCGCTTACCATCTCTATCCCATCGTAGAAGTTCAGAAGTCAGTACTACTACTTCCAAACATTCCCTCTATACTCATCAGCAGATATTATTAAAAGATTTATAGTAAAAACACAGGTTTTTTTTTCCATCTAATGTTAAGATAACTGAATAAACTCAGTACCCGATTTTGCATCATCAAAGAGACATACTTCAGTTTAAAACAAAATACGATCTCCTACGCCCTAACTACTGTCAAAGCGATTGCTACTGGAGGGTGTATAACATTTGAGAATTTAATGAAGTCATGCAATTACCTCTAAATTCAAAACATTCACAAGTAAGTAGGAGGAAAAATTATATATTTTTTATTTATACTCCAAGCATCTCATATTAATTAATACAGGCGTCCCTTCCTTTATTCTTTACTTGAAAAATAATTTTATAAAAAAATCTCATATTTCTTTTCTAATTGCCACTTACTTTTGTCAGAGAAGTCAAAGTTGTTAGCTACACAAATCATGTACATATATAAATATTTATTATTCTTATATCCTCATAGCTTACAGTTATGTTGTATGTAACAAAACACTGCATACAACCATCAGGAAAAAATGTATATTTAATGATCAAACGAATGTAAACAATAGTCTTTCATACACTTTGTCTTTATTTCACACACTTGACAAAATACATATTATTACTTACATTAACTCAAACATAATCTTCTTTCAACAAAATTGTTTATGATATCGTCTAATTTTACAGAACAAATCCTGCTGTGAGCAGTCAAAGTAGCCCAATTTGCATACATATCACAAAAATTATCACTTGGTTTCATCTCATATGAAGTGCTGAATA
This sequence comes from Dryococelus australis, assembly GCA_029891345.1. Lineage (NCBI taxonomy): Eukaryota > Metazoa > Arthropoda > Insecta > Phasmatodea > Phasmatidae > Dryococelus > Dryococelus australis. The sequence goes on from CM057005.1 coordinate 15,138,807, forward strand.
TACAGTTACTAGATTAGTGTCTTTTTGTGTTAGAGCTATTCGTGAATGTCTTGCCGCAATACTTGCACTCATTTCCCGGTGAACGACGAACATCGCCTTTGCACTTCTTCTTATGTCTACACAGGCTACCACCACGGTAAATACAACATTGCAGTTACCACAGTGGAATGCCTTATATGCTGGGCTTAACAAGCAATGACTACTTTCATGTCGATATGCATGACAACTTTGGCTGAAAGTATTTACACAATAACAGCAATACTGTAATGTTGGTAGAGACTCTTCATGCCCCCTTGCTGTTGACGATGCTAAAAGTGTTACAGGTGGTAAGTCTTTAACCATTGGTCCTATCTTCATATTGTAACAGGGCACCCTATAACTAGATGTTTCCACTCGTGACAATCCGCCTTCTATCATAACCAGCGAAGAAGTTAAAATATTCTTACAGGATGTATGTATATATGACGTTGTTGTCATATCCTCAATTGCTCTTTCCTTACCCATACAACAAGAGCATACACTATCAATACGTGATTCCACTCTTGATCATCCATATTTCTTCATAGCCACCGAAGAAGTGAAATCATTCTTACGGGTTGCATGATTATATACTGATTTCACAACAGAACAGTCGAGACAAAGACTGGGTTTTTAGTTCTAAAATTATGTAGCTAAGTTTCAAGTCACTCGATCTTGGTCAGATAAAGAGAGCTCTTACTATAATGACAGATAAAACTGCGAATATATCAGAGGGAGATCAAACATCCACATAACTTCGCTTTCCATGCACTCCAACACCCATCATTCTCCCGAAATATCTTACAACATCTCCTAGATTGTGCTATGTCTGCAACAGTAAGACTTCCTTGACAACCCTATAAACATGGGAGACATGAAGACCTACTTACATATTGCAAGGTTATATACTTTGAACACTACAGAACAAGCAGTTTATTTTTAACATCTCGATTTTCTCAGTATATGCCTAAAAGTGATGTAGCTAAGTCTCAAGTCACTCTAACTGAATCAGAGAAAGAAAAACTGCGAATGAAACCATCTCGTCACTTAAAAAACTACCCCTAGAAGCATTGCAGTACTTACTAGTAATATTTAATAACATTTTAAAATATAAAATATATCCATACCTTTCGAAAACTGCCACAATTATCACTATACCCAATGCGGGAAAAAACCCCGCACTCCTGCAAAACTGACGTCCAATTAGTTTACTTTAAATAGCATGAGTAAACTTTTCGAAAAACCTTATTAACCCGGTTCCAAAAAACACACCGATGAACACAATGTAATCCCCGATTTTCAATTTTGTTTCAGAGAAGGTCATTCTACAGCTCACCCACTACTAAAAATCGTGGAACAAACTACAGACAGTTTCAATGCTAAAATTAAAGCTTACACAGTCATTGTAGTGGCTCACTATTTGTGGCAATCCAAATTTTATGTAGCGCTAGATGGGTCTACATCTACAATTATAAAACTAAGGGCAGGTGTACCACAGGACTCTCCCCTTTCTTTTATGATATTTACACAGCAGATATCCCACATGCGGACACCTATGTACGAATGTACACTTACGACACAGCTATAATTTATTAAGCAATCATCAAACTTGAAATATGTCCTAGTAGCAGTGCAAAGGCAGCTCACCACATTAGAAAGATGGTACACTAGCTGGCGAATTAAAATAAATGCTGTTAAGTCAACCAACTCAATTATTACCACAAAGCGCACCCATCCCGATAGGGAACTTACAATCTTTAGTATAAATATTCCAAATATTAAATCTGCTAAATACTTAGGGCTAACTTTAGACAGATCGCTAACATGGGCAAAACACATAAAAATAATTACCATCATAGCCACAGGAAATTTAATAAGCTTATATCCAGAGATTAAAGACCTCGATTCCCTCGTAGGAAAAAGCTTCAGCTCTTTAAGCAAATAATTAAGCGCCTACTACTGTCTGGCTGTGAGGTATGGGGTTACACCACCCCGACACACATACAGAAAGTTCAAATAACAGAATAAATTTCTAAGAGCAATATCAGATGCTGGCTGGTATACTAGTAATGAACCAATATGGATTACTAAAAATGTACTATAAGAAATGTAATAATTTCTAGGAACAAAAACCGTTATGAATATCTCAGTGATCATGACAACCCCCTCATTAATGAAATACCTGAATATGACCCACTAGAGCCATGGGAATATAAAAAAAATGCGATTATCATAACATTTTAGCCCTATTTTCAACCCAAGGCTGTATCAGTACCGTACACTGGCATTCCCACACATAAATAAATTTAAACAATTGGGTTAATTAATTAACATTCATTACACCACGCCACACTACACAAACAAATTCACCCTCCGAGTGCACAGGTGTATGATCGACTCGCTTTGGAGTTATCTGCCAGTGTATTAGGGTTGACATCACCTCCCACAGATTGGAATCAGCTCGTTTGGACAGCTTCACTACCAGTTCTGGCGAGTTTCATGCTGTGGGGCTACACTGCTACACCACAACATGCATAACTCACCCCCGGAATACACAGGTGTATGATTTGACTCGCTTTAGAGTTCACTGCCTATGGACTAGGGTTGACATCACTCTAGTCTTGTGGGTTAAAGCCATCTGGATAGCTTCACTACTAGTTCCGGTTAGATGTGCAGGGCCGGAATCGCAAACCACTCAAACTATCAAAATATCCACACTATAAAAAGGGATTTTTTCTAACTACCTAATTACTAAATGTTGAAAGCCCGGTGGGTAGGGCGGGGTATTATTGCATCTCAGGGCTAACCCCTTACGCCTACAAGGAAAGGAATTCATGTAAGGAGACATGCATCGTGGCAAAGAGGGATTGGGCAGCCATGGTCAGGATTTAAATCATGACTACGTCCCTGAGTGTAGTTATAGGTACTAAATTGACCATGTGACCAAGTTTAGGCCCTAAATATTTGGGGATTTTGGGTTGAAATTTACTAAGGTGAAGCAGCACACTAAATCCCCAAATAGGTCTATAAACTCGTCTGCTGTTGTTTATTTGTGTTTTATCTCCCGCATTGTGGTGGAGACACCGGCATTCACTGTTCTTGAAACACTTCACAATACATTCACATGAAAAATGGAAAATTAGGGATCTGCGTGAAGTTATTTTAAAATTAAGTTCATGTGTTGTATTAAAAAAAAAAGGTGATCGGTTTTTTATTTAAAATGAAATGTTAATTGCAGGGAGCGAATAAATAACTACAAGTTTGATATCGGCTAGAAAGAAATATGATCGGTTATTCACAAGACATTGTGAATAACACAAAATAACATTGAAATTCCACAAGCCTGTAATTTCCAACTTTGTCGCATGTAGTGCTGTTACAAACCGTTTGAAACCATCCACCCTAAAGTCCAAAACTGCAATTCTCCAAATTTACCATTTACCACATGGCATAAATCTCATGTAAAAAGTTTTGCTAATCAAAGAACAGACACAGCCAAAAATATAGTTTAAAAATACAGAGCAGATAGTGCTACTAGTAATTTGTGTCTTAGGGATTCAAAATTATATTATACTCATTTGATTATTATTCAATAAAATTAATACAAAAATTGCTTTTATGATATACATGAAACATCACACCATTACTTTCTATGTACTAACAGAACACATTTTAGAAATATTTAAAATTTTGTCATTAATTTCGTTTGTGGTTTCATTAACAAAGAGGAGTTGTAACGACCTAAGCTGTCGTGGAATGAACATCGCGCTTGTGGCTGCTAGCTCGCTGGGAACTGCCCCCGAGTTGAGGACCAGCGAAAGCGAGGTGCATTTACGAGTGCGATGAGACCATGGAAGCTTGGATGGTCTTTATCCACTATCCACAACTCGTCGCGTCCCCAGGTGGTGGATAGGGGATCCCCAGGCTCTGGGGTGGCTCGAAATAATCAAACACCAACCCGCGAACCAACTGGCTAGTGCGAGAGCGCTGCCATCGTGGACGTCGGGATCCCGGGCAGCTCAGTATGAGATGGAAAAAACGCATCTTCTGGAGGTGGCCTAACGATCAAGGCGGAGAGGGGGATCTCGAGGTGCTGAAAAATGCGAAGTCCTCACTGCTGGATTCTGCGGGTGCGTGATATAAGGATTGGAATGCATCAGACCTTGGAAGCACCCCGATGTCAGCCTTCAAGCCTAGGCCAGTGGATTCGCCACCAACACTGGTAGGCACTGGATGTCTCGTGTTTCCCAGACCGACAGGTTATTTTGGAGGAAGGGGAAGGGGTCGCTCCCAGAAAAAACTCTCCCCACCTTCACTCATGAATTGGAGATCCTGGCATCGGTGCGGAAGGGCGCAGATGGAGTCGTTGTCATGACTGGGCTGTCCGATTTTCCGGCGCACTCGACGAGAAGGAGGGGGTGACCTGCATCCTCAGTTAAGGAATTATTTTATCCTCCGCGACTGTCCCATAGATTTTCCACAGCCCTCTCCGCTTTGCCTGGTTTGCTGTGCTCTTCCATCTAGGCCCTTCTTCTTTCGGGGTGTGCACATGGCTACAATTGCGGCCAAGGCACTATAACCCTGCTCAGCTGCGATGCATGCACCCATTATAATTATTAAACCTGATCTAAGGCATAAAGAGCTTGCCCTGAGACTCATCCCATTCTCCAACCGACTTAGCTACTAATATGCATGCCGGAGGGCACACAGAACTGTGAAGGTGCTCATGCTGGCGTAGCAGGATTTGGGGGCTCGCCAGAAAAAAAATAGGACTTGTATTTGTTACAGAAGCAGCAGAATAAGTGAATGAAAATTATCTTAGATAAAGGTATTGATACTAGTATTGTAACTATTTAGGGCCGGTTTCACCAACGAAGATTAACTTTTCAGAATATCGAGATAATTTTATCCAGATGAGAGTTTTAACTTTGATTTTAATCTCGATAATGTTCAGCGTGTTTCACCACATTTAATCAAAGTAAAGAATATCTCGTTAAAAATTATCTCAATATTCTGGCTTAATCGCGAGTTTTTCTTGTTAAACACGAGATATTTTGCTTTGAGCTGGTACAGATAAATTATTTTGAGAAAGTATGGCAAGTCGGGAAGGCATTGTGGTCATAAGGAAACAGCAAAACCAAACTTTTTCATCCCATGAAAAACACATTTTGTTAGAATTAATTACAAAACATTTCAATAACATTGAAAATAAATGAACTGATGCTGTGACACTACAAAATAAAGCAAAATAGTGGCGAATAGTTTCAATTGTACATATCGTGATCACTACAGGACAGCAGACAACTTGAAGGAGGTGTGGGATAACCTATAAAACCATACGCGAAAAACCTATGTAGACGAACGTGTCCATGTAAAGAGGTCCAGTGTATTCTCCTCTCAAAGAGGCACCCAAGATTACTGTATACTGCCACTAGTAAAGCCAGCGGAATGTCATTCCATTAGAGACTTACTTGTAATAAACAGAGCTCAGATGAGTAGCCCTGTAAATGCTTAAGATAACTATGCCTCGACAGGGTCCGATGGTCGGAGGACAGTCTCTGCCAGCCATGTGAGAAACTGTATGGCAACATCTTCCTGGTGTAGTAAACGAAGACCAGCAATGAATTGCTGTATATAGCAAAAATTGAATTAACAAAAATTTGTAATTAAAGAAAACGAGGCAATGAAAGAGATTCGTCGACTAAAATTACAACAGGAACAAGAAAGAACTTAACAGGAGAAGCTTCAAACATAGCTCCTAACTTTGTAGATCCTCAAACTAAAGACAGAACTAAGTAACTAATGTTTTATCTGTTGTAGTTTAGTTCACAGCATCTGTTTTTGAGTATATTCAAAGATATTTTCAATTAAAAACACTACTGGTGTTTGTCACATTCTAGATTTGAATTAGGCCTACAAAAGTAACTTTGTTTTTTTTTTTTTTTTACATTTTTACTTAATGTTAATACAGAATAGTTGACATAAAGGAAGATTATCTATAAACAGTATAGTCTGATTGACAATCGCGTGTTTGATGTAAGGCGAATGTGCACTTTAAACTCATCATATATTTCTAAATAATTTATTCTTTCATGTAAACATCATGGACGACAAACAATAAAACTCTCACCACTTTCCTCTTAAAAAATAAAATTGTACATTACCTGAACCATTTGCTCTTTATTCTCGATTAAATAACTTTGTCCTCTCGTCACCTTCCAAAAATATTTGTTTATGTTTTATAGTTTAATCCCGATGATGTGATTTAAACCACCAAAATTGGCGTGTTTAATATTTTATCGAGATTTTCAGAGAAAATCGAGATTTTTTATCAATTAATCTCGATAAATTATAATTATCTCGCGTGATGAAACCGGCCCTTACAGTGAACTAAACTGACTCTGTTGGGGAAGAGGTATGGTTTAAAATGCACATATTGGTAAATAATGAGAAGAAAGGTGTAGCACCTGCATATATGATTCAGCGCTGTGTTATTAATAGCATGGTAATGGGTTTAATATGTTTAACATGTTACCTGAAGAGTTGAAGGAATGTGTGAATGGCTTAGTATTACAAAGAAATATGACAAAATGGCTAATAGAAAAATACAGAGACTAATTTTTGTGATGTACCTACATTATATTGTTGTTTTGTTATGCTCTTAATTATATCATGTTGGTATTTTGTTCTTAGCTGGGATATTATTCTGTTGAAGAACATCAACGATAATGTTATTGCTTTTGTATCAGTTCTAGGGAACTGGCAATAAATAAAAAAACAGAACACTTAGTAATTATGATTCGTCTTGAAAATTTCTTCAGAATTTTTGTGAATGAGTGATAAAGCTATGTATCGGCTTCGAAATAAATGCTCGATTAAATCGGAAAGATATAATTAATTAAATTGATTAACTGCCTTCAAATAATCGATTAGACGCATAATCGATTAATCTATGATATTTGTGAAAAGTTCCTTCATGGTTAAGTGCAGCCTGCAGCAGGACTGGAAGATGGATTGCGCCCATCTTGGATGACGTCGTGCGGGACTTCTTGCTCTAGCATTACTGTTAGGTTGCGGCCATCTTGCCAGCCAGTATGCAGGCGACCATCTTGTTAACCAGTTGATCAGTGACCATCTTGTCAGTCAGTATGTAGTTGACCATCTTGTCAGACAGTACATTATCTCTTCCTACCCTTGCATTCGTCTCAGACGGCGTCCATCTTGGTTTCTCTTCCCCATATTTCATTCCATCGTCGAGGGTTTCCTCAGGATCCTCCCAAGTTTTCTATCTTTTGCATTCCATAATTTTTATCTTTTTCTTCATTCGTTCTCTCTCTTCCTCTCGTTCTCTCTCTTTCTGTCTTCCTTCGTTCTCTCTCATTCTCAGAGGGGTTTTTCCCATCTATCTCGTTTGTCGTCTGCTGGGGGTGACTATCGTCTGCTGGAGACGGTCATCTTGTTTGCCGTACTTCTTTGATTCCCACATCCATCGCTAGAGTGTGTGCTTGCCGTAATCTTTGATTCTCGCTAATACTTTTAGTTTGACAAATAACATTTATGTTGCCAAGTAGCACTGGTGTCGCATGTGTAATGGATTTTTCATTTTCATATGTAACTGCAATTTTCATAAACTGAATGTTATTGTGAAAAAAAATCTACGTAAAGAATAAACTTTCTTCTTCGCACTAGAATATAAATATAACGAAATATATTAGCATATTGTTAAATATTTGTATAGTAAATTGGATATAGGAAAATGCAGTCTTACTAAATTTCTTTTTTAAATATCACAACTAAAGCAGAAAATGAAATAGTGTAATGATTAAATATGATTTTTTAGGTCTTTCCTTTGCAATTTCGGTAAATGAAAGGAGAAAAGTTAAAATTTCATTTTAATGATAAGTACACATTTTTCGAACATAATTCGTAATGTTTTTTTTCCCCCATTTAAATAGCTTGCTTATAAATGCCAAATGCCAAACACAGTTATAATATTTACTGTTTACGTTATTTGTAAAAGCAACATTGGAGGCACACATCAGTTATGCAGACTGAATCTACGACTTCCATTAGTGAAATTCGCTGCATTTAGAAATCCGGCAACAAATTGCAATAAAAGAATGACACTTATTTCGCGAATGCGAATCGAACCCACTTAGCAAATGCCTAAACACTCAAAAGTTCAACTGCTTTTTTTTAACACTACAAGCTCATAATTTTTCGATCAAACTCTTAACTTGAGACTACAGACGACTGACTGGTTGTAGGGATGCTTGCATAATAAGTTCTTTATCCTAATGTCAGTAAAGTTTTTTTGGGAAGAAGCAATAAAAAAAGTAAACGTGTGTAACAGTGAAACATAATGCTCAACTATTTTGTTTGAAATACATCTCTTTCAGGTGGAACATATCTTTGTCGATATGCAATGGCACTTCAAAGAAGAAATTGAGGCCTTATTGAAAATGCTGCAAACATACCGCAATCTCAGGATGAGCAAATTTTTCCAAAACTCCGAACTGCTATTTGTAAAGTTTGTGAATTACGGTCACTAATAAAAAAATAATCGATTAAAAATAATCGGTATATCCGAGTAATATAAGTGGTAGTAATCGAATTAAAATAATCGATTAACTACAGAAAAATAATCTATTATACTACTAAGCGAATTGAAATCGAGCAGCCCTCTTAGATAAATAATTTTGTTAAAGCTCTCCTATAATTAAACGTAGAAATGTTAGCACTCAGTATTTCCTACTCCTCGACTTTCGTCAATAGAATTTAATGTTGTTATACGGTGTGAACATTTCTTCGTTTTTGATAGAACTGATACTTTGAAGAAGAAAAAAACCGAGTTGTACTCTTCAATTATTGAGTTTCTTCAAACGTACTACTGAATTCCAACATATTTCGTACGTTTCAACACGCTGGGCACAAGTGGGAGACATTAACTATTGACCAATAAGGGAAAGACCGGTCTCCAAACTCACTTCGGATTGGCTGCAGCATGACACGTTGTTATGATAAACAGAACTTTGATACTGCCAGTTGAGACTGGCTGTGGCTGGTCTTGCGTCGTCATTTGTTGCATGTCGAATAGTCGGCTTGGTATACGTTGAATTTGTTTGCGTGTGGGAGTGCACGCTGCGTTTGGCACAAGAGTGTCGGCCTGATAAATCTCTAAAATCTATTGGTTGCATCACTTAGAATGTCACTGGATAGGTAAGTGTATTGTTTCATCTCGATTATAAAGTTTAACAGGTGTACGAAGCTTTGACGTTATATATTTCATTGATACAGTTGTAAAAGTATTAAAAGCACTAAAGTAATTGTTTGGTTGTTGATAATGATTTAGCGAAGCGTTAGTTTCATATTTTGGGTTACATTTTCGGTACAGTGTAGGTAATATTAGACTGATTTTGAGGTTAAGGAACACCGCTTGCACATGTTCTCGGAACTAGGGGGGAGAACTTAGGCAGGTGATTCCAGAGAGAGAAACGAACAAAATAGTTGCGATACCAACATATGTCCGGAAATGTACAGAAACACTGTAATTAGAGGAACTGGACATTGGTTGAAAAGCAGAACAAGAAAGATGAGCAAACTAGGAAGTGTGTAATAATCAGGAGTCACACGGAACCCACTACCCATATAATACACTGTTTATTGTCAGTTTTGGAGCAGCTCAAACTCCCAGAATGACTGCCATACCATAGGCATGCATTTTGGTGTGATATTTGCACTTAGTTATGTACCGTGCCACTGCTATAATTACAGTGTTGCTGAGTATTTAGCTGTGTTTCTATACATTTCTGGGTATATGTTGATATTGATTCTTTTTGTTTCCTTTTAAGGAAGTCTGCCCCAGAGGTTTGGCCTCTCTCTGTGTAATGTGACAATGCATTGTAAGATTTTTGTTTTTGAAGCAGGAATTCTACCATAATGAACACGTCAGTACATATATATATATATTTATTTAATCCCATTGCTGAGTATTTTCAGGTTCTTTTCAAACTCTTTTGTGTGCATGCTTGCGTACAGTACTTACGGAGTGCTTTAATGTAACGAACCATATTTATGTTCATAACCAGTTTTATACTGGTAACGAAACTATTTTGTGCAATTGAAATAACTAATTTGTACGTTTCCATATCTTGTGTAGCAAAATTTTATTTTCATAACGAGAACTTATTGTTTTGTGTTTGTATTGGTCAATTTGTTATTTAAATAATACTCCCATATTTATTTATTTTTCTCTAGTATTAATTAAGTTTTCAAACAGTTTGTCAAAGGAAACATGAATATGAGTAAAAGGTTGTCTGTTTTCATGAAAAGAACATAGCATACTTTTATGACACTGAACTTGAGTTAGTGAATGGGCTCAAATGTAGGCCTACTACCCAAATACCCTTCCCTGCGATTATTTATAACACGCAGACAAGGGGCGAGCCTTTTTTTTTTTTTTTAGCTAAAAGCACTAATCTTTGTTTCTTAGAAGTCTCTAACAGTCTGTATTTTGGTAAAATCAGCCTTCTCGGTCTCTTTTTTTATATCAATTTTTTCACTTTTGTTCTTATGGTAGTAGTTTCTCACTAACCTACAGTTAATAAGTTTTTAGAGATTCATTAGTTTAGCTGATTGCTTGTAGAAGTCTGCTTGATCTTCCCCACTTATAACAGTATGGAAATAAATGTAAATTTGTTCATGTTATCTTAAATTATTACAAAGAAATTGGATACATTGTAATATAGATTACCCTCTTGTTATATCCAATTTCAGGCAGTGTATCTCACTTCACATCATGTATCAGAGGGAGAACCTATCTGGTTAGAAAAGTTCCTCACTAACAAGTTAGTCTCTTGCCCGCTTCGCTAGCCATCAATATATTATTCTATATAAGTTACATAGTTAATAATATCATTAATAGGTTTTATTATTATATTTTTTCATTACAAAATTTAAAATTTAGGCTACATTTTAAAAGTAATTTTAAAAAATTTCTCCATAATAATTTAAAAACATTATTTTAAATAGCAACCACCTGCGACATAGCTCATTTTTTTCATAGATTTTATTATATTTACATTAACAGTATAAAGGAGTAAAATACTCAAATTAACTTTGTTCTTTCATAAATAGTAAATATGAACCTCTTATTCCAAAGTTTTTTTTTAATCGTTTTTATTAAATCAACATAAACAGGTTACAGCATCTCTGTATACTATGTTTATTATATTATTAATTTCTGGTAGGAATTAATAATATAATTGCTACCAGAATCTTGCTCAAATCTATTCCCACAATATTGAGATTTTGTCCCTGGTACTTGTTTATTGTGAGAGCAAATGATACCCTCACCAGAAACTGCAACCACTTGAATGGAATAGTTAGATTCGGTGGGATCATAGGGATACGTGGAATATGCGCTAGCTGTCCAGAGGCAGGCCCAGTTAATATTATTGCTTCGATGCAAATATTTTATAAATAGTCTCGTGCCATTACACATATTAGGTGGGTTTAAGTTGCCTAGTGACATTATTGGGATACCAATCACTAATTTAAGGTCGTGGTGTGGAAGGCCAGAAATATTGAATGAATTAAAAAATTCTTGAGGATAGTACTCATTGTTTTTAATGTTGGTGACGGTAATAACGGATCTGTAATGTTTAACTTAAGGCCGGGATCTTCTTGTAATATCATTGTATTTATTTTATTAAGTGTATAGTTTCTGGGAGTACCTATCACCTACCACCTTCCCCAGTTCAGCATCCCATAGACAATAGCCATTGGTATCATACCCTACCTTAAGTAGAGGCTTACTGCGCTCACTTTATTTTCCAGTTCAACAGGATGCCTTTACCATAGCTGGCCTCTACTTGTTGGGTTGTGCAGATGTAGGCAAACAATTAACAATGTACATTGCCATTCCGATAGCTTCACTCCACATAGTTTTGTCAAGACCAGAGTCCAAAATCAAACATCTTGCCATATTCAATACTGTTCTATTCGTTCTTTCGCAAATTCCTGATTGCTCAGGATTTCTGGCTATATGAGACTCTGGCTGAGTTCCCTTCTGCTTGCATAATTCTCTGAACTCCAAGGAACTATACTCACCTTCCTTGTCTGATTTTAATCAAGAAATCTTGCAGCTGAACTTAGCTGTCACTTTGGCTTCATATTCAATAAATTTGTTGAAAAACAACCCCTTTATTTTACAACATAGGCCTATACACACACGTGAAATGAGAATAGTGATCAATGAATGTCACATAATACCTGTATTCATCATGATGTACAGGTGTGATTGGCCCGGCAACATCACTGCTCACAGTATCCAGAAATCGCATTACTTTCTTGTAGTCTGGTATTGGTTGAATGAGAAACGAGTCATGTTCCCTCTAAAGCAGATTTCACACATTGTGTTCACTGGGTACATGGAATAATGGCCCATTCTTTGATGAAGTAAGTCGCTAGTCACAGTCAAGATTAGCAGCATGATTCATTCATATTTCCAATCTTCACTATTCTAACTGTCCCTCACTCGAAAATCACTGCAAATCTTTAATTTTCAATTTTGGGTATAGAAATTAAATTGTACAGCAAGTCACTGCTTTGTGCCACGCTTTGAGCATGCAACTATGCTCTTTCTTTGCAACATTTATTAAATATTTACATCTTGTACGTCTGTCAATACACGAGTGGTATCCGACCCAATCAAATGTTATTTACATGCAGAATCTGCCAAAAACATAACACTACTGCCTTTGTTTACGTCATTGTCATTACAACTTACCAATGATGTAACTCCTTCTCCTTCTTTTCCTATTGAAGAGAACACTATTTCTTCTATATCCTTACCATCATGAACACAGATACTTCTTTGTGTACATGTTACCAATATTACCAGTGTTCTGTTTATTTTTCCCTTAATTCACGCTACGACTTCTATTAGGGCAATGCACTATCTTGTGACCATGGACTCCGAACACATTAAGAAAGTCTGTAGGTGGTCTTGATGAATTTGGTTTATTTTAGACTGTAATTTAGACCATTTACCTTTTATCTTAGAGCCTGACGCATAAAATGATGCATCTTCCTGCATTCCGTTTGACCTGTCTCTCTCAACTGTCACATTACTTCATGTATCAGTTTATTTTTAACACACTCGATTATCACAGCCTGATCGTTAGAGAAATTAAGACATCAGTTTATGTGGTAACATCCTGATAATATGTGGGTATGGCGATAAGAAGCTGTGATATCACTTCTTCGTCATCATAGGTAGCACCTGTTGCAATTATCTCTTTCACTTTCCGAAAAAAAGCTATCAAGAAAATCGGCGAGATGACCTCCCTTAGATCGCATTTATCCTAGTTCACGTTTCAAATCCACTCTTGCTGACAAACCTTGTCTAGTATATGTCACTTTCAGGGCTGAAGACATGTTTCGTGCTGAGGTTTTTTCTTTTAATGGCCCGTAACACACTATATGTAACCAACTGCACTATAATATCCTGTGCTTTGAGGTCTATTTTCTTAAATTTGTTTTCAGATGTTTCACTTTTCCTCTCACATAAAGCTTCTAGACACTGTTCTCTTTCCAATTGAACTTTCAGTCTAAACTCCTAGTCAGAAAAACCAGTACCATCAAATGGTTTAGGCTTGGAACTATGATGCTCGTCGCTGCCATTGCTACGAGAACATTCCCTTTCACAACGTCTGAATTTCTTCAAGACACAATGTTTGTCAGGAAAAGAAGTGCAGAAATGAAGGGATGTTGAGATCTAAAGAAATGATGAAACAAATGGGTAGGGAGCTTCAAAGGAAGATCAAACAGGCAAAGAATGTATTTCTGGGGAACATGGTGGAAGAAGAAGGAAAAGGCAAGGAATGGGGGAAATTGTTGAGGTATGTTAGGAGGTTAAGGGGAGGAGAGGAAGGGATCCCTCTGCTAACAGGAAGGGATGGTAGGCATGCGACAAATGACCAAGAAAAATCGGAGATGCTGCAAGGACAGTACTTGTCAGTGTTTGAGGCAAAGGAGGGTTGGCATAGGGGGACAAACAGGGTTCGGGGGTGTATAGTGAGTTTAAGATGAGGGAGTGGGAGATAGAAAAGGTAATTAGGGGTTTGGAGAGCAGTAAGGCAGGGGGACCAGATGGGATAGGAAACGCAGCACTAAAGTTTGGTGGCAAGGAGTTGGGGAAATATTTAGAAGTGCTGTTTAAAAAGTCCTTAGGAGAGGGTAAGTTACCACAAGATGGGAAGGATGCTATGGTGGTACCTATACACAAGCAGGGAGAGGATAGGGGGAGGCCTGGCAGCTACAGACCGGTGAGTCTCACAAGTACAGGAAAAGTAATGGAGAGGCTGGTGGTGCAGTATGTGGTGAGGGTAATGAACAATAGGAATTGGTTGGAGGAGTCCCAGCATGGTTTCAGGAGGGGTTACTCATGTGAGACTCAGCTGGCTGGGTTATTGGAGGATCTAGTGCAGGTAGTTGATGAGGGGAAGCAGGTGGATGCCTGCTTCATAGATTTTGAGAAGGCATTTGATAAGGTGCCCCATGGGACATTGATGAGGAAAGTGGAGGCGCTGATACCAGCCAGGAGGGTAGTGGAATGGATAGGGGACTTTCTCAGGGGGCGAAGGCAGAGGGTGAAAGTGGGCGAGGCAATATCGGAGGAAGAGGAGGTTACGTCAGGGGTACCACAGGGAAGCATGCTGGGTCCTTTGTTATTTACCATAATGGTAAATGACATGGGTTTGGGAATTAGGGGAAAAATCAGATTGTTTGCAGACGGTTGTGTTGTATATGCTGAGGTGGGAGAGGGGGGCGGACATTTATAAGATGTGGTTGTGGACTAGAAAAAATAAAATGAAGATAAATGTAAGAAAAACTAAGGTAGTGAGGTTCACAAGGAAGAAGACGATAAGTAGGGACATGTACAGATGGGAGGGACAAGAGGAAGAAGAAGCAGCAGAATATAAGTATCTAGGGATTGTAGTGCAGGGAGACCTCAGGTGGAAAAAACAGGTAGAGAGGGTGGTAGCAAAGGGAAGAAGGGCTCTGGGTATGCTGGGAAGGGTGCTGAATGGAATCAGTTGTGAGGTAAAGGAGAACGCATATGGCACAATGGTACGGCCAATGTTAGAATATGCTGCAACAGTATGGGACGTGGAGGTGGAGGTTCGAGAACTGGAAAAGGTGCAGAGAAAGGCAGCAAGATGGGTGAAGGGTAGGTGGAGAAGGCAAGGGAAAGATGGTGAGGATGAAGGGAACTATAGGCCATCAGTTATGATGAAAGAAATGGGGTGGAGCTCATTGAAGGACAGTAGGAAAGTTGAACGGCTAGTCAGGATGTACAAGGAAGAGGGAGGATGGGGAGGGCTACACTGCAAGCTAAGTAAGGGGGTGTTTAGGGGAAGAGGAAACAACAGTGAGAAGCTTCAGACGGAGCGGGGTAGGCAGTCTAGGCTTGTGAGGTCTGTGAAGTAGTGGAATGTGTTGAGGGAGGAATTGGTATCTGTGAGAGGGGTTGGTAAATTCAGGAAGGGAGTGGAGAGGGAGTTGGTTGGGTGAAGGATAGTAGAGAGAGCTCGCCACCGGGCGGTAGCCTATTGATGGAGCCATATAGAAACCATTTAAGATAAACTGCTTATTTTGTATGGATGCGTGAAAACATGGAATGAGCGAGTGAGTGAATGAAGAGATTTGGACGGCTCTGATGGCTCTTATCATAGAGATCTTGGGAGACGATTAGTGTGAAGCGAGGTGGGTTTAGAGCAGTGTAAGAATGAACGGGCAGGGAAAACTGGAGATCCTCTAGAAAACCCACCGACCAGCTGCATCATCCAGCACAATTTCGGCATGTGAAAATCCAGGAGCGACCTGCGGAAATCAAACTTGGTTTGCCTCAGTGAGAGTCGAGTAGTCTAACCACTACACCTCTGTGACACCCTGAAAGAATTGAAGATTTCACAGGGCATGAAGTGGTGGCATTTATTGATAACTGTGTTTGCAAAAGGTTTTCAGGTAGTCTGTCGGGAGAACAGAATACACTGGACATTAGGAATTAAGAAGCAGGGATATCTCTACTAAGTGAGATACATTGCACACAGTACACAGAAGTAATTAAGTACTGCAAGTGATAAAAGCAATGGTTAATATTTGAAATGTACATCTTTAAACACATCCCTGCTGTGTTACAAATGTATTTTGTCTATGTGTTACAAGTACACTTTTTCGTGGCAACTGTGATGAAACAGACTTATTTTTTTTAAATACTTATTTTCATCTAAGAACAAATTTGTATTGCTATAATTAGCCCTCAGGAATATATATATATATATATATATATATATATATATATATATATATATATATATATATATATATATATATATATATATATAAAATACTACTACTAGTACCGCTACTACTAGTACCACTACTACTAATAGTACTACTAGTACTAGTAGTAGTACTAGTATTAGTAGTAGTACTACTACTACTACTACTACTCAAAATGGGCTAGTTATAAATTCGTCAGAAATTATGTAAAGAAATACACTTTTTTTTTTTTTCATGTTTCCTGAGTTTGGAAGAATTAATTTCATCAATCTTAGTAAAGAGTATGGTAAATTGATGTGTGTTCATAAATAATTAATACTTGTTGACATTTAAACTTCAATTTTTTTAAATTAAAATTGTCTTAGTAGCAGTAATTAAAATACTATGGAATTTCTAAAAGATATTTTAGACCTTGTGAACAGAATGATTTGAGAACATTTTGGTGTTTATATAAGAAAATGTAACTTTTTCTCTGCTTCTTCTTCTTTTCATCTGAAATGTTTTTGTAATGAGGATGTGTTCGGGGTTTCTGCACTGTAGGTTTTAACATGAAATTTTGCTTTGTGAATGATCTATAAAATAATGTGATTATTTTGCTTCCTGCAGTATCATCAAACATTTCTTGCAATGTAATTTATGAAGAAGTTGTAGTAAATGCTACTTGCTATTGTCATTGTTATGAAATAGACATCGAAATTTGAAGATCATAATAACATATGTAAGGCTAGTTCACTCCCATGGCAAGGCGGTTTGTTCCAGGCCTCTGATCCCAAAAGGGGCTGTGATGGTGTTGTGGTTCGACTACTCACCTCCCACCAAGGCAAACAAGGCTCGACTCCCCACAGGGACTCTCCTGCATTTTCACGTGTGGAAATTGTGTCGGTTGATGCCCCTGGGGTCTGCCGGGTATCTCTGGGATTTCCAATTTCTCCTGCACTTGAATTCCGATACTGCTCCTTACCTTTAGGCTGCTCCAGGCCTTTAGACTTGGAAAGTTTTTTTTTCATATTGTCATTGTCATACGATGATGAAAAACCCACACTTAAATAATGAGTGTACCTTTAAGAACACAATATAGAGCATTAGACATTGCAAGTGTAGCGTAGCGTAGCGTAGCGAGTTTGTTGAAAACCATGTTCCAGCAAGTGTAGGCTATCACAATGCTATGAAAGGAACTCGCTGGATGTGGGTTGATGAATGTTAGGGGCTACCTACAGAAGTATGTATGATTTGAAAATGTCTACCTTCAAGCACATCAGCTACATTTGCTTGGTAATTGCTGTGGTTTTTCTTCATCTTTACACAATCATCTTTTACGCACATCTGAAAAATTCTCACTTTAATTTAATATTGGTTAATAATTTATTGACTGTGAAAATATATTATAATTCTTTGTAATAGTTTAATGTGAAGAGTATATAATTTTTTTTATAAATCATCAATATTATTAGTTTGAGAGCAAAGTGTAAACCTGTTTTGGAAAAATAGGTTTATATCAGAAACATAGAATGAATGAGGTAACTAATATCCAAAGTGTCATGTCAAATAGAAGACCACCATGAATAGATTTGCACCATAAGCTGTGTTGGACTGGTAGCTGGCACTTACAGTGTTGTGTGGGCCTCTGCAGGTTCCCCGTGTGGTGCTGCGTGCTGGCAACAGTGTTGGTCTCCAGCATTGTGTGTGTCGACAGAAACAACTTCAAGACCTGCCAACAGAGCAGTTTCTGCAGGTAATACAACTAGCCCAGGCCTGCCGTTTTAACTGATTTAATAAGTTTTTTATGGATTTTTAACAATCTAGAAAAATCCAAACCCAAACTTAATTTTTCAAAATGTATTTATTCTAGCACTTGCTCAAAGTGGAGACCCAGAGTGATGTGTTTCATTTTCACTAATGCATTTGTTTCAAAGATTCTTATAATGGAGGTGGATAATCAAGCAAAATATTTTGGATATACGCCATTGTTTCAATAGTGTATGTCCCAAATATTTTGCTTAATTATTCACTGGTGCAGATATACAGTTATCTACAATACATATTTCTGTTTCTGGCTGTATGATCACATGCAATGGCCAAGGCCATCATTGAAAAGAACCTTTACTGTGATTTGCCATTTTTATGCATACAATCAGAATTTGGTGATGGTTTTGCGTTTGGCATTGATATCACAATGGTGAGGAAACGAAAATTATGTCCGATACTGTCGTATAAACAAAAGTATAAGTTTGAGTGGAGAAAAGAATTAACATGGTGTGTACATTCCAAACCAAAACAACCACATTAAATATGTAAACATCTTTCATATCCACTTTTTTTAATTCCAATGATTTTAAAGGATTTGACCCAATGATTCCAGTATTTTACAAGTTTTCTATATACAGAACCAGGATTTCAGCCTTAGGGCTAGTGGCAGCCCTGAACTAGTCTAATAGATTTATGGAACAGTCTGTAACAGTAATACAGTTTCCATAGTTTTAACATACACATGTGGATTTGTATTGACAACACAATACTTCATGTGTGAGCTCTGAAGTAGAGACAATTTGTTTCAACATTGTTGGTTCATGAGTTTTTTTTTGTACTTTATAGTAGTCATCTTCTTTAAGCAAATCTTCTTAGTTGGCTATAAGTAGAATCACAAGGATCCTGGTTTAAACATTTTTGGTTTTTCTGTTAGGCTGCTAGAACAGCAGGTCTCCAGTGAATGAATGAATGAATGCACCATTATTCAAGCGAAACCATTGAATTGTTTGTATAGGTTGTTGTTCATGATTTCATTTGGAATAATAGTCAATAAGTGTATTTTATTTTAGCCTTAAATGTTAACTTCATAGTAGAGATGGTAACTGTTCCAATTCTCAGGAACCATTCCAGAATGTTCCAGTTCATCAAATAGAACCGTTCATTTGGGAACCGTTCATAACATATTAGATGTCTGACGTGTTGTGTAGGCCTACGTTTCTATGACGTAATTGTAGTTTTAGTGTAAAAAAAAAAAGGAGGGATTTACACACACACCTATTACACAAGCGCTTCCCAACTAAATGAATATATAACTGCTGTGATGCAACCACAATTATTTGTCTATTGTATGTTAGAAAATATATCTTGAAAGAGATGTAATTCATACTCACGTAAATTTTGTTGCAGTTTAAGTTATCGCAGCAAACAGGATAAACAATTGTTTTTCACATTTTCTTACCTTGCAATTATTTAGTATTTACTCTTTGAGGCCATAATATTTACCTTCACACAACTTGCAACACACAGAAACACTGAAAAGAAAGGTTGAGATTGAGAAAAAATG
Source organism: Dryococelus australis (assembly GCA_029891345.1). Taxonomy (NCBI): domain Eukaryota; kingdom Metazoa; phylum Arthropoda; class Insecta; order Phasmatodea; family Phasmatidae; genus Dryococelus; species Dryococelus australis. The sequence continues at coordinate 15,158,485 of CM057005.1, forward strand.
AACATGTATTCTAGCATATTTTATCCTTACTGGTAAGTCTGAGCGAAATAATTTGAACTAAAGAAAAGTACTCCTGTTGTGTTGTTCATGTGTCAATAAAACTATTTATTGAAATATGATTCACATTTCTGTTCCATTGTGGGTTTCGTATTATATTTCATGTGGTTTGAACAGTTCACAACAGTTCCAATACCGTACGTCCTTCAGTTCATTCGCCAGAACCGTTCATGAATCTGCAACAGCTCCAAGACTGAACAGTTCCGAGTCTGCGAATAGTTGCACCCAATCGCTAGAATCAGCAACTCAGTGTACTTAAATATTACTCGCGGTATACAAATTTGAAGGCGGGATTTGTAATTTTTCCACCGATTAGAAGTTAAACACCACAATATAAACAATTTTTTTTTGTAAGGAAGCGGTGGAATACTGACTGAACCTGTTAATTTAGCTTGCTCAGAACTGTAGTTTCAGTTCCTTTCTTTGGAATTGTTCCTGGCAATATTCACAATCCTTACGTCATAGTGTGGTGTAACATACATGCTATTTTTATTACTTACATGAGAATATTTATGTAAAAAGATGGCTAAAGGATAAAAAAAATGGCTGAAAGGAAATAGTAACAAGGACCTCAAAAGTGCTCACTTTACCGTGAACAGCCTATAAAGTAAATGTGTTGCTAATATGTAAATTCATACATTAATATTACACTCGCAATAGCACATGAATTATTAACATCTACTTTTATCAATTGGTTTCCAACTTAACTGGGAGTTTGCGTGCTAGTGCTTACCGTAACATATAACTGGTCCAGTCGTTAAGTTTGTTAGTACATATCTTGTTATTTTGCAATGGTGCGTTGAAATAGTTTCTGGTTTCTACAAGTTATTTTGAGATGTTTCTTGGGCATGAGACACAACTCATGTCTGGTAAATGTGCCTGATTTACCTGGTATTACAGTACAAAAACTATATTTATGATAAATAAGTTTTGTGATGGGTCTGTTGACATGTTTGGTAAATTAACCAATTGAACTTCATTTCACTGTCAATATGCTATTATTAACTTCCTTAATTTTATTTAAATTAAGTCTTCTTTTGCTTGTATTGTTTTATCTATTTGGAAATTCAGTCACACTTTTTGCTTTCTGAAAAATCTCATTAATTGCATGCATTCTTGTATCATCTCATTGTACTGTGCTTAACAAAACTGTTTCTGATGTGTTTGTAACACCTCGTTAGGTATTTGTTTTGCTTTATTTTTGGCTGCATTCCAGCAACAGCTTTTATGTGTCTAAATAATCTTAATATTATTAAAAGAAAACACCAGTACCTCCACTGCTTTTATCTTTGTGTTTTGTCGTCCTAATGTCTCCCCAATAAGCCAAACACCCCTCCTCCTCTCCTACAACCCGGTATTACAAAATCATGTTGATTTACGGCAGATACAATTAAACACAAACCTAACGTGGAAAAACATACTTTAAATGCAAAGAAAACACCTTCGCAAAATATAATTACATGTTAAAATGTACTAGATAACATTTTCAGACAAAACTGTTTGCTTTGAAATACTACATTAATGATAGGTGCAACTATTTTGAGTAACATAATCTGTTGTAAAATTTTATACAATCTGGGATAGTATTGCAACGTGCTGTAGTGGATTACAGTAACAAACTCTGCGACCGTCGTGACTTTATTTGAGATCAGACTCAGCAGAGCACTTGACCGCTCTGTATTGTCATGCATTTGACAGCATAGTTATAACTGAGATGACACATTTAGTTTATTTATTGCTTTATGTACAAACGATGGTTAGGTTCATAAAATATTAAATGGCAGGACTAGAAGATTTTTCAATTCGTGTGATATTTGGTAAGCTATTAATGTGGGTAATTTTATCATTATTTATGTTGGAATTTTGTCGGGACGACTGAAAATGTTTGGTGGATATTGTTTCTCGGTACATGCACTTACGAGACATAATCTACCGTATGTTAAAGGAACAAGTGTCAAATCTGTTATCAACACATAACAATTGTGTTTACCGTATTTCGGCATGTATAGGCCCCACATTTTTACAAAAAAAAATGACTATAAAAAGTGTTGTGCAGCATATACACGAGACATTGGCATTAAAAAAATGTTTTCTCCAAAATATATTTACAAATTTGTCAGCATACAGTACATTTTAATGTTTTAACTTAATGGAAGGAAGAGAAGAGGAAGAAGAAGATAAGGAGGTGGAAAAAAAAACTTTTTCCACTCTGTAAACATGTTGGAGCTCGGCCATTGATGCTGTACATGAGAAATTAATTTCTCTGCTGTTTATGAGAAAGATATCTTACTTAATTGATGCTGTCGGGTGAGAAGCGAGATGAACTATGACTCAAATACTTACTGGTAATTTGGGAGCCAGCTGTGCTTCCCAATCACCGCACTATTGAGACTCAGGGATGTTGTGGGTTCTGTGTGTCCGTCTCACCCGTGCGTACTTACAAACACATTGGCAATACTAAACTTTTAATAAAATAACTGAAATAAACAACTGATAAAACATATGTGGCTAGGACACTGTCACTACTGAATAAAAGAGGTAGGTTCACTGTAGACTTGCTTTTATTATTATTGCTCATACAGATCAATGTGCCAATGAAATTATGATATTCTCGGTCATGACTAGACAATTCCGCTTGGGTGCTCTCCATCCCGCAATTAATCTAGTGCACGCCTAGATGGAAGATCTCACCGCGGTGTATAACAGAATCTTCACAAGAGAAGAGGGCCGACAGCCACTAGGCTGGACTGACTGTTTTTCCCTGAAGACAGGACAAGGTGAATTACAAATGAAACCCTTGATGAAAACATTAACACGTGTGATTACTTGGTTTCACTAACGCAAATTCGTCTGGGCTCGCCAGCCAGCACGTGGTTAGTATGGTGACGACCTCTATACTTAGCCGGCTACGACGGAACTAATATCACCGTACACAAGTTACAAAATTACATAAATACCCTTGAAAGATGATGTGGCATGAGATGAGTAGTCACAATGAACACACATGTGTGAAAACATGTTTATATGGCACGGATGCTGCTGGATGAAGTTCGTAGCGGACCACGTGGTGCAGGTAGAAATGCAGTATTTCTTTGTGAAAACTGTAAATTAAATTCCAACGAGATATTATTCTGCTAGCGAAAATTATTCTCTTTACGATTACAGTGTTTACAGGTGTGTAGCATGCTGCCTGATAGCTGAAATATCAATATTAAAGTGACCGCATGGTCAAACAAAAGAGCATCCATTTACGTGAAAATTACAAGGAACCCTAACAAAAATTTAACATAGAACCCTGAATAAAAATATTGCACACATGATATTACATAAATAAGCTCTCAAAACGCAATAATGGCATCGACATATACTTGGCGTCTGTAAGCCACGAAATAAACTAGCTATACAGAAGCATAATGCTAGGGAAATATCTGGCAAAACGTATGTTAGCAAAAGTTGCAAAATGTATGCAAGCAAAGGTTGACCGGTATACTAAAAGTGCTATTGAAATCTACATCTGTGAACAAAAGGTTTTAGTGTGTACGTGACCGTATCTTACCTTGCCAGCTCGCCTTGACAGACTGTTCAGAGGCAAGCATTGCACGGACCTACCATGGCTGCCTACGGGGTTCACATAAGCGGATGTGCTATGCACGCCGAGTAAAATATTTTATTGAAATAAAAGTGGCACAAATAAATTAAATATTGTTTTATGTTTTGTAATTTTTTAAAGAATTTTTCATATTAATTTAGTGTCTCTTTATGATGGCGTTCATGCCGGAATTTTAGTGTTCTTAATCTCGGTGCTGCGGGCACTTTGAATTTCATAACCGAACATTTTCAAAATAACAGCAAACACTTTAAATTATTTGAAGACATTTCAAACCCTGAAAAATAAAAATACAAGACACATTTTACACTGCAAAATAATATTTATTAGAAAGTTGTAAATACTGGCCTCTTTGCGCACGTGCAGGTACACGTGACACGTGCGTGGTGAGCGCCGTCATGGGCTCTAGCACCGCTGGCTGTTAGTCGGCATCATAGTTTGCACGCCTGCCGTGGCACTACTAGTGCACATTGACACAATGCCATTTTGTGTAACATTTTGCTTGCAGTGGTGTCTCCGTCACGAGTCACATTACCATCTTCCATCTGTGGAATAGTAATAGCATGAGGTATATTTGTAAACATTGCAACATAATACAAATTTTCTGTCACAAATGTTTTATAGGGAAGAAATCAAGTCGGAATTTACTATGTTTGTACGGATTCGTAACTTAACAATATTTACAGGAATACAAAATTTTAGTGCGGCTTATATTTGAAATATTAACTATCCCAAATTTTTCATCAAAAACTTCTGTTGCGACCTATACACACCAAAATATGGTAATTTATGCAAACAAATTTGTTTGCTGTGCCAAATGTAGGAAGACCTAACCTAACTTCATGCAACTTCACTGTGGTTGAATCACAAGGTGTGTGCCAAAATGCTGTTGCACATCGTTACATACACCCAATTTTTGTTTTTATGGCAAACTCCAAGCTTTGCAAATGCAAGAGCGCTTCATTCTCTATATCTACAAAAACAGCCGGCGTGCCTTGAATCACTTCTTGGGGAATTACTCCTCTGCTGGTGCTGGAACTCTTGCTCAGAGCATAATGTTTGGCTACATTTGAACAGTGTGTTTCGGTGTGAGGGAGTTACGCTTGAATATCATTTTTACAGGATCACAGTAAAAACTACATCCTATCATGAAGTTAGGGTTAACATGGTTAAGTCTTCTGCATTTGACACGACTAGGTGTCAGCAGTATGTAGGCCTTTCAATGCAATACTTCACAGAACAAATAACATCACTTTGCATGCAAAAACTGTAATATAAATGATGTGACTCACCCATGTAAGCAGCAAATATATATATCCTTGGTAATTTATTATCGCTAACTCGTGTATAGGACATGATAATACTTATTCCATTTGTACAAACTCCACAAACACTAGTATTTCTGCACAATAGTTATATTTCAACACTTCACATGGATATAATAGCAAAGAAGCACTAATATTTTGACATTAATAATTTGATTTGACATGTCAAATGGAAATAATCACAACGAAACATTTTTAATAGCACTCATAAATCACAATCCTTCGCATGGTCAAATTCACATGGTACACTGACATTTTGCACACTCCCAGCATACCACCGTCACGTAGAATAGGGAAAAGTTAAACTGGAAAACCAAAATTGATGCACATTTGTTTCTTATCTGTGTGCATTGTTATTCACCGAGTGTATTGTGGAGATACACGTCAACTGCTGCTTGTAAGCACAACTTGTGAACGTCTTTTGTATGCTATACTATATGTTACATAGTAGAATCATCTCGTGAATATAGACAAAGTAAACCTTGTATAATTAAACAGATTTAAATGATATTCCGATACTGTTTGATTACAGTGGGTAATAGCTCTATAACCTTAGCGTGTTTGCAAAAACATACCCTGTGAATAACGTTTTGTAAACTTAGGTATCGTTTCCAGAGGCATTCTAACATTTAACACGATTCAGCGACCTAATAGGAGTATATTTTACATAACGTTGTAGTGTTTTGCCACATAAACACCCCAATCTCTACATCCCGCCTCACCATCACATTTCATGTTATATATGGCAAATTACGTGAATCCCCAACGAAATTCCTACTAAATGTGATTACATAATATTGACCATGTACACAATTTGTGGGTATTATTTTCCCGTTGTTTGAAAAGGCTGCTATTCTGCATAGTTACAGTTTTGTGTAACTTATTGTAATTATTTTGTGTTGGCCTGCAGAAGTTATTGTTAAATTCATAATACTAAATTATTCTTAAAATAAATACGTACATAAAAAAATTCATAACTGCTCTGCAGTTCCTCTATGGGAGGGGTGGAGGAGGGGCTGGCCAGCACTCACTCCTGTGTTGTGATGGTGTCTGCAGGAGATGTCGTGGCGTGGAGCCGGGCAAGTCACCGTACAGACTATTGCTGGACTCGCTCCAGACTGAGGAGTCCAGTGTCCACGCCCAGCTGATCAACGCGGACAACTCCGTGCTCTTCACCTTCCAGCTGTACGCACTGGCCGACCAGACGTTCCGCTTCAAAATAAATGAGCTATCGCCTCTGAAGCAGAGGTATGAGGTCACGCAGCACGTCCTGGATGGAGAGCCGAAGTTGGCAAGGTGAGTACACAGTGACTCAACAGTTGTTCACAGGAGTTACAAATATCTGAAAAGATGTTGTGATTACCAATACTTAATTGTTTGGTTCTAGGTTAGCTGTTCCCAAATTTTTTTTTACTTTAAGCATACTAAATGCAGAGTTGTAAATTACATGTTGTGTCTTACTTTGATGATTATGCTCCCTAGAGGTATTAGTCACCAGTTTCATATTTAATCAATTTTTAACTATATACTTGAGATATTTTCCTTTATACCTACTTCCTATCTACTAAAATTGGTATTGCTTTGGCATTTGTATTATTAAAAGAATCTAATATTACTTTTAATTTTATAATACTAAGCATGGTAATTAAACAATACTTTTCGTTTGTGTGATACGAAACTTTGTATCATACTTTTTATTTTACAACAGTAACTAAGTAATTTTTCTAAAATTTAAACTGGCCATTATATTGGAAAGTTAGTGAGAAATTCCCTAAATTGCATGGCTCACTTGCAGAGGTTTCATGAGACATTGGTGGGGAACTGCCGTTCTAGGTATTGTGTTTGCAGATAGAACTAGTCTCTATATACTAGTGTTACTTCTACTAATGATATTTTACATACACTTGGCAACTATGCACTTCCAAAGTTGCAAAGAATGGTTAGTTGGCCTTCATCTAAACATATGAAATAGTTTTCGTCATATTGTCTAATTTATGTAATGGTGTAAGCGGAACTGCGCCGATTCATAAAATTATACTGTGTACCAAATTATCGATGTGCTGATTCTATAATGCCAATTCACCAATGTGTTGCAGATCTGTTGAAAACTCTGTTTACTTATATTTAAGTTGAATTTAGACTACTATATACTTAATGGTTTTGATGAGGTGCAACACAGTTAAAAGCAATTTTCAACTTTTTTCAGTTTTCAGTGTCCAAAAAGTAAATATCATACAACAGTGCAACAAACCATGTGAGTTCAAGTAAAGACAAAAATAAAAAAAATAAACATTTAGGTCTGTGTTCATAAAAACACTTATTTGTAAACGCACAAAACATGAAGCATGTGTAAGGTTGTTTACATATTTTGTTACTGTTGACAGTCAAGTTGTAGGCTTAAAAAAGGTGGATTTAAAAAAAATGTATGCATTGGTACTGTAGTAGATAGGATTAAAGTTACAGTATTTGCAAAATACTATATGTGATGTTAAACCTAATCCAAAAAACCAAAATGTATGCTAATTGATGTTTTGTGCATGGGTGCTGTGCTACACATTTGGGTTTGTATAAAAAATTTGGTTACGATGTGTGATGCCTTGGGACTGCGAGGGTCATCACCACGTACAAGACGGTTTTGTTTGGGTGCTACGTCAGGTGCACCCATTGGTGGGGAGGGGGTGGGTGTTCTGATTTTTAATGAGTGTCTATGTGGCACTGGCGCACGTCCAGTGTAGATTACTGGCCTGGTAGCTTTACGGCAGGGTACAAAGTCCAGCTCCGTGAGAGTGATTGCACGTTTCAGAGGAGTGACTATGCATTATACCTGGGCAACACGTAACCTGAGAAGTCTGCCTAACCGGTGTCATATCTGGCTGTCGTAAGGGTGAGCTAGGAGGGTTTGTGGGCAAGAGCTCGAAAGCAGTGTAGATCGTAGCGGTTGGTTCTACTGGCTCGATTCCTCCGAAGTAAGTGTTGGCGAGTCCCAAAACTGGTCCTGTCCACTCAAATATGCTGCTAACAAGTGGTGCGTTTCTTCTTTCAGGTGAATGGGGTCCTGAAAGAGGTGCTTGGGAATCTCTAACCAGCATCACTGGTTTCTGCACGTGGCGCAAGGTCTGAGCTTTATCCCTCTGTTCGGTGAGAGCTGTGCGAGTGTAGTCACACAGAGGGGAGTATGCTACTGCAGAGGCAGTAGGCACCTGTCTGACCTTCTCTCGGATACCACTCCAACTGGAGTAGGACATCTAGACTGAATCACACCCTCATGTCCGTGAAAGGGACAGCAGGCGACGTGTTGTGTAATGCCACGTGTAGTGTCTGGCAACCGGAACTGTATCCCTATCCCAGTACTCAGCGTCGAAACGTGGTGAGCACCGAGAGTCGGGTCTCATTGGAGGACAGTTCCAGCACGTGGGTGAGGGTCTCAGAAGGTGGCAGTCTTCCCAGACTCGGAGGACACTAACTCAGGCGTTTAAACACGGTGGAGAGAGTAGCCACTGAGCAGGCAAGCTGGCCTTAAGAGACTAGAGTACCTAATGTCGGGGCTCTACGGTTTTGTACTCTGTGGAGCACAAAAAGGGGGGCCGTCCAATGTGCATGTGGGTACTCAATTGGTGTAGTTGGCTTGTTTGAGTATTTTCCCAGGTCACCTGCGATTCCTTGGACAGCGTGGGGTACACTGTGAGAGGTATTACAACTACAGGAACATATACCCTTGAGTTGGTAAAACATCTATTTATTCCGTTTGACGGGAAGTAAACATAGTGGTGTCGCACTACCTCCTAATGCTGACAAGAATTTACGGAAGCTTAACCTATGCTGGTCCAGGTGAAGGCTATCTGGTTTTAAGCCAACAATGGCAGAGTAGCGAGCGTTATGAAACTAACTTAAACTGGTACTACTCGTACGCATGTGTTGCCAAGAAGGGCCACAGTATCTAGGTGTGTAGACGATGATGGCATAGGATTTTCGGCACGAATATGATGAAGGAAGGTAGGTTTAGGGAGGCAAGCAGGCTGGTCATAAACACCTGCAAGGGCTGCGGTGGAGAGAATGAAATCTGAATGACTGCAGGCAGCAAGCTACCCACTATTTATACTCTGGCTAGTCCTTCCCCTCCAGTGAGCTTGTAGCATAGCATCAAACTCGCTACACTCCAATACAAACACTTCATTCAAAAGAAACAGTTTTGCTCCAGCTAGTATTCATCAGGGGAGAAGGTGCACTTTACACTAGTTTTATTGTAGATGATCAAAAGTACAGCAAACACGTCAATGCAATGGAACTCGTCACATTATGCCTCTTCTGCATTCACGCAGGTACGAAGTCACAGCGGCAGTCGCATTTAAGATGAAAAAACTACATCTCGCCTAGCAAGGAAAAATTACGATGACGAGGGGGAGGAAAAAGAATACCATCCCCCTCTGCACCTAATGACCTCCTGCACCCACAAAAAAAATTTACAAGAGAGTTGTTGTAGTTCAAAGCTGTTATTCATGAAGAAAAATTAAGTAAAAATGAAATAGAAGTTCTGGTCGGCGGCGCTGGTGGGTGCAGGTGAAATTCGTTCCGCTCGTCACTCCTTGGTGGTTGTTGGAGTAATGAGGCAGAGTATAGGGTTAGTCACTCGCAGCTCGTGCCCGCAGCTATCCCCCACTCTCCGACAAAAGCTAAAAATACACACTTGGCCGGGGCTTGCGGCCTCCTATTGGCTGTTCCCTCCTCTCGTGCTACTGCGTAGTAGGATTAAACTGCTGATGGGATAGACTTTTAGAAAAAAGTTTAACCTCAAATGGTTTGTCACCTCACTCGGAAACCTGGGAACCAAAAGTGCTACGCAGTACAGATAACATTCCTGTTACAGCCTTGCCTTAAAACTGATAAAAGCCCTTACCTATAAGCCATGACATGAAAGGAAAAATTTGGACAATATACACACAGTGACAAAATAAACTGCCAAAGTGAACCTGAAAACTAATTTAAAAAGCAATAAAACCCTGTATAAATGCAATGCTACATGCTGGATAGGGGTGGCAATGGAGAGCGAGTAGCTGTAGCATAACTTCCTCTAGGCGTGACGTCACCGGCCAGCTTGGAGATCGAGATGTGGTGAATCGTATTGGTAGAGCCATCTGGCGGCGGGTAGTGGTACTTAATGCCTTGGATGCATAGTCTCGGTGGCCGGTGAATAATAGTACAATGTTTGGCCTGGAACGTCCATTCTTGTCTTCGGTAGATAGTACAAGTTGGTATCTCATTGCTTGGTCAACAATAAAAACTCAATTGAATCAGGCAGCAAGACTTGCTTACTGATGAGTTGATGTTTATATCATTGTTGGAAAGACGTCATGCGTCAATTCGGCCCTTCTCCGCTGCGACGAAGCGTCATCCGTAAAGGAGGGAGGGAAAAACAATTTCTTTTGAAGGCATATCAAGCTTTCCCCTCCAGAACAATTTGTTTCTCTCTCTGTAGTGGTGAAGGCTCCTTTGAAGGTGTCATGGGTCGAGAAAGAAATTCTTTTGAGAGAATGTCGTACTGTCCTCTCAAGAACAATTTTGTTTCTGCCACAGTTTGCTTCAGTACTTGCCTTGGCTCTGTACATTTTCGCTGCTCTGTGCTCCTGACCTTGAGTGGCATGTAGAAATCAGCTGGCTTACAGGGATGGCCGGGTGGCCCCAAGTTTGTGCGTGACTCTTTTGTTTGCGTTTCTTTGAGTGCCGGACTGGCTAGACATATATATATCTATCTCTCTCCCCCCCCTCCCCCTCTCTCTCCCCCTCCCTCTCCCTCTCCCTCTCCCTCTCCCTCTCCCTCTCCCTCCCTCTCCCTCCCTCCCTCCCTCTCCCCCCCATGTGCAGCTGTGACAATGCTGTGGAAGTGACTCAATGTCTTCTTTTTTCGTGAATTCTTCGTGTGGGTTGAGGAAGGTCGTGTCGCGATAGAAACCCGATACGGTTTTAGCATGAGCCTCCTTTCATTAATGCGTGCCACCTTACAAGACAGCATTGCAGCGTGGTTACTGACAATAAGAGATTCACACAGTTGAACCTGTGGAAAAGAAATTCAAATTCATAGTGAATGGCACATGGAACAGTATTCGACCCTTGGGGAATAAAAATATGATTTTAATTGTTGCATTTGATATCACATGAAATAATAAAAATTGCTCAAAACCCCACTTGCTAGGCTGCGTCAGCTAAGCTATCCTGATGTGTCCGCCTGTGCGGACGTTAAAAAATTACCTCTACCCTGGCTCCTACTGTCGCACAGCTGGAATATAACTTTGTAACAAAAAACTAAGGGAATTAGTCGAGATGAGCACTTCCAGACTCGGCCGAATAACCGCGGAAACATTCCATCTAAGCGCTATTAACGAGCACCTAGATTTACGAACATTTAGTGACGTGCTTCCCACAAACTTATCTGTCAAAAGGGCAGGTATCATAAATCAGACTATCCGAAAGTAATCATCGACCCCAAACAACAAAATTAACTCACCGGCAAAATTATTTGTACAACTAACGAACTGAGCATGCGCCTACGAATTCTGCTGCAATCATGATTGCTGTTCATGGTGATCAAAAGTTCGACAAAACAGGCGAAATCGCTGTCAGCTATAATGTAGTCGTCGAATGCTACCTCACAGCACTGGCGACACCGACATGATAGATGCTGCCCAAAGTAGGAGTAGGAGTGAAGGAACTTCAGAGACTGCAAACAGAGAAGTGGTCATGTAGGGGAAGAGACAAGTCTCGTTTAGGCAGCGTGAAGAGGGGAAGGAGGAGAGAAGACAAGGAAGGCAGGAGGGGAGTAAGTTGGCCAAGCAACACGTGCATAGGCAGAGAACAGAGTTCAATAAAGTTTGGCATCTAGGTGACTGTCACAGGTTGGCTTCGCGTTACTTAGTTATCAAATGGGGTCTATTCGTTAATAGATACATGCCACTGGCACTGAGGGGTGTCCAGAAGTATTTTTGAATGACCAGCTGGTCATTGAACTGCACTGGCTAGTTAAGTAATTCACTGAGTCGGTTAGAAGGTATAGGTCTCTACTACTATTACGGCTGTTAAAAGTGTGATCACACTAGAGCATTGTACTATGGTAAGTGTCCAGAAAAGTTTCAATTGCATAACTGCACTGTTTTGATTATTGATTTACGTGCTATTAAAAGTTATGTGATTATGGGTTTGAATACTGCAGCATAGCATTGACTGCCATTCAAATACTAAGTCTGTCTAGCTGGAGAACTTCACTCACTCGGTCGGCGGTGTCTTCCTCTTTGGTGGTCGTCTCCACTGTCTCAAGGCCGCATGCTGTGGATACGGCCAGGTGAAGCGGGTGGTAGTCCTCAAGGATGCCTCTTGGTACCGGCCTGGCACCGAGCTGGCCTGGCAGGCATAGGGCGGCTGCACTCTCCTGGTGGGTCGGCCATTGTGGAAGGACCGTTCCTAGCCATTGTCATGGGCTGACAGCTAGGAAGGGATGGACAATCAGCGGCCATGATGTCATGATGAGCAGCTGCGTGGGTGGCCAACAGAGGTAGTGGTTCTGTTGGTGCTACCACCTCCTCAGCTGCAGGTGCCTGAGTCTGGGACCCAGGGGTGGCCTCCATCTCGACAACATGCTAGCTGTGGATATTTTTCCTTCATCTGGGAAGCTGTGTTGGCTCTAGCGACACCGGGACCTTGGTTGGTGGTGCCGGAGTTAAGAGTCAGTTCTGGACCTCTTGTTTCAATGGTACAACTGGGTGGCTCCCCCTCTGGTTCAGGAAGTCGCATCTGGGTGTTGGCCCCGGCATTGGGTGACACCAGGACCACGTCAGTCATGTGGAGCAGTGTATGGACCTCTCCATCTACTCCTCTGACTGAGGGCACCTGAGTCAGAGGCCTTTTGGGGACCTCCATCTCGACAGCGCCGACGTGTGGTCCCTCCCCTCGTCCAAGAAGAAAGGCCTGTGCAGCGGCCTTGGCGTCGTGTGATGTCGGGACCTCGGTGCTCTCTGCCTCTGCACTGGGTGGTGCCTCGGCTGGCCGGGTGACCACGCTGTCGAGGTGTATCGTGGCCGATGGTACCGGCTGAAGTGAGGCCTTTAGGAAGGCCTTGTCTTAGCTGGCAACTCTGGCAGGGGCCTCCCTTTTGGAAGGCAGCTTTTCGGCGGTGGCTTCAACGTCATCCGGTGCTGCAGCCCTATCGCTGATTTGGCCCTCAAGGGCTGGGGTTGCTGGAGTGGCCATTCGAGATTGCCGTCCTGTAGTCTTGGTGGGGCTGTGTGCTACACTCTTCTCTGCAATTGGATTCTGTGTCTCTGCTTGCGATCCAGTGGGCTTCGCCAGAAGAGCTCACTTACACTGGGAATACACCTCCTTTTTCGTGTGGCCATCTTCTGCTTGAAGCCCGTGGGTGTCGAGAGCAGTTTTAAAACAGGCTGCCACTCATTTTGGAAATTTCACTCTGGCTGGAATGGGAAATCTGGCTTCGTGGCTGCTGCCGGCTCTCACCTCTGGCACTCTTGGGGAAGGTGGCCAGGCTTGCGGGTCTGCGATTGGTGCCGGGATGCCGAGATCAGCTAGCAGTTTGGAGGTTTCTGAGGTGGCAATGTTGCCTTCTATATCGGTGATGTCCGCTAAGAAGGGTTGGATTTGTCCTCGGTCTGGGGTTTCTTTGGGCGGAAGCCACACTTGACGTCGTCGGGCTCTTTGGGCCTGTCTTCGGGTCTTCTTCAGTGGGTTTGGGGCCAGTAGGTTCATCACTACCTGTAACTGTAGCAGTTATACCGGTTCCCTTGGTTGTTTTAGTGGAGCTGGAGACTGAAAGGTCACATCACTACTTGGCTCCCAGGGGACCACTAGGTGTGTTTATTTCCCTCCGTCGTGCACCTGGCGTTGCTCGCAGTCCACTACACAGTTTTGTCTTTAGAGCCAGGGTATCCCAAAATGACGGCTTCCTCTATTTCATGTGCTACTAAGAACTCCACATGGGTGGTCATTTGGTTGATATAGATGGGTTGTCATATTCTGCCTTCGACTGGTAGGAGGCGGTCAGGCTGTGCCATCTGTACTTTGCCATCATGGGGCATCAGGTGGACTCTTTGTTGGGGCATGAGAAGATTGCTCCGGATAAAATTTCCGAGGCTGCGATGTAGCTCATGGCTGCAGTCGCTTGCTGGTTGATGCTTACTTTAATCTGGGGAAATTGTGGGGGGCGGGATCGCTCAATCGAAGTTTGTAGCTTGACGTTAGGCTCATTTTTCATTTCTCCCTTAAGCTGGTGGAGGGGTGAGCTGTCTTGGATTTTCCTCTTCCAGCCAGCCAGCTTTATGGGGCAGTCGCGGTTCAAATGTGTGTCTGGAGAAAACCAGCATTTAGGTTGCGAGGGGATGTGGGGAGGGGGCGGGCGTGACCTCATCTTCTTCCCTTCTCCCCCTTTGACCTATGTCGGTGGTCTAGCTCATCCTGATCACGTTAATTGCATTCCGTTTCTTTTGCCTGCTTCATCAATTTGTTCCAGCATCCATGGTTTCTGGCATTGTAGGAAATTCCTGAGTGTTGGGAGCAACATGCGTTTTATGAATCGCACGTAGCTCTCTTTGTTCCCATCTAGGAATATCCACCAATACATTTGTACTTTGTGTCAGAAAAATATTTTGGCTTCTTCGTCTGGTGTTTAGGTCTGGCTATAAAATTCTGGTATGAGACGGGCTAGCACCTCCTCGCTGGTAAACTGGGTGGCAAGTTGGCTACTAAGTTGGCTCTTTTCGGTAATGAATTAGTCATATTTTTTGCACTATTTGAGGGCTTTGCCCCTGACTTTCGCTGGTGCCCCGCTCATCCATTACTTTTCTGGAATTTCATTATCACGAAACTCCTCGCATTCGGCTGTGAACACAAGTGGATCCTCATGCGGGCACCCTGCAAATGCTGGGATTTGTGGTTCCCCTGTGCCTCGTATGGTACTGGTATGAGTGGCTGGCCCTGGGATGTGTAGTCGATAGACAGCAGTGCACTGACATATTTTGCACTGGTAAACCATTCCTGGTCTGGTGACCCTTTCTTCTGGCCATGCTATGCAGTCGTGGTGGTATGCAGAGCACTGCGAGGGTACCACGTCCTGGGCATGTAATCCAACAACAGAAAGCCGTCTGCGATAGTCCTCGCACCGGTATTGTAGCCCATCTGTGATTCTGGCTTTGTCTGCCCATCCTATGGAGACGTAGTGAAAGTGTCTCTGGCAGTAGATGCATTCTATGCGGTGGTTCTCAGTGCCAGGACAATTAGGTTTGTGGCATCATTGGCCATGCTGTGAGAGGCTGGCCCGAGTTCATTCACGTTGGTTTCTGACATGAGTCAAGGTTTATTGAGCACCATGGTGTGTTTACATACTCCCCGAAGTCTGGACGGTAGTTGGTTCGTCTCCTGGCTAGGTTGCTTGTTTGGGGTCATGCTGGCTTGATTTTACTTATTAATTTCCGCTTAATTAAGGTGCTAGAGCCCCATGTTGGACATAAGAAAAACAGGTCCTTTTGACGTCCTGTGGCAAGTCAGGTTCGTCAGTCCCATGTGTTTTTGGTGACTGCGAGGGCAGCCGCACCCAGTGTGATATAGAGTCCTTAGTCCTTTCATGGTACTGGGCCCAACCATGTACAAGATTGGCCGTGTGGCTTTACAGCAGGGCACGAAATCTGGGACTGCAAGGACTACCTTGCATTTGGGAAGGACCATTCTTACTTATTGTGCAACGTGAGTTACCCTTTAATTTAATTAAGCACTATCCATTATCGTACGGGTCACCTAATGTAAAAGAAAAAACATATATCACTCAAGAATACTTAAACTAAACATTTTTTACCATGCTCTACAGCTGCTTCCGACAGTCTATAACCACTTTCTCGGCTGCCTTTTCAGCATGTTAATTTTACAATGCGGGAATTCACTGGTTGTTTACACTTTGCAGTCAGTTTAATTGTTTTACTCTGCCATCCTCTTCTGTTGCATAAGACCTCGTGCTGTGGATACGGTCATGTGAATTTAGCCGGGGGGCGCCACGGTGACTCCTTGTACTGCCCCGCTGACGGAAGGTGGTGTGGCATTTTCACGTGGGGCACCTTCCTCGTTCGGCTACTGGTCATTAGTCGACTACTGTGCTAATTAGGGTCGTCATCGGTAGTGGCCAACTCGGGGTCACCAGGCACCGAGGCACGACTGGTCTTCTCTCCCTGGAAGGATGGCATCAGGGTAACCATCAGAGGCAGAGGTTCCTCTACAACTCCTGCCCAATTGGCTCTTCTGGGCTCAACCTTCTTGGTTTCGGTCAGTACAGTTGGCAGCCTTGAGGCTGCCTGACGTTTAGGCTTGGCAGGATCTCGTGTCCTCCTGGACATGATTGGGGTAGTTGTCAATTGCAGGGATATTGGTTCTCCCTGTACCTCCTTGACTCTGCTGGGCTCATCCTACTTAGATGTGGGCGGTGTAGTGGTGGTCTCGAGGCTGGGCAGGGTCTCTACATCCTCCTGGATGGACGTGATTCGGGTTGATCGTCAGCAGGGGATCTTGTGCTCCCCGTACCTCCTCGACCCAGCCGGGCTCATCCTTGCTCAATGCAGGCGGTACAGTGGCGTTCTCGAGGCCGTCCAGCATTGGGGCTGTGTAGGGTACCACGTCCTCGTGGGTGGATGTGGTCGGAGTCACAGTTTGATGTAGCGGCTCTTCAGGCTTCCCCTTTCTGTTCTGCGCGCTGGGGTCATCTTTCTGGGATGCGTCCTCCAGGGTGGACGTGGTGGGGTTGCTGTCAGAAGCAAGGGCTTTGGGGTTCCTGAAGATTGTCAGCACGGCTCAGCTTCTCCTCCTTGGAGGCGTGTTGTACAGTGGCTGTGGGACACCACATCCTCCTGGGTAGATGTGGTTGTGGTTACTGTCAATTGTTGGAGCTCTTGAGGCATTCCTATCTCGTCGACATGGCTGTCTTTCACCTTCCTTCTGGATAGTGCTGAGTTCGGTGGCAAAGTTCCCTGTCCAAGGAGCTCCGCCACGATAGCTGGGACCCGGTCGGGGTCTTTCGGCCTTGACTGCCATCTTCCGAGATTTAATAATATGTTCTGTAAGTGATTGTCCCAATGACGGTGATCCCACACACTGAGTCAGAGGCTCTTCTTGAACACTTGATTACTCCGTTCAGTGGGGTTAGCATGGAGGTGGTAAGGAGAGGTTGTCCAAGTTTTCATCTCCCATTTGTTGCAGGTTATCCATCATTTACGGCTGGTAAATTAGAGGCCATTGTCTGTTAAAATGGCTTTTGGATATCCTCTGTGGGGAAAGATTTTGGTGTCAAATTTGCGTATTCTGTTTAAGGTTTCCTGGCTGGGTAACGGGAAGGCTTCCACCCAGCAGGAAAATTGGCCTGTTATGACTAGTAGGTACCTATTACCTCGCATGCTGCTAGAGTAAGGTCCCATCTAATTAGCGGCAAGGTGTGTCTAGGTGGTATTGGGTCGTCGCTGTTTCCCTGTAGGCTGTGGTACCGGGTAGGCCTTGCTACGGCAACACGCCTCACAATTAGTTACGTATTGATGTACGACACGGCTTATCCCTTCCCATGTGTACTTTTCACTGATATTGCATCAGAGACATCACTGTCAGACAATCTTGGACGTACATGCAACACAAAAGGTGCTCTGCATGACAGTTCAGAGTTTTATGCGTAATGGCGTTGGGACATGTAATGCCTATGTCAGTGCCACCTGTATGATTCCCTTTTTTTCCTATCTCAGAGGTGGAGAATATCTCCAGGTAGGTGGGTGCCTTAAAACTTCTTATATTTTCTGTCCGTCTCATGACAACTTTAGTTCTAGATTTTTGGACATGTAGAGTTAATCCTAAAAATATGAATTTTTTCTCCTTCATGTTTTTTCTTTAATATCTACAGGAATGATAATTTTTTTTAAAATTTCCTGTTCAATACTATTGATATGTTGGATTTTTATAAATGAAAAGTATGAACAACTCTGGAATTTCATATATATCTGGCTCACCTGTGATCTGTATATTTTGTTAGAGATGGAATTGTTTGTCACATTTTCAGTGATGAATATTTTATTGTGACCTATGCCAACATGCTGCGCAGCGTGCTTGCGCTCTCTACGGGTGACTTTGCCCTATCAACGAGCCAACAAGAGCTCGGGGTAAGTCATAAACAGTGGCAGAAGTACTTTCACTTGCCGATCAAAAGGACTCCACATGTTGGACAGCCTCGGACATAAAGATGATTAACGCAATTAATTATGAAATGTATGGCCCGCCAAGAACCCGGCATGTAATCGCCACCCTTTTGAATAAATTAATAATTTTTGATGCACCACTACCCTGAATTTAGCTGTGGAAGAAGTTCCAGTGACCACACAAGATCGCAGCACCTCAACTGCCCTGTGACTTCACATCCTGCCAGCCTCAGGACGTGGTGTTTTAATTTGTCATCACCTCCATGCAGGGAGATAAGAAATGAGCATTGTTGCTGCAACCCTGATAAACCAACCTCTGCGCTGGAATCATACTTTATCCCGCACCCCTCGAAAATCGCTGACCACGAGATTTTCCACTATATAAGGAAGTCCGAAACCCCCCCCCCCCCCCCCAGGCAGAGAGATGCTGGGCTCACAGGTCGCATAGGTCACTGAGCACTCCCTGGTCTGCGAAGATATATATATATATATATATATATATGTGTATATATATATATGTATATATATATATATATATATCTCTCTCTCTCTCTCTCTCTCTCTCTCTCTCTCCTCTCTCTCTCTCTCTCTCTCTCTCTCTCTCTCTCTCTCTCTCTCTCTCTCTCTCTCTCTCTCTCTCTCTCTCTCTCTCCTCTCTCTCTCTCTCTCTCTCTCTCTCTCTCCTCTCTCTCTCTCTCTCTCTCTCTCTCTCCTCTCTCTCTCTCTCTCTCTCTCTCTCTCTCTCTCTCTCTTCCTCTCTCTCTCTCTCTCTCTCTCTCTCTCTCTCCTCTCCTCTCTCTCTCTCTCTCTCTCTCTCCTCTCTCTCTCTCTCTCTCTCTCTCTCTCTCTCTCTCTCTCTCTCTCTCTCTCTCTCTCTCTCCTCTCTCTCTCTCTCTCTCTCTCTCCTCTCTCTCTCCTCTCTCTCTCCTCTCTCTCAGCCTGCGAATGGCTCCAACATCCTGCTGCTTGAGAAGACAGCTCCTCTCTAGTGGCTTGCGAAGGCTGTGCAATCCCTGCAGCTTGCAAAGGCTCGTCCACACCAGCTGACCGCAAGGACGACTCACTGCAGAGGTAACCCGATGCCCTATACCCTGCAACACTTTTACCCCAGTCAGATTCCTTGACTCCATGGTAGCAGGTCGTCGCAATGCTAGTGCCCTTCTGGATAAACCTCTTAATTGAAGAGACGCTGTAAAGTTCATGATCTAACTTGAATTTAATTTTTATTTTTTATTTTTTTTAATTGCCAGACTCACATTTGTCTGATCCATTGCCTAATGTATTCATTAATATTTTAGCTAGTTTATACGCTAACGGGTATTCTCCCACTTCCACAATATCGTAATAAATATTACGTGAATTTGAATTTGTTGCTTACCATAATTTTATTATTAGATCCCAGTTCATGTATCTTATTAATTGTTTGTGTGAGTAAAACCTTTGCAATAGAAAACCCCCTTTGAGGACTAGTTGTGAGACGCACCGAACTCCACAGAAGACGGAGCTTGCAGAATGCTTTAAGTCCGAAGTGACACGCCTCTGCTCCTGTGTTTCCAGCCAGCCACTCATACCAGTACCTAGTGTCGTCCTAATACAGGACTGCCTATCAATACGTCAGGGCCTCTGGTGTGACTGCATAAGACACACCCCCAAGACTGCACGTCAGTGGAAAGATCAGAAGGCTATATCAATGCACAGTAAAAAGGGTGTTATTAAGAGCCGTATATGACGCGAGAGTGATGTGCCTTGCAACTGTAAATTACCGTATTTTGATGTGTATAGTCCGCACCGGAAGTTTTTGATGAAAAATTAGGGATAATTAATATTTCAAGTTCTGGCTGCACTGATTTTTGTATTCCTATAAATATTGTTAAATCATAATTCTGTGTAAACATAATAAATTTAGGCATGATTTCTCCCCTACAAAACATTTGTTTACAGACAAGTGGTACTATGTAGCAATGTTTACAACTATACATCATGCAATTACTATTCCACAGATGGTAACATGACTACATGTTTACATTCCACACATCCAAGATGGTTACTTTGTTTATGAATGCTAGTTAACAAATCATGGTAAGAGTGGAAAGTTATTTTTTTCCCACCTCCCTCTCTTCTTATTCCCTTCCTTATTTACTTTAAGTTAAAACAGTAAAATGTACTATACGTTGAAAAATTTGTAAACATGTTTTGGGGAAAATAATTTTTACACCAATATCTCATATATATATGTGTATATATGTGTGTATATATATATATATATATATATATATATATATATATATATATATATATATATATAGAGAGAGAGAGAGAGAGAGAGAGAGAGAGAGAGAGAGAGAGAGAGCGCGCGCTGCACCCCACTTTTTGTAGGCATTTTTTTTGTATTAATGTGTGGCCTATACATGCTGAAATTCGGTAATTCAGAGGTAGACATTAAAGTCACGAGTGAGGTCACATGTCAATCTGCGCAACCTGATTACACACCCTAACCTACCTCACCGCTCATTCCTCTCGGTCACACATCACCATTAGATGCTTTATTAGGTGCTTGTTGGCCGGATTTAGAACCGGAACCTACATGTCCCCCTTGGCCGGTAATCCCACAGCCTGTCGCCATCGTAACCCCGCCTAAGGTAGTCTCAAAGGATTACCCTCCCCATTCACGTCTGATAAAGTTGGCTTCGGGAAAAACTACCTGGATTCAACTCCCGCCGAAGAAAGTCGATGTTTAAGTCTCGCGCAGTTCCTTCCCCAGCAAACTACGTTCCCGCACGTCAGCCGGCGAGGCCACTGCTAATAGCCCCAAAATCTGTGGTCAGATAGCTCACCCCTACCACCACCATCGTTTAAACATCTACTCACCACTCTCACACCCCCGGACAGCTGGCATCCCGAATATTGGCAGCCCTTGTAGTGAGGAAGATTAATCTCCCGGGACTGGAATCAGTCATGGTTCGACTCACTCTGGGGTTTGACTCCTCTCTCCTCCGATGGTATCCTTCCACTAAGCGGCCTCGCCCAGAACCTACCACTACCCACCAGGCCAAATTAATAACTAACACGCCGCGGTAGGACTACCTTAAAAACTTGGGAGGGCGGTCAGCACCTTAACCACTATCCCTTGAGATAGGAGCATGCGTCAAATGTTTGTTATATTATCCCCACCCATGTTGATCATTTCAACTCACCCCGAGAAATTAGTTTAGTACATTATAAATACTTTGCATAGAGTTCACTTTACTCCAGATAGCAAAATACTGCAACCCTTCAGAAGCCATTATTTGCTTTTTATTTTGGGAAAGTTGATTGTATATAGTAACTCGTTTACCAAAATAATGACTGTAAATTTTTGGTGCCTTGACAGTAACCAGTGTGATCTCATAACCTAATAACTTTCAAAGTGTATATTTTATGCAATAATGTATGTATTACCAAATGCATGTATTACTGTATGAATCTTGCGATTAGTCCTGTGTAATGATGGTAGTGTCATAATATGGAAAATATTTAGCCCCAGTACACGCACTAGGATTATACATCTATGGCAATTTCTTTCACTTCATATCTGATGGAGAAACTTGTTTGTTAGCAATGGTGAAATTGTGTTTGTTTAACAAGTACTATTTTTCTGGCGAGTACATTTTATGTGTAAATTACAGTGTTTTTGGAATTGGTGTGGGAGTTGCTGTTATAAATAAGGTGAAGGATCCGAGAATATAATTTTGCTTCTTGGTAATCTGTTCTCGAGGCTAAGAACTGGTGAAACTCAAAACTGAATAGCAGAACCAATCCATCCCTCTTCAGTACCAAATTAATCTTTGTCAAATAAAGTTGTTAAAATAGAGTGTTAATACTTTTTATAAAATTTTTAAGAGGATAAGATATGTTTAAGATTGTTTTGAAATCTAAGTAGTAAAGTTTAAAAGTATTGGATTATTTGATGCTGAGTGAAAGAGTATAATGGCATATAGAGTGAATTTGAAGAGTATAAACTTGGGTATTTTGTGTAGTATACTGTATTAGCACTAGTATGTGTTATTCCCACAGGCTAGAAGTGGTGGAGAAGACGGCAGACTACGTGCTCATAAAATCAGGTCCAAACAAGGTGCAAGTGTTCGCTGCACCGTTCCACCTGGATTTCTACTCCTACGACCAGCTAGTAGTGAGCACAAATGCTCGTGGCCTCATGAGGTTCGAGCACCTACGCAAAAAACCTGAACAGTAAGTGCTGCCAACACTACAGTATTGCATTGTAATACGTTTTTGCTGTGTGACTGGTACTGAGGGATATGACCAGCAATATTGGTAATAACTGTGTAGCTACAGTATTGGGTGACTTGGACAGGCAGTGAGTTACAGAGAACTTGCTAATTTCATAATGGAAGTAGTATGTAATTTCAGTTTAATGTCTTGAAGAGTTACAGTAAACCTCCTCTATTACAACCCCATTTATTACAACCCAATCCCGAGGAACCGTGAAAAGTTTGGGTCGAAAAAGTAAAAAATTTGAGGCACGTCTAAAAATAGATACAGTAATCCCTCACCAACCGCGGTTTCAGTTATGCGCGGATTTGTTTTTGTAGACCTTTTCTCCAACCGCTGTACAAGTTTCTATCATCCACTGTTTTCAGTCTATGGGAAACTAACCTGTTCTGACGTTAGTGGTCGCGCATTTCTCAAATTACTCCTAATAGGGGTTGATTTATTGCTGTTCAATCCGTTCTCGTCTGACCGCAACATGTCAGAATATGGGTTGCGCACGTGCTCACACGTCACAAAACTCTCGGCGTTCAAGCAGGCTGTAGGAAATGATGTCACAAGCACGCGAAACCTCACACGCCCAGCCGATTGGCCAGTTGAACATGACAGCAGCAGTAGTTCCTCGGAGCGCTGCTAGTATGCGCACACCAACGTCCAAGCTGCCAGGTGCCCGTCATACATGCTGAGAAGGAGCTAGAGGAAAGTTTATACCCTGAACTGCTGCTGAAATCCCCGCCGGTGGTGATGCCTTTGAATGGTGCAGCTCACCCCAGGATGCGTCATAACAAGGTACAACCAGCTGGCATGTGGTAAAAACCACATCTTCTTCACAAAATTTGGGCAGGTAGAAGTAGTTAAATTTTTCAGTGATGAAAAATTTTTTAATCAAACTCCGTGCTCAAAAAGACATCAATTTTTGGGTGAGGTGTTACATTGTCAAACTTCGGTAGCCTATTTCGAAGTGCAGCATTTTACTGCTTGTGTAATCTTTGGAATGTGTTTGTTTGCATTTTGTTATGCAAGAAAAAATACTTCATGTATTTTTGCAGTGCGAAAGTGATTTTGTGTATGTAACATATAAGAAGAGTTTAGATATCGCACACTTGTTTATATTTTGTGTTAGTTCGTGTTTTAAATTGTATTTTGGTGTTATTTAATTTTATCACGATTTACCACAAAATGGTGCCTCTAAGGAATGTGCATATAAACTATATACAGTATTATGGTTTATTTAGCACTTATTTGTCAGAAATTCATAGTCTGTGGAAAAAATGAGTTACTTATAGTTTTTAGTTTTGTAGTACTTTGTTTTATTACATTTATTAACACTGAAAATAAATTTTCCTTCCGTGCAGACCTCATCTGTTTCTAGGCCAAAATTTTGGCAAAAAATATGCTGCTTGTAATAGTGGAAATACAGTAAGTGAAAGAAGCTATGTTCAAACTTTACACACTCAATACACTTATGCACGTGGTTACCTGGAGTGTGTCAGGTTGAAACAAGGCTAGAGTCACTAGTTGATGTATGGGTGAAAGCAGCAGTACACTCGTAACACAATATATATCCCTGACCTGAAGTGGTAAATGGCAATTCGGCCTGCCATTGGTGTATGCTGCAAAAAGTACTGTTCAGCACGTGGTAAGAAATTATGGTATTGAAAATCTCAGTGGGCCACGAGTCTGACTGAGATAAGAGAACGAGTGCAGGAGGAGCAAGCAAAATAAAGAAAGAGGTTATTGTATGCTAACACTTAGACCATTGCAGCTAAATGGTTTAGACAAAAGATTGATGGCTCCCACGACGTGACACGTGTGTACCGTACCCTCTAGTAGGACTGCTGGATCAAGAATAAAGACGCCTGGCTACTTCGCTAGAGATTTCCCACCAATACCGAGAGAGAAATTTTAATAAAAGCTGTTAGACAAAAGGTACACAAAAGATTACTGGAAAATTCATAAGAAACTCTAGAACATATTACAGAAGATTTCTGACATGCAACATCTTTTAATTAAGAGTTCCAGAATCTTTGTATGTAATTTGTGTCAGAAAAAGATAATTAACAAAACAAGCCGGAATGGGCCAGCAAGGCACGTGACGGCATTACTCTAAATGAACACAACATTTAAGAACTACGTGAACACTTAAAAAAAGTAAACTAATTATGAAAATAATTTAAAATACCCGAAAGAGTTTATCTTTGGGCAATTGGCATGGCGGAAGCCGTAACTGCCAGGATATTTTACGTATGAATTTAATACAATTTAAAATGATAAAACTGCCCTTTTAAAACAAACAAAATATTACATTAACATTGAAAATAGGACTGAACACGAAAAAAATACTTAAATGAGACAACTTATGGACGAGAAAAAAATTAATGTATGGAACACTGGGAAATTCTAAGAGGGAGTTTTGTAAATACCACAAACCACATATTTGGAGAGTACAGTGAAACCCTCTTAAGAAGTTCCCACTTAAGAAGTTTTCCTGCTTAATAAGTTGTCTGATTGTGCACCTTGTGTATATGCACATGTGTAATTTGACCCTTTTAAGAAATTTTCCTTGTTAATAAGTATTATTTTTTAATTTAAGTCCATTGAAAAACTTCTTAACAGAGTTTTACTGTATTAAGCTTGCACGAAGAGAGGTTACTTCGGAAAATCGTATGGTAGCGATCACACTTATATACCAGAACTTAATGAAAGTCTTCATGACCTAGCAGAAGCTCTCCAAAACCTTCATCAGCAACCCGATGAAGAAGTTTGTGAATCCTTGAACACCCGCTACCATTCTGGTGACTGCAACCACACCACCCTTCAGATAGTGTTACCAGTCCACTGTTATATTCACCATAAATGTGGGGTTCTGCTCATTGTCTTTGGAAGCAAAGAAATATTTTAAGCCACAATTTTTTGTGGTTTTGGCTACACAGTGTGATATGATTGAGGTAGATAAATTTTGTTATGGTGATCTGGGAACTGACGTGACTACTGATACGTAGGATGTTACAAAAAATTTTTCATTAATTGTCACATGGCAATGCCTCTGTGGAAGGTGGATTTTCCATTAACCAGTTAATTCTGGTTGAAAACCTTTTGGAACAGTCACTTGTGTCTCAAAGGCTTGTGTACAATGCTATCAAAAACTATGGAGGAATAAATTTTGTCTGAATATGTAGAAAGTTGTTGCTTTCTTTAAGATGTGCAGGGAAAAGGTATCAAGGTTTCCTTGAGGAACAGAAACTATGAGAGTCTGAAGAACAAGAAAATGATAAGAGAAACCTTTCTAATGAGTTGAGATAATTTGCAGCGAAAAGTAAATACTAAGAGTGGGACAAGAAATGAATGAATGAGGAATAAATTAAAACATTCTTGAATTGGAGAGAAGAAAATTGGAATTTTAATTGTTTTAGGGAAAGTTGTTTACAAAAATTTAAATCAAACTGTTTCTAATTTAAAATGTCATACATATTTGTGTAACTGTAATTTTTTATTTCATTCATATTACATGTTTGTGTGAAACTCCATTCAGAAGGTAAGGAATAAAAAAAGAACATTAGTTTTTTCAAACACAGATATTTATTGTATCTTGTATGCAGTCTTATTGTAAATGTTATCAGTAATTTCACAAACATTTTCTTCTTAATCAGAAATTGTAGCATTTAAATTATTTACTTTGAGTAAGATGACAACTATGTTGCTTGGCTACCAATCCATACTAATGTTATAAAGATGTAATGTGAGTTTGTTTATATGTAATGGCTAATCTCAGAAACTACAGGGCTGATTCTTATCAATCTTTCACTGTTAGGAAGCTACATTCTTCCAGATGGACATAGGCTATGTTTAATAAAAAATACTTGAGAATTTTCAAAATTTGTAAACAAAGTCAGGGAAAAATGATCTACTTGGCTGCTTTCTAAGCATGCTCTAACAAAACCATTATTAAAAATAAATTGAAACAATGTTAGAAAAAATTGTGTATCTTAAAATGAAAAAATTCACAAGTAGTCACAGGTAGATGCAAGTAGTTGCAGGTAGTTGCAAGTAGTCATGGGTAGTCACAAATAGTTGCAGGTAGTCGCAAGTAGTCACAGGTAGATGCAAGTAGTTGCAGGTAGTTGCAAGTAGTCACAAGTAGTCATGGGTAGTCACAAATAGTTGCAGGTAGTCACAAGTAGTCACAGGTAGATGCAAGTAGTTGCAGGTAGTTGCAAGTAGTCACAAGTAGTCATGGGTAGTCACAAATAGTTGCAGGTAGTCGCAAGTAGTCACTTGTCGTCACACGTAGCCATGTGTGGTCGCAGGTAGCCACGGGTAGTCGCATGTAGTTGTGGGGAGTCGCAAGTAGTTGCAGGTAGTCGCAAGTAGTCGCTGGTCGTCACACGTAGCCATGTGTGGTCGCAGGTAGCCACGGGTAGTCGCATGTAGTTGTGGGTAGTTACAAATAGTTGCAGGTAGTCGCAAGTAGTCACTGGTCGTCACACGTAGCCATGTGTGGTCGCAGGTAGCCACGGGTAGTCGCATGTAGTTGTGGGTAGTCACAAATAGTTGCAGGTAGTCGCAAGTAGTCACTGGTCATCACATGTAGCCATGTGTGGTCGCAGGTAGCCACGGGTAGTCGCATGTAGTTGTGGAGAGTCACAAGTAGTTGCAGGTAGTGATGGGTGGTCACAAGTAGTCATGGGTGGTCACATGTAGTCGCAGGTAGTCGCAAATATTCGCAAGTAAGCAGTCTCTGGTAGTGGCGGGTAGTAGTAGGCTATCGCAGGTGGTCACTGGTATTCACGGTAGTCGCAAGTATTCACAGTGTGGTGAACTTTGGCCACAATTTTTACACAGTACAGTAAATTGACTATTCCTTTTATCAAGTAAGTTAACAAGCAATGTACAAATACACAAATGTACACCAAAGGTGTTAAAACATTTGAGCCATATTACACAGTTCCCAAACTATTCTTTTAAAAAATGCAGTACAAAACCATTGTAAGTAAACACTGTCACAGCTTCAATACTCTAACATCACATCCATTTGACTAGGATAATATATGGTAGAAAAGGCAGGTCCCACTTTTGACAAATTTGGAAGACCAACCGCACTCATAAAATGTATGTGCGAATATTCGTAATATAATAAATACGCTATTTAAAAAGAAATATAATGTTTCTCTACCAATCAACAGCAGTGTCTGGAGACGCTCCCATGCTGCATCTGGCCATAGAATGAATACCGTGATGGGGTGCAAAAATGTAGCTATAAAGTTTTTAACATTTAACGTGGCAATTCTCGTCGAGAGAAGTGAGTATCACATTAACCTGGTGGTACACCTTCCCCAGTGATCACAAAAAACTATCCTGCATTTCTTCACGGCACCTGGTAACCATTAAATTCATAAAGCGGCACCTTAAAATACTTAAACAACCTTGGCTCTAATCAATTGTGTGAACCTATACAAAACATTTCACATCAATTCATAATATGTTACCGGCACAGCTCTTAATTGTGCTTTCCCTTTTATGCAAAATGTGAACATGTATGACACGAACAACAGACCAACTTCGCAGTTTACTCCTCACCACAACACATTTATAGGCATAAGTAAATACTCTTGGGCAAACTGAGCCCTCTTTTTTTAAAAATACAACTAAGATATGCTAAAATAATTACGCCACACCTACGAGTTATTCTCAGTCCGAACCAAGGGCGTAAACAATAAGGTCTTTATTAAAACTAACAATGCTGCAGGGTGACGCTGGGTGGGTGGTGGCGCCCAATTACTCGTGACATTAAAAATAAAATGTAGAATGACTGGGAATATTAAAACAGTTCCCCACTGGCAGAGTATTGTGAACGACGAGTCCTTTTTCTAACATTACCGTGGCAAGACTCAACAGCCAAGTTGGACTTCACGCACTGTAGACAAAGTATGCAATCTGTAAACCAAGAAAATTGCCACACATCAAAACACCTGGCTTAAATTAACACAACCACTTAAAAACCAATTCTAAGAGATATTTACCTTAAACCCAATCACTTTGTTAGGCCGCTCCATCACAAACGGTAATCGAAAGAAGTATGTTGTGGAGCGCCAGAAAACACCAAAAGGCGTTGAAACATCCATTATGTTTTAAACATCGCCTATCAAGTCAATCCAAACTGATCACAGCAGTGATCCCACTAGTTCTGGACATTCATAGAGCTGACTGGGCTTCATGAAGCGGTGAAGGTAGGAAGTGAAGTCTCGCACAAGCCTGATGGTAGTCTAGTGATAACTCCACCCCTTCACCAACCTCTCGCTGATCACAAATCCCTACCCTCTTTGATTATGACGACACCGGGAGGGGAAGTGGTTGGGGGGAATTCCATGGCACAAGGTGCGGGAAGCTGAGCAACCAGATCAAAAGTCACTGGTGCCTCTGCTGGTAATTATGGGAAGCAGTATCGCAGCCGGCGCCGCTGCACCTTCTCGGTATGTAGTAAAACTATGTATTACCAAAAAACCAATTATTAAACTTATTAATTATTAACATTATTAATTATTAAAATAAAAATAATTTCTGTTAATAAAGAAAAAAATCTTACAAACCATATACAGGTATGTATTTTAATAAATTCCGTAACACCTGAGCGAAGTGATGGCAGACTGACTGCAAGTAATATATAAAAGTACAGAAGCTCTAGTACTTGTCAATACGCACACACACAAAAGGATGACACTTTTTTTACCTGGTGGTGTAGTTGCCATGTTTCGCTGGCTAATTTGTTTGCAGAATCATTATTGTTTCCTGAATCTGACCATAAACCCGGGAACATAAATATATTATTTGCAGTGCTTCAAGACAGTTACTGAACATTGTGGAAGAAGTTATTTTATAAGCTGTTGACAAGTGCTGATATTACATTTCACTGAAGATGACACACTGGAAAGGCACCTACAATCAAATATAGTTAATGAAAGCAAATACTAAAATAATAACCGGCAGTAAAATATTCCAACAACACTTAGAAACAAGCACATTTACAAGACAAGCAGTCCATGTTCTGCTGTGGCTGCTAGGTGCAGTTTCTGTGTGTGTGGAGAATGGAAAGCTAGACAAGGCATAGCAGCATTATCAGTCTGATCGGGAGGGTACACGTGCCACGGGAGAGAGAGTAAGCTAGCTGCTTTCTCCTCACCTGGGCAAGATTGCTCAGTTGCCATTGTACTTGTACATGGTCTTTCAGAGCGACAGTGAAGCGTGCTACACTAATTGCAATTGCATTAAGGTGTATACATTTATTACCATTATGTTGAGTGTGTGTAAAGCCCATGAAGGACAAGGTAATGTACCTGCGATAATGTGACATTTAAATACTAAATAAATTTCCTGCAAGAGACCAGTAAAAATATAACTCATGCTTGCTGAAAGTAGTTTGGGGCACTGTGTTTAGAATTTTTTTTTCCATTTCTCTTGTTACGTGTCAAAATATTAAAATTCATTAAAACAACATGTTTCTGCACAAGAAATGATTTAACGCTCACACAATTTTAAGTTTTAGGGCATCAAAGTCAATTAAGTCAAATTTGATCTTGCATACAAGTAGTTTCTATGAATCACTTCACGGATACCATTTGACTGTATTTAACAAATATGTGTAAAGAGAAAGTTTGCAGTTAAAGATGTATAAAAATACAGTAAATAAAATTCCGATGCAATTTTTGCATATACTAGTACATACATAGTAACTTCTTTAAATCCTACTCTTATACTGTAGGTATTGAGAGTGGGTCACAGTTGGTTCATATTCAAACAACCACCACTCTTGAAAGTAGCAACCCTTTTCCTGGGAACTGTGAAAGTTTGTAGTTTGTTTCCTTAATTTATTAATGGTTTTAATTAATTAGTATGACAAGAGTGTATCAAAAAAGTAAAAAAAAGGTGTATTTTACAAAATATGTTTTTAATTTGTGTGTGTGCTATTTTTTTTTTGTTATTTGATGTTAGCTGTTTGTAATTGTAACAACCTGATAATCAAAAATTAATTATTAAAGCTGGATTATTATTAAATAAATGTATGATTTATGCGCAGGAAGGAAGGAGAGGAAGGGCAAGAGGAGGTGAAGTCGCAGGATATTGCTGACACAGATCCTGGGGCTTGGGAGGAGAACTTCAAGTCCTTCCACGACTCTAAGGAGAACGGGCCAGAAGCAGTTGCCCTCGACTTCTCATTCCCAGGTGCTCATCGCTCCTATGGCATCCCAGAGCACGCAGACTCCTTCGCCCTCAAGTCTACCAAGTGAGCTGGCAGCAGTTACCAATCTCATTGGCATAGTTTGGACCCTCATACGTGCTTCTGATCAAGTGTAACATGTCTGTTCTAGGAGCACAGACCCGTATCGCCTCTACAACCTGGATGTGTTTGAATATGAGCTGCACAACCCTATGGCTCTGTATGGCTCCATTCCTTTTCTAATTGCTCATGGGTGTGTATTTTCTTTTCATTCACATATATTTTATAATGTCCATTTACTGTATTATTGGGTTCTTGCATGCAGTATTGGGTTCTTTTGTTTCAATCATTTGTATAACTTGGTCTAGATACTTACTCCAAGGCCATCTTTTTTTTTATATTTTATTTTTCTTAATTTAATGTCTGATTGCATATGTGTGGGTATTGTTTGTGGTAAAGAAGTGAATTTTTAGAATAATTAACCTACGAACCATTAGCTATACTCTTTTTCTCATATAACTTGACAAGATCTTGACAATTCGACAAAAGTAGTACCCCTGTTTACTTTTCGTTTATGTATCCTTCCACTATCAGCTAGTTGGTCAAGAGGCAGCTGTATATTGTTACAACTGTATTTTCACAATATTTGAGTGGTCTTAGTTTTTTGTTAGGATCCCTATTTTTATTATGATCCATTAAATTCTCCGGGATGCTCGCTAATTTTTGTCATCATCCATTAGGTAATTTGAGTAATTGTCTTAGGATTTTGGTAATTTTGAATTATATTTGGTTAAGATTATTGTTCAAAAATTCCAAGTCATGGTTCAGCTGTTGTCATTTTGAGATTAGGTTTGCCCATCGTTTTTATTTGGTTCACCTGCGAATCCTTGATTTTTGTTGTTTTGCGTAATGATTAAATCATTTTATTTTTAATTTGGATATTTTAGTTATAAATTTGAAAAGTTGTTTTGCTTCTGTTTTGGTGTTAGGGTCTAGAGTCTTTTTGCCCTTAACTTAGTAGTTGTGGTTTGTTTGAATTTTAATTAGTAATACCATCTTTTGATAAATTATTTTTATTAGTTTTTCCAGTCAGCGTCCTTAAATTGTTTTGATTGGAAGCAGTTTATAATTTGTTTTATTTCTTTTAATTTTTGTGAAATGATCGGTCTAGTAACTTTGTCATGTTCAAGATGGGATTTAATTATTTTGAAAGGGTGTTTGGGATTTCAGAAGGTTAGGTCGTTTTCTCTGTCATCTCGGGAAGTTTCTTTAGCTTGCAATTAACAGTTTCAGAGCTATTACTAGAACAGTTTGCCTTGAGTTCAGAACTAAGTCAGCCTCTGCACTCTTGGTAATTGGGCAGCTGTGTCCCACTTGGTGTTTTTGCTGCTGCCCTGGGAAAGTTGTAATCATTATCCCAAATTGTTTTGTGTCGTTCGGTGGTGGTTAGGAACAGTTTTCGAGCTGTACTGCTGAAAATTTCCTGGAGTGATTAGTCAACGTCGACGTTTCGAGTCAACAGCTGCGTGTTTGCCGATCTTAGCAGGGAAGAGGCGAGGAGTAGTGCTGCGGGCCGCAAACAAAGTCTAGACAACTAAGGGAACAAAGGCGTGGCCTCGTGCTGAGCTTTTGTTTGTGGATGGCCGCACGTGTCCTAGGAGGGACATGATTGGATGGGAGACCGAGTGATTTGTGTGGTGACGCGAGGCGCTGTTTTGTGGTTGGAGACCAGCTGTGGAGGGAGGCCAGTTTTAAAGAGACATATTAGAGTGGGGAGTGCAGTCAGGTTGTCGTGAGACACGCAGTCAGATTGTTGTGACTCACGCTGTGTCAGACGGCGACAGTCTGTCAGTGAGGAGTCATTGAAAGGAGAGAGAAGTCGCAGTCGAGAAGTCTGAGCAGGCCTGGAGAACCAGACCATCATGTAGACAATAAAAAGATAAGTAATCTGGAACATTTACTTATAGTTTAACCTGTAGGGGCTCCAGTTAGGCGGCATCATGTGTAAAATTTGAATTCAATAACAGTTAAGGTCTAAAAGCGAAATAAGTCTATGGTCAATTAAGAAATAATCGTCAGAGACGAGGACTAAAGCGTTTTATTTTTAGTAAGTATTTTATTTTTAAGGTCAACCCCGACGAGAGAGAGAGAGGGAGGGAGAGAGAGGGAGAGAGAGGGGAGAGAGAGAACGCGCGCACGCGAGGGAGTGTGTGTGTTGGTGAGTGTGTGTGTTTTTTTTTCGTTGAGTCGGTAAGTATGGCCGTCGTTATCAGTAATGACAGTAAAACAGTATTGAGAATTAATTTTCGTTGTGTGAATAGATGTCTTCCTTCCGTTGTAACCTTGTGTCCAGTTGCCGTAACGTTGAGGATAAAGAAAAGTTTATGACGGCAAAAATGTTACAACAGATTAAGAAATAACTGTTTACCATGACTGTAAACAATGAAGTAAGTTCTTTGAACATTTGTGACCCAGTTTGTTAAATGTAAATGGCAAAGTAAGAGAAATAAGTTGAACCTAAGATGTTTTTAAAGATTTGTTATTTTAGTTCATTTTTGAGTTGCCTAAAGTAATAATGAATTATTAATGGATTTTCTATTTGTTGTTGTTAAATAGATTCCTATTAATTATTTGAGTATTTACATCCAAGTCGAAATTCTTTTAACACATTTGTTTTCTCATTAAATTAAATTTTAAACATGAATGGATACAAAATTATGGTTGTGCTTTAAATTTTTATGTGAAGGAATGTTAACAGTTTGATTATAAAAGAAACTTTTTTTTTTATTTAAATTCCTTCCATTTTATACCAAAGTTTTACTGAAATGTACCTTTGTTTATTTACCTCGTATAAAAATATTTTTTTTTATAAATTTTATTTATTAGTCATATTAAATTGTAATGTCTTTTTGAACAATATTGTCTTTTATTTCTAAACAGTTAATTCCACCCTCCCTTTTCATGACTGGTTAATATTGAAGCTAGCTGTTTTACTGAATATTTTATTCAATGAACTTATTTATTTTCATGTCGTCAGTGATTTCCTGTCTAAGATCACGTAATACCTCTTGCAGGTAGTAGAATTGTGTTCAAGCTCTACCAAAGGTTTAAAACAGAAATAATGATTTTTAGTTAGAAAGTTTTGGGCTTTAAGGCCACCCCAGTTGTACAAGTAGCTTGTGGTAGAACACCGCCAGCAATTGAAACAGATCCATAGAATGTGATACAGACCCCAGCAGTTGAAACAGATGATAATTGAGAAGTTGGAGAGATGTATAAGGCGGAGATGTAAGAAGGTGAACTTTGATTTTATGCAGTGGTTTTATAGACGCTGACGTGCAGCTCAAGGGAGCTGTGGTGTCCAGGTATTTGTGGAGTTGTGGGAGAGTGACTCAAGTTGAGATGTTTGCCCGTAGGGAGAGAGTTTAGGGGTTTAGTAGTTTGTAGTTAGTTAGTTAGTGAGTAATTGTGAGTTTCGCTACGTCTCCCTCCACTATGAATCGTCGAGATTATCAAATCCTTTTCAGTTACAGTATTTTAGTTTTTGAACATGTTGAACGAGTTTATGAGATTGGTAATGAATAAACCAATAGAATGATAAGATAGATTGTGATCGATTAAGATAGAAAGATTAATAAGTAACAAAATTAAGTAATGATTTGATTGATTTTTCCCTTTTCCCAACTTCCCTTCTCCCCATTTCCCCCTTTTCCAACCCCCCAAATTCCTCCTTTTTTCCCTTCCTATTTTCCAGCTTTTTCACGATATTTTGTTTACACGTTGTAAACTGTCCACTTGCCATGGTAATGCTAAACAAATTGTAGTGTACTGCTTTAACTTATATAGTTGTTACTTTGACGTTACAGCAAATATGTCGAGCGTGGAAATGTAAGAAATTTTCGGAACTTGCCAGACAGTGCACTTTCATTCGCTAACAAACTACATGCAGACGACTTTTGCAAAGCAGTTATTCTTGCTTTTAGTGATACAAGACAATTAGAGTTTAAAATATGTGATCTGGAATAATTGCTTCAAAACAAATCATTAGATGCAAGATTTTGTGGTGTTATTTTTAAGGCAAATTTTGTTTTTAAAAATGCCTGATTTTGGTGTCATCAGTTTTATTATGAAAGTCTTAGAAATTGAAATGTGATAAGTAAAATTGTGCCTTATTAAAGCCAAAATTGGACTGTGTTATTTTAATACAAATTTTATTATTAAAGATTTTTGATGATTTATTTTTTTTATGAATATTTCCATTGCAATTTTATCATGTTTATGCAAATGCATAAACAAGAGAAAACAGTTAATTTTAACAAAGGTAATGCAGAGCATTACCGTAGGTTATAACATCACTTTTTAAATGATTTGTTTCTTCGTAACTTGTTTGTTGAAGTTCCTCAATAGTGTTGAATTTTTGTTACATTCTTACAGAATGGCTTGGATATAGTTTTATAGAGAAAAAAAAAATTCAATACTGGAAATAAAATTATTTTTGTACTTGATTTTACAGTTTTGCTATTCTCATTAAACGATAATTTCTCAACCACATGATATTCAATATTTACTGCTGTTATTCACTCAGCCTGAATGACAACAGCTTAAAATTAATTTTTTTTCTTTGCATTATCTGAAAACTTAAATTATTCTTATTACCACTCAGTTTATACATTTTTGGATAGAAATTTTTTGTGATGGTTTCACAGATAAAATTATATATTTTGGCTAAATTTCATTCATTTTGTGTTTTTAATAACATCTTGGTGTTAGGTGGTGTATAACTTGCATTTTTATGTTTGACGGTGTATTAACATGCATTTTGGTGTTATTTCTGTTTTATCACTATTCACTGTATAATCTTGGCTCTACTATTCATGTGTGTCTCTCTTTGTTGGTTTTATTTATACAATACAGTAACAAAACATGTTAAGAACAAGGAGATGGGTTTGCAGACAGGAAAGAACGTATTATGTTATGGACACAGGTGTAATGATTATAGGTTGAATAGAAATTACTAGTATTTAAATTATACAGTGCTTGTGGAAAAATACAACTGTTAGTATCCATTCTTATATTTATTTTTGTACACAAACAAAGTAAATATTTTGGTGGCTGATAGTGTCTGGGGAGCGTGCTAACAGATGGTGTAGCAGGGAGCTGAGAATGCTCGTCAATAGTTGGCAGCATGTTACATTTTCTTCCGGTCATTTTAATAGTTCACTTTTCTCCTATAGCCTAACTGGCCTTGAAATGTGTGTTTAAAATATATTTCATCAAATTATTAGAAAAAAAAATACTCTGCAATATTTCTGTAGCATAATGAAATTAATATCAAGCAAGTGAGGATAGCATGATGAGTGAGAAAACAATGAAAAATGAACTTGCAACATTTGAAGTTGCATTTCATTTTAACATGGGCAGTTTCAAATACCTACAGATAACTACTTTAGCGTGAAGTTTCGTTTGTAACATTAATACAGTAACGTTTTGTGGACCACCTAAAATAAAATATGAGGGCCTATTCAGAAGTGATGGCAACTATTGTTTATCTCCTGAAAATCATCCCAGACAGGAAATGTACTTTGTACAGAAGAAAGTGTACAATAAGTATGTTTTAAAGGTGACACCTCATGGGATATGGATGCAGGAATGTCCGGCAAGGAACAAAGACAAACATATCTACTTGAAATTTGAAATCACTGTTTAATTGTTTTATTCTTGTACAACCTATATACACACATTTGAATGGGTTCGTATTATAAGTGTATAAGCTAGTTAACATCCTTCAAAGTACAGTAGAGACCATAATTTACGAGTAGTGGGTTTATTGAGGCTGCGAGTTTGCGAGACCATTCTCAGGAACTAGGGATGGGACGAACCCAGATTTTGGAAATGAACCGAACTATAACTTAACCCAGAATATTTTTATCGAACCAAATCTGAACCGAACTTTTAAATTTGTACACAAACCAAACTATGCTATAATTCACCAAACTCAAACTGAACTCGATCCGAACTTTAAAAAATGTCTTATCCTCGCACATATGCCTTCATAGTTTAGCCCAAAATTGGTATATACATAACAAAAAACAAATATGTAGAACCACCTTAAAAATGCAGTGGATTATGGATGCTAAACAGTAATCAGTGTGTGCACACACGGATATCTGCAACTTAAGTACTTAGCGTAGATTACAGTGTTCCCGTGTATCATTTTAGCAGTGTTGCCCACTCAAGTAATGAGTGTTTTGTTACTAGACCTCTGGACTTGGCTACGAGGTGCAAAGTTAAAACAACATATATACATACAGTCTTCATAGTTCAGCCCCTATTTGTTCAAGTATAAAACACATACAAATACAACCACATTCATAATTTCATGTCTAATTCTTTAAACATGTGGGCCTAAAATAAACAGTAAACACACACACATACAACCTGCACAGTTTCACCACTTATTATACTTCCAAAATGTAATGGCCAAATTTTTTCTAGAGTGGAAAAAAAGGTACAAAATTAGCATTATATTTACTTTTGATTTTATAGATTTGGTTGATATGATAATTTATCATAACACTGAGAAATATATCTTTCTAGTCGTTTTAGACGTGATATGTGAAAACCATAAATTAGCAGCACAAAAAAAATGTTAATTGAAAATGTCATTTCTCAAAAACTCAAGCAAATCACTTATTTTGTATACAATCATTTTAATAAAGAATATCACCTGGTTTTCCATACTATATAGTTCAAGATATAATGCTGTCATCACTGCTACAAAAACAATAATCAAATATGACTTGTTTGGTAATTTTTGTTGTGTTGCATTGATATTTTTCAACTTCTTTGAAGTGAAGTACCATATTTACTTGTGTATAGTGCATACCATGATTTTTGCAACAAGTTCCAGGAAAAACATATACTTATTTTTTTTAATTTTTTTTTTTTTACAAAAATTGCAACAACAGTTAGTAAGTATGTAACAAATTATTCTTTTATTTTAAAATAATTTGTGGTGATTGCAATATATTTGGAAAATATTTTAATTGAATAACTCATGGGGCTAAAACCCACAATATTGTGACATTCTGTAAGGTCACTGTAACCTTATTGTCTTTAAAAGAAGAATGTCAACAACAGGGGTGGGTGGGTGGGTGTGTTCCTAGTTCTTTTTTTTGCTTTTATGCAGTGGCATGCTGGTATTTTTTTGTTTTGCTGGTCCTTTTTTTTTGCAGTGGTGTGGAATGTTCTAAAAAAATTTGTTGCCTCTTCCCTTCTTCACCCAGGTAGCAATCCTCTAGACTCTTCCACTACACTTCCCTTTAAACATAAAGGGACAGTTTAGGAGTGGATAATTTACGACTACCACTCTACAGAAATGTTTTCCTTTATTTTGGGGGAAAAAGGGCAAGTGGGTAACTACATAAGTTCCTTTCAAAGTTCTTTAATGATGTTCCTTTCTAGCACATTTTCAAACCGAACTGATCTTTGACATGGTAATAAATTTCGAACCAAACCCAAACATAACCGTAAAGTTTGGGTTCGGTTCAAAATTTGAACGTTCGACCCATCTCTAGATATAACCAAAGTTGAACACCATGCATACAGCAAGGTAGCCGTACGGCGCGGCTGCACTGCACACGAATGTCATACAGAGTTACGGGAAGCATTGGGTAATCATGCTATACCATATCGTACAGTGGCAGGTGCCTAATGGAAGACACTGGCCGGACTGTTGTGGAATTAGCCCAGCATACAGGTTGATGCGTGATGCTTCATACTTATTAACTAGCAGACCCGACAGACGTCCTGTACATATATTTCAAACTTTTTTAAATAAGTTGTAACAATCTGTTATGAAATCAATTAACTACACAAATAAATTTGTAGGTTAGGATGATTGTTAATCAACGCACGTGTAAATTTAACGCACTTGTAAATTTGATAGGAATTTATGTAAAATACTCACTTCAATACCGCACCGAATGCACACAATGTATAGTTTTTTATCTAAACTTCAAAACCCTTCACACACTAATTACATCAGAATGTAATATTTCAATTAGCACGCGATT
Source organism: Dryococelus australis (assembly GCA_029891345.1). Taxonomy (NCBI): domain Eukaryota; kingdom Metazoa; phylum Arthropoda; class Insecta; order Phasmatodea; family Phasmatidae; genus Dryococelus; species Dryococelus australis. Next base: position 15,197,238 of record CM057005.1, read on the forward strand.
TATTTTAACACAATAACAACGCAAAGTTACGAAATTCTCCTGAATCTGATTGCAGCGCCACTACCGGGACAAACTGGAATTAAAATGAAATATTTTTGGATATTCGACACCGTGATCGCAGCGCTGTCTGCCGGATACAATGTAAAACATTCCAAGATCAACAATAACTTATAAATAAAAAATTTATTAAAAAAACATTTTGTAGTGGACCGAATTGTGAATCTAAACCATTCTCGAATCCACTTGAACACACACAAATTATTTCATCAAAATTGGTCCAGCCGTTTAGGAGGAGTTCAGTGACATTGACTCCACATCATCACGTGCGCGTTACGTGCCCCCGAGGGAATAGAAACCCAGACTGTTCAACTCCAAGGCCAACTCCCACATAATGATAGGAAGCCACGTTGTCACCCTCATCACTTGTAAACCCACTGAGAAGCAGCAGTGAGCATGCAAGAGTTTGCTTGTAAGCAAGCGGCGGATACAGCCTGCAATCACACCCAAACCTCCCTGCCGCCACCCTGTCAAGAGATAGTAGCTGCAGTGCCGCTAGACCCGAACTCAAGAGGGTGGCGGCCAAAGATTACCGAAAGTGAACAAAGCCTGTAGCAACCCTCCAGTCAAGTGGAATATTACACTGAGTGCCCGGCAGAAACACCAGTTGTACATAGACATTGGTTCCCTCCCTGGATAATAGTCAGTGGATGCAAAAACCCGGGAACCTTATCCTACCTCTCCTATCAGGTAAGAGTAGGGATAGTTAACCTTACGATAATACCAAAACAAAAATTACTAGTACCTCTAACATTGCAAGATAACGAGGTTTTAGTTTTTGTAGGTTTAATAGCAGTGACAGGAGAAGGGAAGAAAATACCTAAAGTAAGTTTAATTTGGTATGAATCTCAGTGTGAGGCTTTGGTTTTACTTACAGTTTGTAACGGTGCTGGAAAATGTCACCGTACCGATTTCAGCATTTTATTCCACCCAACCAGCTATCCGCCACCTGAGAATGATCAGCTACCAGGGTTATGAAGACTTACCAGTATGCTGCCCCCTTCGATGGCGAGCAAGTAGCTGATGGGCAGTGTGTCCGCCCTCCTCGACATCGGTTTCCAGCACTGCACAGTGCGGCGAGCTGACGTCCCCCTCCTTGCACTTCCTCGATGGCGAGCAAGTAGCTGATGGGCAGTGTGTCCGCCCTCCTCGACATCGGTTCCAGCACTGCACAGCGCGGCGAGCTGACGTCCCCCTCCTTGCACTTCCTCGATGGCGAGCAAGTAGCTGATGGGCAGTGTGTCCGCTCTCCTCGACATCGGTTCCAGCACTGCACAGCGCGGCGAGCTGACGTCCCCCTCCTTGCACTTCCTCGATGGCGAGCAAGTAGCTGATGGGCAGTGTGTCCGCTCTCCTCGACATCGGTTCCAGCACTGCACAGCGCGGCGAGCTGATGTCCCCCTCCTTGCACTTCCTCGATGGCGAGCAAGTAGCTGATGGGCAGTGTGTCCGCCCTCCTCGACATCGGTTCCAGCACTGCACAGCGCGGCGAGCTGACGTCCCCCTCCTTGCACTTCCTCGATGGCGAGCAAGTAGCTGATGGGCAGTGTGTCCGCTCTCCTCGACATCGGTTCCAGCACTGCACAGGGGGGGAGCTGACGTCCCCCTCCTTGCACTTCCTCGATGGCGAGCAAGTAGCTGATGGGCAGTGTGTCCGCTCTCCTCGACATCGGTTCCAGCACTGCACAGCGCGGCGAGCTGACGTCCCCCTCCTTGCACTTCCTCGATGGCGAGCAAGTAGCTGATGGGCAGTGTGTCCGCTCTCCTCGACATCGGTTCCAGCACTGCACAGCGCGGCGAGCTGATGTCCCCCTCCTTGCACTTCCTCGATGGCGAGCAAGTAGCTGATGGGCAGTGTGTCCGCTCTCCTCGACATCGGTTCCAGCACTGCACAGCGCGGCGAGCTGACGTCCCCCTCCTGGCACTTCCTCGATGGCGAGCAAGTAGCTGATGGGCAGTGTGTCCGCTCTCCTCGACATCGGTTCCAGCACTGCACAGCGCGGCGAGCTGACGTCCCCCTCCCTGCACTTCCTCGATGGCTCCCACCGTTCATCGCAGTTGGCCGTCGCTATGCAACCTTCCGGCGGGGCAGCATACGTCATCAAGATATTTGAATTAACTGACGTTGTACTTCCAGAAAACTTTCCGTACTGTTCTCCTATGTTCCTCCACATCCGACAACACTATGCCTGAACTATAAATGAAGGGTGTTGCTACCACAGAGGACACACAGCACTAGACACGCGACAGGAGGGCAACACACATCACACTCGCGTTTAAAATATGAAAGGGGAAAACTGATAAAAGGCATTTTTCCTGCCATGTTTTAAGAGGGATTATAGAATGGGCATTTTTTAAATTTTAAATGCAGGGCAAAACACAAGTTTGGGCATTCGTATGAAAGTTAAGTAATATTATAATTTTTGATGATGTACTTTAGAAATACAATTTTGTAATTTTTATATGTAATCTTTTTGGGAATTGTAACATTTTTATACTCGTGTGTTCCTTTTGGCATGGCACCTTTTGTATGTTTTGAGCCAGTTTTCAGGCATAATTTTTTTTGAAGCCTGCTCGTAGGCATAATTGTAGTTAAAAAGTTTGTTTATTTTTATATTTTACAAATTTTTTTGGGGGTGTTATATGAGAACATAAAATATTGAGCCAAATACACATGCAAAATAAAATATTTTTTTGTGGTTTGTTCATTTCTCACAATTTTTGGGGTAAAAACTGTAAAAGTATCAGTGGGATTCGAAGAAAACATTTTCTTAACTCTGATAAACATCTTTTTAATTCTGCTGAATATCTAGAGCTTGGTATCTCAGTTGGTGATAGCTGTGGTCACAGCCACGGAGTTTGAGTTTCCTCCGGGTGCTCCTACCTCTGTGACAAATTAGGGCTGCCAAAGTGTGCGGTACCAGCTTCACGGGTAACATGCAGATTATGGGCCTACACAGGATTGCTTACTATCTACCCGACCTCGGTAGAGGGTAGAACGAGTCTGTATGCGAATGGGTATTAAGTCAGGACTGTTTGGGGCCGCCTTTAGACAACTATGACCTTGTGGTGGTAAGCGCAGATAAACTATCTTACCTGAGGGAATGCGTACCATGCAGGTCTACGGTGAAGTACTCGTCTGAGGCGGAGTTCGAGAGGGTTTAGGTGTAGCTTCGGTGCCTATCTCAACAGGGGGTGTGTCAGAAACATATATATTATGCCACTGCTAGTCCAAACCTAATAATTTATTTCTTACTCTAATATTGCTAGTCACAGGATTTGCTCTCGACGTGGGCCTGAAGTGAGGACCAAACAAACGAACATGTTCAGCCTCAGTTCATTAGTGGCAAGATTATCCTCTACTGATGTTAGTAATAATAACAACTCTTTGACTGAGGCTCTTAATGCCTTTCAGGCCTATCGTTAGAAACCTGGCAATGTGGAAGTGAAACTCATCAGAGGTCCAAGTAACTCGTAATGTGCAAATTCTACCTCGACTTTTTGCATGTTGGGGGTAGGTTTGAGACCTCTCACTTGGACCTCTGACGAGTTTCACTTCCAGATCTCCAGGTTTCTAACAATACCTACCATCGTAAGTCCCAGCTTGCAATGGCTGGACATGGGGACACTGGTTATTACTAACATCAGTAGAGAATACTCTTTCTGCTAATGAACCCCCCTTAACTGAGGTAGAACCTATTCCTTTATTTGGCCCTCATTTCAGGCTCGCATCGAGAGTAGTTGCTCTGTGTGCAATTTTAGAATACAGAGATAGATTGCTAGGTTTGAACTGGCCGTGGCATAACGTAAATGTTTCTGAAACACACCTCCTATTGAGGTAACCACGGAAGCCACACCTACAAACGGTCGAACTCCGCCTCAGGCAAATACTTCACGGCACACCTGCACAGTGTCCATTCCCTCAGGTAAGATGATAGTTCACCTGCGCTTACCACCACAAGGACATAGTCCAATGGCGGCCCCAAACTGTTGTAACTTCGTACCCGCCCACATACCGACTCGTCCTATCCTCTACTGAGGCCGAGTAGATAGTAAACCGGTCAGTCTCGGCTACGCCCCTTAATCTGCATGTTACCAGTGATGCTAGTATCACTAACTTTGGCATCCCTAACTGTAAGTAAAACCAAAGCTTCATATCGGGAGTCAAGCCTAAGAAACTAAGACGTAATTATCCTGCAATGTGGGAGGTACCCAGACCCAGCCGGCTTTAATAATAATTTTTTGTTTTAGTATTTTCTTAAGGTTAGCGACCCCTATTCTTACCCGATCGGTGAGGTAGGATAAGGTTTCCGGGTTTTTGCATCCAGGACTGCTATCCAGGGAGGGAAGCAACGTCAAACTTGACGCCCAATGTAGGGAAAACAACTCTAAATAGCTCAGACTTGACAGTTGGAACCAAGTTAAACTACCTAGGTCTAACTACCCACATTTGTTACCAGGTAGTTTTTCCCCGTAAGGTTGGTGTTTTATTGTATCTGGCATAAAATTAACATGATTTTGAAACGTAATATTCATATAACTCAGGGGCAGTATCTTCGCAAATAAAACAATATTCCCAGAAGCTTATACTTGGACTCCCCTTGTCACCAGGAATGGTTTGAACATCGAGTGACTTGTCTTATAAGTGTAAAATTCTTTTTCAGTAACTTGTGTGGGGATTTGTCGACTTGGTGCTGCAATGTTATCTGGCAAGCTCCCTGTGCTTCATGTGTCCCACCTGAACTGGAGGTCCTTGTGGCATTGATACTTGGGTTTCTTGTCCTGCAGCTTATTTTTCCTTTACCTTCTCCCACTCACTTGGTGAATGGCATCAGTAGAGGTGGAGAGTTAGGGAGTACTGCAGGGATGGAATGTCTCTGTGGCAACGCAGAAGTGTAGAAATGTTCCTCTCCTGTGGGAGAGGCACCTAACCATCCCCCAAACTTCTGCACTCTGCAGCAAATAGTGGTAAAATGTACAGATGTGGATTTATAGTCTGTGTCCATTGTTTGCATTTCTGTGCCTGGATCCCAGTTACTCGCACTGGCCCTCCAAACCAAACAGCCGGCAATGAGTTGTGGTGGCTTGCTGAATTTTTGGGGTTGGTGACAGTAGTTAGGTATCAACATGTGTGTGACCAAGGGCTGTCTTCTGTGCGTAATAGATGTATCTGAAGAACCCAGTTCCAAACAAGACGGCCACAGTACTGGGTGTCTAGTTGTGACGGGGATCCCCTCCCTTGAGGCGCAATCACTCTCCACAAGAACTGTTTTGTTCTTGTCCGAGCATGTATGTATGCCTCACCAAGAAGTCCCTGTTGACGTGGTAGGTTACTGGGGACAGTAGATAATAACACGTTAATTAGGGATAACCCATCTGCAATAAGCAGACCAAACTCCAGAATAATGGGCTATGGGGTTTATTCAGAACAGACAATATTTTCAAATATTTTTACTAGATTTGAAAATGCCTACAAAGTCCACGTGCTTATTTTGGAGTAAATTGTCGTACACTTCTGTAATGAGTAATAATTAAAAACCATGCACTAGAAATCAAAGCTTACATAAAACAGTAATTGAAGAGGAAATCAGCAGTTTGTTAATCTCTGTAACTATGAGTAGGGGTATTTGTAATTGTGATTCTGTTTATTACCTCCAGAGAATAAAGAACTGACAACTTGAAACAAAATATTTTAAAAAGACTGATTGCTTTTAACTTTAATCCATACTTGGTTTGAAATTAGTTTAGATTTAAGATGATTTGACAGTAGATTTGAGTTCTGCCTTAAATGAAATTGGATTCATCCCTGATAAATACATTTTTTTTTAAAATGTTGATACACCTTTTGATCAAACTTTAATGCAGCTAAAATATACTGTACTGTGTTCAGTATAATTTTTTAGAGCCTTGAATCTCATAAAGTTTTATCATAACAGATGTTCGTGTCAGTGTTTTGACATTTATACAGGTAATTTATATACCTGTTTGGGCCATAGCTAGAAAAATGGTTGAATACATAAAATATGATTAGTATATGTATGCAATATTTTGTTTTAAATAAAATACTCATTGTATAGTTATTCAAATGCAGTGTATTACAGAATTTTTGTGAATGTGTTAAAAATGCAATTTTTGTTGCATTTATTGTGTGATTACAAACAACAACACCACCACTAAGCTCTAAAACTTAATTGAGTTAAAAATAAAACCATAAAATTATGGCAATCAGTTCACCTTATCTGTTGTATATAATGTGTTTTGCAGGCCTGGGCGGACGGCAGGTGTGCTGTGGCTGAACGCTGCGGAGACATGGGTCGACGTGGTCAATACAGCAGACCAGAATGTGGTCTCCTCCATTGTGAGCTTTGTGTCGGGTTCAACCAGCACGCCCCAGGTGGATGCTCATTTCATGTCCGAGAGTGGCATCATGGATGTGTTTGTGATGCTTGGGCCGCAGCCAAATGATGTATTCCGCCAGTACACCAAGGTTGCAGGCACCACTCCCTTGCCGCAGGTTAGTTTATTGGCTCTGAACTAGTCATAAAGTGTTACTTATTTTAGTCTTTCAGTTCTTACCATTGTATCTACAAAATTGCAGTGTGATCGTTATATAGTAAAAGTTCTGAACTTTAAATAATAATGATAAAAAAGTGGACTTCTAGTAAGCACTTATTTTGTTGGACATTACTTTACAGTATTGTATGGAAATAAATTGACTAATGAAGTATTTCTGCCTTTGTATTTATAAAGAAATAAGGGTGAGTCAGGAATGCGATATTTGTCAAGTTTTTAAATAAAAATGAAGAAAATAAACTAATTGCAGTATGAGACTTTTTTGTCATAAATACCATGTTTTATTGTATACAGTAGAATCTCTATTTTGACCCCATTCATTGTGATTATCATTCTATAACAACTCATTTTTGAGGAACCATAAAAATGTTGGTGGAAAAAAAAAAAATAGGGAAATCAGGTGAAAAATTTATGTTGCACATTTTTTTGGTTTCTGCACATTGCAATCTCTTGGTGAGAACTGTACTGTACCTTGCATGTAGTATTTAAAAATAGATTACACCCCTAGGCAGCCAGTGCTAGCAGATACAGACTCCTATGATTTTACAAGGTTCACTATTCCTGAAAATAGCCTCGCGAAATTGATGTCCTCGTAAAATCGCTGCAGGCATATTTTGACACCCCCCTACATCTTCTTCCCCCCCCCCCCCCAAGTGCATTATGTGCACTTTTTTTTCATTAAGTCGGTTTTTAATCATCTCTAGTACCAAAATAACACTCTCTCTCTCTTCTCTTTTTTTTTTTTTTTTTTTTTTTTTTGAGCATGCGCAAAGTCCATTTCAAATAGCTTCTTGCGGGAAAATCTGACAATCCTTTAATGAAGTATTAATTTATGTAATTTTTTTCATTGTAATTTCATAATATCCAACTGGGAGATTTAAACAAAAACTCAGAAACAATTTTTGATGACAAAAGGTTGGTTGACATTCCTTGTCAACATCACTGTGTATATGTGTGTAATTGTGCTGATTGGCGAACAACATTGCAACATTATCTTGGCTGGAGTGTTCAGCATAAGCAACTCACCTCTGTATTTTTAAGTGCTGTGTGATTTCTCAAGGGAAGCAAGTGTGTGTGTGTGTGTGTGCGTGTGCGCGCACGTTTTTTTTTTTTGAAGAATCACTTGATGTGGCTGCTTGTGTGTTGCAGTACTTCTCTATTGGCTACCACCAGTGCCGCTGGAACTACAATGACCAGGACGACGTACGCCAGGTACACACCAAGTTTGACGAGTACGACATACCTGTCGATGCCATCTGGCTCGATATTGAGCACACAGACAGCAAGAAGTGAGTGTTCACCTACCAGTGTGTCCCTCTCTTGTATCCCAAAGTATGTCTCATTTCCTCATTGGAATTTGTTTAAAAGTTGTCTATAATTATTTACAATTTTACAGTAGTTGTCCACAATGAGATGAGCTCCTGGAAGAAAAGTATTAATTGAAAACTGCTGTATATTTTGGAGTGACGTGTCCCTATGATTAGAGCATAACACACTTATAATGTTTCCATATGCAGGATAATCCTGAAGTACAGGGACAAACTTGGTGAGATGATTGGTTATGAAAAATGGGGTAGAAAACATTATATAACCTGGGACCTTACATGGTTATACTCTGTTTCATATAACTTCAATAAAATTTGACAGACATTGTGACCAACCTACACAGCATGTAAACCGTAAATGACCCCATTTGCAAAGTACTGTGTCAGCTGATGGTTGTTGCAGGATGCGTGTTGTAATGTTGGCGCTCTTTGTGATGATTGTAATAGAAAATAGTACTCTGAATTAAAAATTATAATGTGGAAAATTAATGATAATTGCAACATTATGGTTAAAACTACGCTCATAGACTAATATACAATTTTTCTGAAGTATAGAACAAGGAAATGAAAAAGTTTTAGAAATATGGTAGAGCATGCGAACATCACGGTTATGTGAAAGGTCTCTACCAATCTCCGTTGATCTGTTGTCTATGGTCTCCACCTGCCCGGTGAAAAGCCGTTGCCATTGAGCTGTCTGCCATCATAGTTTATCTACGTGTATGCGAGAATTCTTTGCTGGTGATGACGGAATATTATATGTATATGCAGTTAATTATTTTTGTATTTACGTATTTCATTAAGTGTAATTCGTCGTAGGTGCAGTTTTAGAAGTCTGCTCAGTGAAATGAATTATGGACACATGTCTGCCGCGTTGTAAAAAAATTGTGTTTGTGTGCTGTGGTCTGCCATTTTCTGTGACTATCGTGAAGCGCGAGAGCAAAATTAATTATGTTGTTAAGTTTGAATTTGTTGGTTTCAAGAAATAGTTCAAGTGTTCCTTTCATTGCATAAGTCAGCAAATAAATTATTTCGTATCAGTAGCCGCCAAGTGATTTTACTGAATTAATCATCCAAAGTTCGGTACGCGTTTAAGGAATTACGAAGTGAACAGTAAGTTTGTGTGTTTTGTAAATAATATTTTCTTAAATTGTTGTTAGAATATTTGAAATGTATTAGACTTTTAATTGATTGAAACTCTAGCGATTTTTACGTAGAAGTTAAATTTGCTGAAAATGTTTACATAGTGCATTTCGTACATCTGTATTACCAGTCACGTAATTATTGCACTTTCTTCTTGCAGGATGTTTTCAAATGTATGTGGCCTAAATAAGCACTCTTTTAGTGTAGTTCATCATATAAAAATGCAATGATATTTATCTGTTGAGCATTTCTCGCATCGGTACAAACTACGACACATTTATCACATTAGTTCTTTCAATGAAGTTAAAACTTTTGAGTTAGTAAAACTCTGTTAAGAAGTTTCTGAATGGATTGAAAAAATAATACTTAATAACCAGGAAAACTTCTTAAAAGGGTCAAATTACACATGTGCATATAGACAAGGTGCAAAATTATTCGACTTACTGAGCAGGGAAACTTCTTAAGTGGGAACTTTTTAACAGGGTTTCATTGTAGTAAATTGAATGCTATTTTCGTATGAAAAAAATTTTCCACCGCATCATCAAAACAATCCAAATTCCAATCACCATTTTTCATAATAAGAACCACAAGAAAATCATGTCTCACGAAAGATGTAAAACTTTAGTTCTCCACCCCACCAATAAAATGAAACACAACCTAACTAGTATATTATGTGATCACATAAAAATAAAAGTTGGGAATAGCAACCAGCTATAGTAGCCTAATTACTGGACAGAAGTTGTCAGTCTTTCAATGCTTGCCATTATATTTGTAGTTTGTTTACAAAGATAGGTTTCTTCACCGACAGAACAGCTGTGGCGGAGGGATACATCGTGGCCGCAATTCTTTTCAAGAACTGTCAAAATTTATTTAAGTTATATGAAACAGAGTATGTTAGGGGAGACACATACATATGAAAACTGGAATTAAAATTAGTTACTTGTAAAATGTAAGAAACAACATGAGCTGAAACAACAAAATCATGAACAGTGTTAGCCTGATTTGATATCTGACAATCCATGAACAGTGTTAGTCTGATTTGATATCTGACAATCCATGAACATTTTATAACAAGTGCCAACTTGTAGAGAATAAATTAATATTAATTTTGATAGTAATATCATACGTAATGAATAATGTTGAAGTAGCAAAATGTGTTGATTGGGAATGTTGTGTAGATACTTCACGTGGGACAAAGTCAAGTTCCCGAATCCCTTGGATATGGTGCTGAACCTGACAGCAAAGGGTAGGAAGTTGGTGTTGATAGTTGACCCGCACATCAAGAGAGATAACAACTATTTCTTGCACAATGATGCAGAGAGCAATGGCTTCTACGTGAAGACAAAAGATGGCAAGGATTTTGATGGTATGTAACTGTTTTCTGTTAAATTATTGTAACACTCATAGTTTCATTGTTTTCCAAGCATTCCGCTGAGGTTTTGGTTCAGATTAAAAAAGATACTACAGTATTTTGAAATTCCTATACAATATTGTATTTTGTATTTATACTTCCTTCTGAAACATAATGGAGTTCAAATTTGCTCCAACAAAATTATTTTCAGAACAACACTTTTCAACATTAATTCTCTATGTATTCGCAAACCACAAAATAATACAAAATGTGGAGAATTTGTCTTTATTTGTGAAATTCTTTAATAATTCCCATATTGATGAAACAGCAAAGTAATTGCACATTAAAATGTTTCCAGAACCACAATGCTGATCTTTTTACCACGAAAGTTGCTACAAACAGTTAGTTTTGCCATTTTTTATGTATGATACTTCTTTATTTCTCAATTATTTCATGTATGGGTTGATAAGAGTTAATGTTATTACCAGTAATCATGTTATAGTCTCTACAAGTGTAAAAATAAGTTTACTCTGAAGTGAGAACAATTTATACTAGGGATGTCAAAATATCAATTTTTTTCAATTCCGATTCTCGATTCCAACTGCAAAACCTTTCACTCAATCCCATCTTTATTCCGATACCATAAAGTCGTATATAGTGATTATCAACATGTGCCTACAGTCAATGTATCCTTTTGAAATTTGGTTTTATACGTCAAATTAGACACACAAATATGAAGACAATTAGAGGAAAGACTTTCTGGTCTGCTAAGTGAAGATAATTTACTATATTTATGTAACATTCAGACTTAACGTACTCCAGTCAAGCGCAACCAGGGCAGAGGGACCTACCCTTGCTAAACCTCACCAGGGCCAGACATACTGTCCTGCTCTATTGAACTCAGTCCTGCACCCTAAGCCAACACCACGCACAGTGAGCCAGACTTCATACCAAACTGATGGTCTACTAGGCCAATATTATATTCTAGTTGGGCACAAGTGCCAAGAGACAACTAGACACCTAAAGACGCAACTAGCCTAGCATCGGACAAGTCGCCCAGGGACGCTGACAGACAATCTGCCGAGTCTGTTAAGCGTCAGTTTTCATCAATATTGGGTTTTGAGGCATATGATAACTGTTCTTAAATTTTTTGTATAATTTTGATAATTTGGGTATGGTAAACAGGTGTAAATATATCTGTATGTGTGCACCTGTGGGTGCAGGTGTTTGTGCATATGCGACATACTGAAAGAAAGTCTTTCAGGCTGGTGCTGGCCCGGCTCATCCAGCTACCTCGACCTGTTCAACCCAGCAGTGCGACAGTACTACAGTTCTCGCTACCTCCTTGACAACTTCCATGGCACCACGAATGATGTCTACATCTGGAACGACATGAACGAGCCGTCTGTGTTCAGTGGCCCAGAGGTCACGATGAACAAGGACTGCGTGCATTATGGCGGTTGGGAACATCGCGATGTTCACAATGTCAACGGCTTTATGCTGGTACGTAACATTACTACAGTAGAACTCTCTTACAAAATACACTTTTATAAGAATTTTGTGATTATAAACTACAATGTTTTAGTCTGCAAACATGTTTTTCTATAGAATCTTACCCTGTTACAATGATTTCTCTTTTAATAAGAATTATTTGTTAGGTCCTGTCAGAAATGTTATAAAAAATTCTGCTGTACAGTCGACTCCCTAGTGTTTTTCAGAGACTGTCAAAAAAATTTCCATATGTGCAGGATTTCAGTATATACGGTTTGTGATATGTATATCAATGAAATACAACTACTGATAATGTTGGACTTAATTTTGAGCATAATGAGAGGTGGACATATCTCTGAAAAAGTTTAGCTAGTAAACACTATAAAAATTATATTAAAAAATAAAATATTACTGTATTAGTATTACTGTAAATTATACAATTAAAAAATATTTCACCCAACTCATTTAAATAAAGAACATATCATCTCAAATCATATAAAAAATCCTTAAAAGTTTAGTTGTAATGAATGTTTGATGATAAACGGTATCATTTTATCCAGTTAGTATAATTATATATATCGTCTCACATTGTGGCACATCATCTTATATCTGTTGAAATTGAAAATATTCAGGTCATTACAACTTCTGTAACAAGTTTCTTATTAAGGTTGGAAGTAATGTTTTTATTTTTCCGTATTAGTTTCAGTATACCTAATATTTTCACTACCTTACTGGTGAGAGCTACTCAATAATTATTTATTTCCCATTAAAAATGATTATAAATGCTATGAAATGAGAGTAAAACTTATGTGATTGCAAGGTGCTAGCGCCTCACTATCCCTCCTGGGGCCACTAGTTTGTACCATTTACTGTGCTGCACTTCACATATGATTAGTTCTAACAGTGAAACCTCTTTAACACAAATTGTAAGGGACCTGAATTTTTACAGTTTGTAATACATAATGATATTTGTGTTAACAGTTGTTTGTGATAATTATAAAAACTCCCAAAAAAATTACAAATTGGAATGTTGACTCGGTGATTCAGTATATTGGAATGTTGACTCTGTGATTCAGTATATTGGAATGTTGACTCTGTGATTCAGTATATTGGAATGTTGACTCTGTGATTCAGTATATTGGAATGTTGACTCTGTGATTCAGTATATTGGAATGTTGACTCTGTGATTCAGTATATTGGAAAAGACATTATTATCACCAGAATTACTTCCTTTTACCAGTCGACTTGTCATTACATAGTAAGACTTTTTTTACTAAGCATACTAACAACATTAAGTTCCCTTTCTGTTTAAAAGGGGAAAAAAGAAAACTTTTTATGTTAATGAGATTTTTATTAGCAAGACATTACTGTGCTGTTTTGGTGTTTTTCAGAACATGGCATCATACGAGGGGCTCTTTGCACGGTCCAATGGAAAACTGCGGCCATTCCTGCTTACACGGGCATTCTTTGTGGGCTCGCATCGCTACACATCGGTGTGGACGGGCGACAACACAGCTGAATGGAGCCACCTCAAGATCACCATCCCCATGTGCCTGTCGCTGTCTATAGCAGGCTTCTCTTTCTGCGGTGCTGATGTAGGCGGCTTCTTTAAGAACCCCGACCCAGAACTGTTGGTGCGGTGGTACCAGGTAAGTGCAGGCCGCACGCCTGTGTCACACTTGCTTGTATTGATTGTTCGTATTTTATTGTATAAGAAAACCTAGTAAATCCGTTTTGGGTTGTTTGTAGATTTTGTGCCATTGTAACAAAAAAAAAAAATCAATTGATTGATTACAGAAAGCGTGTGTATCCAAGAATTTTCAGGAATAACCTACAAACGAAAAGCAGAAACCTCTTACTCCACTGCAAAAATCTCATACAGCCACTGCTTATTTTTAATTGCAAATTTATCTTCAGATCTGTGTTAAAGAGCATACATATCTTAATTATTAATAACAATTTAATTTTAAACAGAAATGATTGCCTTCAAAATCAAAGTGTGGATTTTTGCCTACTTTCAGAAGGAAGGAAAGGCTTATGAGATCGGTTTCCTGTATGTGTATCGTGTGTGAGAATGTGTTGTGTGTCTGTGCATGTGTGTGTCCCCACCCCTTTACTTTTTGAACGCGTGAACCAAATTTCACCAGACTCGGCACACATGTATTACTAAGTAAGGAGACCTGACTTTTATAGTGTTTGATCTCACCGGACACTTACTTTCCAAATGGTGTCCACTTTAAAATTCAGACTTATGTCATATTTAGAGAATCATTCAACCAATTTAAACCAAATTTTGTATGCTGACAGCGCAAGTTGTAAGTTGACACGTGATGTCAGGTAGCTGACTGTGTCACAATCGAGCAAGGTTTTTGTATGTCGGTTAGAGACATGAGCGAAATACGTGGCTAACTTCACTGGTTGCTAATCGGACTTCGGCTGGTGTATAGGCTAGGGCACATGGCTTGATGGAACGGCAGAAAGTCGGCTGTGGGCGTTACTATTCTTCGTTCTACTGGTTGGCACACACCCAGTGGTTTACCTGTATTGAGTGTCACCAGGTGTAGTTGCTGACTTGGCTGCTGTTGCTAACCGGAATTTTTTGCCCAGTCCTTTGGCGGTGGTTGTGCTGTAGCTGGCGGTGCTGAAGGATACCCACAGCGGGCTGCTACTCCAGAACCACGGATTCACTATCCCCAGTGGAAAGTGACATCCCTGGCAGAAGTTTGTGATGACCAGATGCGGCTGAGTGGGATCTGTAATAAGGAGGGGAAGGTAGCTGGGAGATGAGGTATCTCCAGCTGGCGCGCGGCTTGAGCTTGTTCCCGGTGGGAGGGGGGGGGGAGTTTATGTTGCAAAGTTTAGTTGGGGATGGTTCACGGCCCTTGTTGATTCCAAAGGCAGTAGTTGCCCTCCTAGCTTGCCACTTAGCATCACTCTTATGGGTGTATGGCATAAGGTAGGTACTAAGGTTGGCTCCACTAAGGGAAAGCAGGCGACAATAATCCCTTGCTAGGTGTATAGCCAAGCAGAGTCCGAGCCAATCAGAGTTGTACCCAATTACTCCAATCGGTGATGGTGCAGCATGGTGGTTAGAGTGGTAGTTTACCCTGGATGTCAGACGACGACGTTGGGTAGACCTCCAGAACCAGTCTGTCACTCACTCTGGCAACAGTTCAGCTTGGTGATTGGAGTGAATTGGCTGGGCTGGTTGACACTAGGGATGGGATCATCGATACTGTGATACTTCGATACCCTTGATACTATATAGTATCGTTCATAGCATGAGAATATCCGAAAGCCTTTAATATATTAATTGTATTCACCATTATTCACAATCATTTGTAGATTTTCACAGTTTATTGGGAACAATAAATTTTGGACACTATCTCAACCCAATACATGCCACAATTATATGCTGCACCAATATTTTTAATTTAATTCATTTTTATCCCATTAATCACTTATGGTATATATTTCAGGTACAATAAAAGCAGGTAGAGAGTTGCAAGTGAGTGCTGTTAGGCACAAGCGTGCAAATTAAATAATTATAGATCCCACACATATCATAATTATCCGATGCAATTGCATTGTTAAATATTATTGGGGAAAACATACCGTAATTATCTGATACACCTGTCGTGACATAGCCCGGCTATTCTGCCTTCTAGGCCATGGTGGGTGTATGAGATAATTACTATATTTATTTAAAGTTACAATAATTTTCTTGAAGTTGCAAAAAAAAAATCAATTAAAAATCTGTGAAATCGCAAAATAACTGTGTACTGAGCTATCATTTTCCTCAGTTTGATTACATCTTTTACAGTGAAAACGTAATTCTATAGACTCGGAAGGAGATTGTGTTGGTTTATTTTTGGATAAGGACGTTTGGGTTACAGCCCGTCCACCATTTGTTTCCAGTGTAATGTGGGTTTTTGTATAGTTTCAGTGTATGTCAACAACACTAGTAAAATAAGAAAATTTTTTGGCGAATTTGTTTTTTGTTCATGACAATTTTAATTATGGTATCGAGAAAAGTATCGGTATTGCGTATCTTGACAATGTTTTGTTATTGAAACTGTTCTCGAGTATTAAGCAAATGTAGTATCGACTCAACCATTAGTTAACAAGCCACCTTGTGGATTGAATATTTATTGGTTGTGGCTCTACTGTACTGCACACCAGGTGCACAGTATGGGTGGCCTTCTAATGGGAGTGTTTGTGAAGTTCGTGGCCCCGGTTAAGCGAGCCCGCAGTCCTACTCAAGGTTCAGCAATGTGGTTGTAAATGGTACAATCTCCTGCTTTTCCCTGGTGGACTGACATTTATGGGGGGATAAAAGTCACAGTCATCCTAGAATCAGTACTCGGTGGTTTGATAGAAGACGTGTTTATTTCGTGAGGAATATACACAGTGGCCCATACTACTACCTGACTAATCAGGAACTGAAACGGAAGTAAACTAATGTAAACCAGGTGAAGGGGACCTGGTTGTAAACTAGACAATAACAGATGTGGCTAGGTAGCTATGATACTAACTGTCCCCAACTATCTAAATGCTGTTGTCCAGAAGGGATTTTAATGGCACTGCTATAAGGTTAGTGCGTGTCGAGGGGGATTGAAGACTTCTTGGGGAGTTGCTGGTGTAGGTCTTGAAGAGCTTCTGGTAGGTCACGAAGATGTTCGGGTCAGCAGAATGCTCCAGCACACATGATGGTGGAGCGAGCTGCTGTGGAATGAACTACCGTTCTGTAGTGGTGTGCAGACATATATTCACCTGCCGGCAGGCACGTCTGCTGTGCAGGGGTGAGCTCCTCCGTGAGCGAAACTGCGCTGCTAGTTCCATCTCTTGGTCCATGACGAAAGTAGGTGTGTTTGTAATGCTGGGTTGCCTCTGCGGGGAGAGCTCAAGTGCTTAGCTGGCCGGCTTGGTCAGCTTCTATTACATGTGGAGGGGGATGTTGACGTGGCGTCTGACATAGGACGAAACAATCTTGGCTGACGTATCCGTGGGTGCCCCTGCGTCTAGGGACATACTGGTTGGCTGTTTTAGCAAGTTGTTTCAGGGTTCAAACCCCTGGGATAAGAATATGATATGTAAAGATGATGCAAAGGTGTTTTTATATATTTGTCAGAAAGCGACATGTCACTTATGCTCTCGGCATGGTGTAACGCTGTTTCTCTCTAGCGACCGGCTAATGGGTTCTACCCCCAGTATTACAACTCTAGTACCCTTATAATGCATAATACTAACAATATTAGTAACCATTGTCGTACGGACCACCTACTGAAAAAGAAAACATAATACCCTCACCGAAACACTAAATTTCAAATTTACAATAATATACAATTTGGCTTTCGTCGGAAAGTCCTTGACTCGTTTGCCTGGATTTATTTTTCCCAACAAAGAAGTCTGTGCTTCACTAGGAGAAAATTCTTCGTCACTTTTTCTAACAAGGATGTCTAGTACATCGTGGCTAGATACTTGCATTCTCTTGACTAGGGATGGGATCTTCAATGCCGTGATACCTCTATATTATTGATACTTTACAGTATAATTTATCAAGTATCGCATGAGAATATCCGAAAGTATCAAATTTTAACATTACACTAATGCTGTAGTATTTACCATGCACGTTTTTTTCATGAAGTACAAAATTCCCATAATATTTGCATACTGCGTTTCGTCTCATAATTATGGCTGCCGCATAACAGTTGCACAATAATCTTTAAATACTGAAAAAAAGAAAACCGTCTACGAGTTGTTTATAACTCCAGGCGCATCACAACACAAAGAACGGCTGGGCCAGGAGGGTAAGAACGGAACCTGGAAGTACCGTAACGAGTTGTAGTTCCTCTCCCACAAGAGGAAACGGAAGCGGACAGAGTGCCGAGGTGGTTGCTAGGCAACCATTACCCCTCTTGAAAGGCATGTAAGAGGAAGAAGGGACATTGAGCCTTGCCATGACAAACTACAGTCAAACATACCCGAGGGTAGCCAACATCCGCCGAGCAAGAGAGAGAATGTGAGAACAGTGCTGTATTTGCTAGGTAACCACTTCCCCTCTCGTCAGGCTTGTAAGGGGAGGGAGTGAACTCAAGCCACACCTTGCGCTGAGCGCTGGACAGACAAGAAGTTGTCGCACTTGTCACTCAATTCACTCTTGGTTATCCAGTGCTTTAGTAAACAAAAGTTTCAATAATTTCCTTGAAGTCACAAAATAAAGTAGAGTTGAGCCAATACCAAAGCCCAATATGAAATATAGGCAGAATTGAGACCGAATATTTTCATTTATGCGTGACTGTTAAACCAGAGTATTATAGGGTGACAGTGTTGGAGTAAGACAGGCTCAACTGCTACTGTTTTGAGTTAGCAGTTGCCATTCTTATTCTAAGTACTAAACTGACAGATTGTTACTCCAAGATGAGCAAGTGAGGATGGGAGATGCTACCCTGCTGTGAGATAATCATCTACTGGAAGAGGAAAGAGTCAGGAAAGAGAGAGAGTGAGACATGCTGTTCCCACTCCACTGTGGCCTGCTGTGACAGGTGGTGATGTATGAGATAATCATCTACAGGTTGAATTACCAGCTTTGCAGGAATCACACTTCAGCTCCACCTTGTCATTTCAGTATTTAAAATTTTTCAAAAGTAATGAGTCTGACATTCATAACCCGGGAACTGGCAGCTTCAAATTTACCCTCAGTAAAATAAGAGAGTGTTGAATTTAAAACCTATACATATTAATAATTTTTAATTTTATGAATATGTTCAAAGTTTAATTATGATGAGAAATGTGATACACAACCTTGTAGATTTAATATTTTTTATTTGATAAGTTTAAAACATAAATTACTTAAATTACCATATTTGGTATGCTGCTTTTATTCTCTGATTTTGAAGAATTAGTGTGAAATTAATTTTCCTAATGTTTTGTATGTTTACTTAAAGCATCAAATAGTTATTGTGTGACACTGAATTTAACACAGATTTTCATCAACTTCCCAAAATAATTTTAGAGCTAGTAGAATTCTTTCAGTCCATTACTCATATGCCCATTGAATTGGTATCTGGTATTGATTGTATCGGCAAGGAAGTATCAGTTCTTAATGGTATTAGTAAAAATCTGTATCGGCTCAGCACTAACATAAATTAAAAAAAAACTGCTGAATCGCAAAATAACTGTGTACTGAGATATCATTTTCCTCAAAGTTTGATTACAGCTTGCACTGTGTAAACGAGATTTTATAAAATTGAAGCATATAGTGTCGTTGCTTTATCATTGGTTGAGGATGTTTGAGTTACAGACTGTCCACAGTTTGTTTCAAGTGTGATGTGGGTTTTTGTATAGTTTAGTGTGTGTCACCAACGCTAGTAAAATCAGCAATTTTCTTGGCCAAGTTGTTGTGTTTGACGCGTGTCTTTCATAAATATTAATAAACGACTGCTACTCAGCAGTGAAAAACTCCATTCCTGGCAGTAGTCTCCATAGTTAAGTTTTTGCTGCTGCCGCCTACAATATTGTTGTATCTACCGGACTGGGACAGACGGCTCAAAAATAAAATATAATTTCACCAGATGAGCTACCGGGACCATGCAAGAGGTCCGGGGCTAGTAACCCAGGGTGCCGCAGAATACAGCCACAAGTAAGATGCCTAGATCCCACCACGCTTCACTACGCCTCTCACACCAAGGGTCTAGGCACTGGGTTTGCACCTGCTAACCCCCTCTCTAGATGCCCTATGCCAGTGAAGGAAGGGATACCCGAGGAGTATAAGAGGAGATGCGCTCTGGCCTCCGAATCGTCAGCTCTGCTTTAGTTCTCAATCATATTCTACTGACTCCTCTCCTGGGCTCTCACCTCATCCTCGTAGGGCCGAAGATCCTCTCCTACTTGCACCTAAGGAAGAACCAGCAACGTCAACAGCAGTAAACTGAGACATGTTCGGTCCCTTACGGACGACAGAGAGTAGAGCTCGCCCCTAGGAATTATTACGTTAAACACACCAGCTACTGCCTACTCTCATACCTTTGCACAGGGTGCCTTCCCCTGTTAACGCTAGGGTGTTTACCTTCCGCCAAGCCCGTGTAGATTAGGAGGTAGTACTTCCACCATCTTTGTTTATTTTGCTCCCACTACTAATAAATATCATGCAATAGACTAAAAGTTAATGCATGTTCCACGTCAGCGACCCGGAACTCTAGGAGCTTGCCGCTATTGAGGGTTCTTATCTACAAACCACATCTGGTTGCAGACTGATGCCGACTCGACTTTCGGCACGCAGCTTAACTAACGCTGATTGCAACATGTGCAACAAAGTGCAACCTCCAACAGCACTGTGCTGCCGTGATCTTTCATGCGTGACTGCCAGTTTGTTTTAGTGTTTCGTCTATGTGGACATTTACTGGTATAGATATTGTGCTGTAGATTTCCACGTGTGTTTGTAGCATTCTTGTAACAGTATACACTTAGTACTGAATCATGTCAGAAAATGCGCAAAAATGAAAACTATTGAGCCGCGTCACATAGGACATAGAGTTATGTCGGAGTGAAGCGAGGCAGTCAAATACTGATAATAGCCTTCTGCCACATGGCAGCCATCAAGATAAAAACAACCCATTTACCACAAGTTCCTATTATCCGACTATCTCTTAACCTGCATTACCTCGTATAATCGTGGTTCTACTGTATTATCTTAATTCTGTCATAGTTGAACAATCATTGAATGATTAATTCTGGTCAATGCATGCGAGTTCGGTACAGGTTCAGCCTGTTTGGTAAACCAAAGACCTGTTTCTATGCAACAAAGCCTCAAAAAATTATGTGAAAGTGGACGAGGATTTTCAACAATTAACCGTTTGATTCTCGATTCTTCGATACCTGTAATAATCGAGGTGTCGAGGACTCGACGTTGACATCCCTAGTTCATTTCCGTTTCGGTAAATAAACACTGATGTTACCCAACCTTTTCAGTATCACTCAGACCTCCTTCCTCTTTTTATCATCAGAACTGACGGAGCCAGCAGGAGACCGGGTTTACTCGTACCAAACCTACACTCATAACACACCAGAACATCCTTGGAAGAACACCCATTCTTTGCCCCGCACAGTGAACGGTAGCGCCACGACACGACACTAGGATACTGTTCCCTGAAAGTTGGGTTGCCAATTTGAAGTAGCCCCAGCCTCACCGCTTAGTGGTGCAGAAGGGGGGGAACTTCTTCAAACCTGGGGAGACCAGTGACCCGGGGACACTCACCTCATCAATATTGGAAGGCCACCCATTCCTTGCACCCAGATGGGAGGGAACGGTACAACCACGGCAATACGTACACTCCTGGTGGGGTCGGTGTGCTTGCTGGGGTGGACTGCTCTCACCACTCACTTCGTGAGGCCAAGGGGATTTACACTCCGGTACAGGGGAGACCAACCCCATTGGGACAACACCGTGTGGTTCCTGGAACCAACGCATTGCAGCTTGAATCTTCCTCACCTCCGGTGGGAAAGTCAACAGTGAGGTGCGGTGTTGGCGGCAGCGATTGGCTCCTACACTTGAACTCTTACATGTCGACTGCCTACCTCCTGCAGACCCAGTCTTAGGATTAGAGCCTGAAGCCTTACACCCTTAGGGGAGGTTTTGAGAGGAATGTTAAGAAGGCGAGGGCTATCTCTAAGAGTCCACAGGGGCTTCGCATCCTTCCCAACGGGTTCAGGTTACTGAGTCCGCATTAACAGACTACTTTGCTATGAAGGCTCACCACACCAATAGCCTC
Organism: Dryococelus australis; assembly: GCA_029891345.1. NCBI lineage: Eukaryota > Metazoa > Arthropoda > Insecta > Phasmatodea > Phasmatidae > Dryococelus > Dryococelus australis. The sequence goes on from CM057005.1 coordinate 15,218,945, forward strand.
TGTCATGCCTGTCAACTTGTTTGAGCCACCAACCCGTGTTGCTGAAGAATACCACCGGATAGTGTAGGAAATACTGTTGGGTGAAGGGTCCACAATCACGCCAGCTGTAAATAGTATCTCCAGTCCAGAAACGAATCCAAGCATCTTGCAAGCAAACCCCAACCCCCAATCGAGTGCCACCAGGGCCGTGGGAACAGAGGCAGTAAAACTACCCACAGGATAGACACACTGTCCTGCTGTACCACCACCCAAGCCTGCACCACGCAGGGTGAAATTATCTAAGCCAAACTTTGTGCCAAGCCATCGGCCTACTAGGCCGGTTCTGTAATACAGTTGGGCACTAGTACCACGAGATGAGTAACCACCCAGAGACGCGATTTGCCTAGCGTCAAGTATGTAATCCAAGGGCAGCCAATCAGGCGGGTCTGTCACGTGTCATGTTCATAGCAATTTTAATTTGGTATCTATAAAAGTATTGGTATCGAGTATCATGAGAATGTTTTGGTATCGAAACTGGTATAGAGTATCGAGAAAATGTGGTATCGACCCATCCCTAGTCTTGACTGTACTTATATTGCATTATACCATCTTCTTAAAGTGCACTTACTTGTTTAACTAACGTCACTACTAAAAACAATTTACAGCTGTTCTAATACTGCTCTTACACACTGTTACTGGTGAGTATTTAACCACTCATTCATGTCCATCGTAACTGTCCTTGTTTGGAGTGCTGGGTTTACATGGATGACCCCACTTCCTCAAGGCTGTGTATTGAGGGTACGGCTATGTGAATTTAGAAGTGTTACCCATTGTGACTCCCGTAACATCCTGGTTAAGAGGCGTCATGGCAGGCGCGGACTGGCATCTCTCTTGTGGGCTGGCTACTGGGCTCCGGGTTCACGTTCCTGGCAGTGGCCAGCTCAGGGCTACCAGGCACCAGGGGACATTCAGGTGCCCTCTCCTCCTGAAGGGGAGGTGTTGGGGTGGCCATCAGGAGCTGGGAATCCTCTACTCCCCCTGTTCCCTCGGCTCTGCTGGGATCATCCTCCTGTATGGCAGAAGTGGCAGTGGTCACGGGATTGTCTGATATCGTGACTCAGTCGGCGGCCTTGTCCTCCTGGATGGTCATGACCTGGGTTGCCATCTGATTCATGAGCTCTTCTGGCACCTTTGCCTCGTCGGCTGGGCTGGGCTCATCCCTTTCTGGAATGGGGCTGGGCTGTTGAAGTCGTCGGCGGAGGTCCTTGTCCAATGGCCTCCACCATGACAGTTCTGATCCAGAGGGGGTCATACGGCCACGTCTAGTGGTCATCTTGTGGACAAAGTCCGTAGGGTTGGAGGGCAAGGTCCTGATGGAAACTACCCCTTGAGGTGCTTGTTGTTCGACCCTCGTCAGGATGGGTTGTGTGCTCCCCTGATCGGCATCTTATTGGTGTTCGGGCTCTCTGAAGGTAGGGGGCTCGATTTTGGTAGGCGTCAGAGGTAGGAGATCGTCCTCCTTTCCTTCCTCTTCTTCTACCTCTGGTTCTGATGCTTCTGCCTTGCGGTCTTGAGCTCCAGCGGAACAAGGACACATCTGCCCTCTGGGTACCTTTTGGATTCGTCCCTGGCATCCTCTGCCTGGTACACAATTTCTTGACTCTCACTATGGTGAGACTATGACCCACACTGAAAATTACATTGGACCCATTTGGAAGCTTCTTACTGCTGTGGTGGCTTGCGGGTATGTCTTGTTAATGTTCTGGGCTTGTGCATTGCGTGCTCTCTTGCTTCGGGCAAGGGTAGCCATTCTGACATTCAGTAGATGTTTGTCCCAATGGCAGTGGTCCTCTCCCACACTAAGACGGAGGCTTTTACTACGTTCCTCATTCCTCCTCTCAGTAGGGTTGGCCTGCGGGTGATATGTGGGGGTTGTCCACGACTCCACCCCCCACATGTTGCATGTGGCCTTCCATTTGTGACTGGTAAATTGCATGCCATTATCTGTCGAAATGGCCTGCAGGTATCTCAAGTTGGGGAACATCTCCTTCTCAGACTTCCGAATGATATTTTGGGTTTTCTGGCTGGGTAAGGGAAACGCTTCTACCCAGCAAGAAAACTTGTGTGTTACCACTAACAGGTATCCATTCCTTTTGGTGCTTCTTGGGTATGGCCCCTTGACGTCAGCCGCCAAGTGGGTCCAGGTGGTGTGTGGTCGACAGGATTTTCTGGTTGGCTGGGTTACGGGATAGGCTTTGCCACGATTGCACGTTTCACAGTTGTTGACGTACTGTCTTACATCCCTGCTTATCCTGTCCCAGGTGTAGAGTACCCCTATGTCCTGGAGTGTCTCCTTGATGGCGGGGTGTCCGACTTGCTGGTGATCATGATGGTGGTGGCACAAGTCTGCCCTCAGGTTTTGTAGTATCCAGATCTTCCAATGGGTAACCAGTTGTCTGCTCTGCGACCGTAAGACATTGTCCCGGAACTTGAAACTCTGGGGCAAGTTCTGCAGGAAACCCTGGATGTATGGGTTCTTCTGTTGACGGTTAAGAGCCGGAGGGGCTCTTAGCGGTTTCTAGTAGTAGCCAGAGGAGGGTCATTCTCTCCCACTCTTCTTCTTCCTTGGTGCCCCCGTCGAGGCCGGGTTGGCGGGATAAGGCGTTGGGCAGGTCATTTTTGCCCGGGCAGTGTTACACCTCAAAATCAAATTCTGTAAGAAACATTTCCCATTGTCCCAATTCGGCTTTGGCATTTCTGGACTCGCGCTGCCATTGAAGGGCTTTGTTGTCGGTGCGGAGTATGAAGTGTCTGCCTTCCAAGTGATAATGGTTCTTTCTCATCGCCCAGATAACTGAAGATGTTCCTGCTCGTTGGTATGGTATTTATGCTCAGTAGCATTTAGTCGTGTTCTTGCGTAAGCAATGACTTAGGTGACCCGGCGGATTTCTTATGGTACAGGACTGTCCCCAGCCCATTCTGGCAGGCGTCCATCTGCAATATGAGAGGGCTACCTCCTTGTGGTCGGTGGAGTATTTCGATGTTCTGGAAGCTTGGCTTCAGGTTTAGGAAGGCATTGCAGTGTTCTTTTCCCCACTGCCACTGTGTTTCCTTCTTTAGGAGGGTGTTGAGGGGGAGCCATCTGTCTGACAATTTCTGGCCAGTTACACAGGCGTAACAGACACCGCACTTGTTTCTTGTAGGTTGGTTCTTCTGCCTCTTCGATAGCACATATTGAGGCGGCCTGCGGGTAGTACCCGTGTGGGTGTGACTACACACCCTAAGTAGTCGATATTAGTTTTTCGAAAGTGGCTTTTGGAAAGCTTACAGGTTAGGCCATGCATTTGGAGTCACTCCATTACTTTCTGTAGATGTCTGCAGTGCTTTTCCCATGACTTCAAATATACACTTACGTTATCAAAGTAGGCGAAGTAAAACTGACCTATAAAGCTTGCAAGAACCTCAGTGGACATGAGCCTCTGGAAGGAGTCCAAACAGCATAACTCTGAATTGCAGGGTTTTGCCATCAGGCGTAGTGAACGCAGACTACTGCCGGCTGTTGGGATGTACAGAAATCTGCCGGTGCCTCAATTGCATGTTGAGGGTGCTGAATTTTTTCACCTCTCTTATTTCTCGGAGAGTTTGGGTCAGATTAATTGCAGGTGGTGAAATGAGGTGTGCATAACGTTGCTCAGAACTTAGTAATTCACGCAGAATCTTAGCTGTCCGTCCTTTTTCTGGACTAAAACCAGCCATAGCAAAACACTACGTTTCTTCTTACGCTGTAACAGCCACTAAATGGAATTTATTACCTCAGGAAGCAAGACATATAATTTGAATTTAAAAATTTAAATGTTTTGTCATAATCTGCTGGACACTATATAAATAATTGTGAAATTAGCATTGCGTACAACTATCAAAGAAAATAATGGTCATAATTTAAATTGGACTGATTTTTGCTTTTGTTTACATAACTTTGCCCACTCTTTTTCTCTCTCTGACTGTGTTTATGTAACTGTAGTGTCCCCCCCCCCCTCTAGTTAATTTTGTTTGTTATGCTTACGTTTGTGTGTTTCTGAGTGTATGTTAGTAGGTATTACTGTTACAACATAAATGCCAAAAACTTCTCAATGTGGATTTTTTAATGGAGGAATGTTTGCAGTCACAGTTTTTTTATATATACTTAATGGCATTGTAAATTATTTTCCCAATTGTTTAATTACGTTAAACAAGTTGGAATTTTGATAAATTATGTATTTTATCTTGAAGTTTTTCTATTGGTATTAAAGTTAAGTGTGCAAACATAGATCTATGTTCTGAACTAATATTGTAAATTTATTAAATCTGTTAAGTTTAAATTTTTTATGTGTAAGATAAGGCGATTGGTCTCAACTTCGCCACAAGAAAAACATTCATTATTATTATTATATTGACATATTTCAGAAATTAATTTTGCAGCTTTTCAAATAGTTTTCAGATCAATTTTTTTTTTTCTTTCAACCAAAGTTCTCGCTAATACAATAAAGAGTGAAATGTCTGGCCAGTTCACTTAACATACACAAATATACCTACATATATATAAAAAAATGTATAAGTAGAAAATAAAAACTCATTCTGAACATTGGCCTAGTTTTGTCTTCAAAAATTGAGTAAGAAAGGGGGTTGGAAAGAGTAAACGAAAGACTAAGAGAAGAGGATGTAATTTTTTGTTAAGTAACCGGTTTTCTCATTTTTTTCAGAGGGATTTTGTACAACTTACTTCTTTCTTACTTACATAAAATTGTATGGTTGTCTTAAGGGAAATGGAGCAATGTTGGAAAAAGCCGCAAAGTGGCTTAAACATTAGATAAGCGCTTCCGTACCTCTTCTGTAAGGGCAGTTCACTTGAATATAATGCAGGACGCGTGAATGCGTGGGTCAGTGGGGAGACTGCTCACGGAGGGGGAGGTTGTTGTCGCTCTGAGAGCTGACCTCTTAACGGGAAAATTTGAGTGTGCATCATGTGTCCTCTATCCAACACACAGTTGTGAGCAAGCAGGCACACTGATAGCTGTCACCACCACCCCCCCCCCCTCCTAGTGGGGTTTTGTCTGTATCCGTTTCTTCTTCCAAGCGCACAGATCTCACGGCCCTGGTACAGTGGTTCTCAATATGCTGCCCGCGCGTGGCATATGGCCCGCAATGTAGTTCTGGGGCGTGGTAAATAATTAAACTGAAGCAAAAATACACAAGACTAATGAAAACTGCAGACGAATGTGATGTGTACACCATATGTTGGTGCTCCAATGGAGCTTGCTATCAAATAGAGAGGTAATGCTATGATTCAGACACATTAAAAAAATTTTTGTCGCCGTAGAGCGCAAACGTTCAGGTTCTAAAATATGAAAGTTTTCATTGAGTTTAGCCTGGAACACAAGAAAAAACTATCACTGTGACTTTTGGTGGCAAATAATTGAAATTACTGGCTTAGTATTTTCATGTTGTGTTAGTCAAAGTAGCTGCATGTAATGTTAAATTAACTTTTTGCTGTATGATAATCAACACTCTAAATCACTCCTAAATGCCAAGTTTTGTTTGTAGACATACACAAAATTAGTGAATACATTCTATTCTTTATTCCTTGTATACCTGAATGCAAAATAAATAAAACATTGAATTTAAATAAAAAATTTAAATCATTAATTTTTGATTACACATGTTCAATGTAAAATACATATGGTCTTAGCAAATAAGGTACCACAAGTTTGTACATAATTTAAACGACTATAAATTGCAAAGTCTAAACCCTTTTTTTATTTCCACGTAGTGGAGCTTCTGACTAAATGGGGTCCAGGGCTGAGTTCACCCACCACCCTTTTCCCATTTGAATGAACCACAGTCTTAGGAAAGCAATGAGGAAAATCTACCGAAGAGGTATGCCATGAGGTATGTTTCTTAAGAAAAGTAAATATGAGAACTGTGCAATGTTACAGATATAAAAATAACATTAAGTATCAATATTTATTTTCATTCAAGAAAATACATTTTTATGAATTCTTAAAATTATTTCACTGCCTTTAAATTTCACTGCCTTTAAATAGCAGGTGCAATGTTACAATAATTATGCATAAAATTATCTACACTCACGTTTTGGTAGGGCCTATGCACGTATAATTATTTGTACTTTCATTTCCACAATAACTAGTAAATACAATTATCTTACAAAACTGTATATTGAAATTGATCACAGTACTATAACATAGCTGTAAATGAACCCATCTTTACCTGTTTACATCCGTAGTTGTGTGGTTGTCTGCCGTGTACAAGTGCAAGGTCAGTCTAATTAGTTTATTTTTATTTTTTACAAATATGATTCCTTTAAACATTCCAACAAAACTTTATGATTAAAAACTTGCGGTTTCTGTAACATATTTAATTCACAATATAACAAAATTTGACTACAGAAGCTTATTTCAGAGCGCAACTACAAAAAAAAAAATTTATATATTACAAGCATAATAAACAACTACCGACATATACCTAAATGCAAATTTAAAAACAAAATTAGGTACTGAGCATAGACATACACGTTTCAAGTCGAAAAATGACAGTGGTGTTGAAACTCGGCGACTTCTGCCTAAAGCTAAACTTCCCCAGTCTCAAAGCCTCAGAGGCGAGCACACAACAAATCTTCAAATCTACAAAATTTAAATTTAAACATTTTTACTTGCGACAATACTAACTTTATTTGTGACAATACGAATGCACTCCACTCGGTAGCCATTACATAGGCCTACATTACAGCATCAACAAAGGGATTACAGCATCGCGACTTCCAGTAATGCTAGATAAACATGTAAATAATTTCCAACCGTTAAAAACATGGGAATCTCAAAATTTAAAAGCTTCTTTAAGAATTGTATTCCTAAAAAAGTAATTGATTTATCAGTCATCAATGCCGCCTGTTCCGATTGGCTAATCAGATTTTCAAAATTTTCCCATTCTTACCATGGGAACAAAACATTGAACATAGTTCACATCCACAGATTTTTTAGTTACACATATCTGCATTGCAATAAAAAATTTAAATGTATGCTGAAATATCATAGTCAGACAAAATCTAAACAGGAGTTAACTTCGCAAAACATTAAAAGATTTGACCGCACAATTTTATATTACCTATATATAAATAAAACACATAATAAAATATTCGTAATTATATTGTTGATTACAATACACATTAATTAAGATACACTAAACTGTAGTTCACATTATGAATTCTTTCATTATCTATTCACATTCTTTATTCTTCTCTGCTTTTATTTTCAGTCGTGAGAATATTTTATGTACAGTGGGTCCCTACAACGCAGATATCGCGCATGTCGCAAGTCTGCAAGTTCTGGCAAAACATACTTTCATTTAAAAAAAGACCTACTCAATTTAGGGACCATGTGTGTTAGAGCCATAAGCTCTCATCCTGATCCACACTTATAATTTTAGTGCCAAAATCACAGTAAAGTATCAGGATGCATTTATTCTTTTGTGATATGCTCAACTGTCACTGAATCTGGCAGGAAAATGCATGTTATCTATTTAGCTGTAGGCTTCCGTCATTCACCGATGTCAACCTTTGTTTTTTGTTTTACATGCTTCTTGCAATGAAGTAGTGGTTTTGCTCTCTAAAAGGATATTAATAGATGATAGTCATTTCAGCTCTACTAGTACCATCACCTACTAACCCATCAGGGCTGGCTCCAAAAATTGGATACTCAGGGCGTATAAAGAGTCCAAAAGGCGTGACTTGCTCATTTAACTTTTCCTGGAAGATGTTGATTACCTTAGACTCATTCACTCTTCCGTATCTTGACAGCTTCTGTGTTCAGACCCTATATCTGGCCTAGCATAGATGCATTTCCGCTTCACAATTCTTCCAAATGACAGGTTTCTAGTTTCCGGTCTTTTTCGTGTTTGTATGACAGCCCTGTTTCTAGCATAGAGAACATTTTAGGTACATGGCTAGGGCTGCAGCCGAACATATGTTTTGCTGGCGACAAATGCCATATCGGTCCCTTAACATGTGACAAACCAGCTGCAAGGCAACATCTTTTGTACCTTCCACTATTGCGGTCTGTCCCCCCCCCCCCCCCCTCGAAAACTTCGAAACAAAACTCGCGTGTCTTTCTGACTGGTTTGGAGTACGTTTCCCAACCAATTTGTCTGCTTTTGAATTCAGTGGATCAAGAGCCATCGTAATTGCATGCCATACAGATGTCGAAGACATTAGTGGCACTTTAATAATGTAGTTTTTTCGGCTGCAGTACATACTACGGCAGTTCGTGTGTTATGTTGATTTTCACCTGCTTCTTTGATCGCTGCTCGGGATCCATTAGTGAGACGTGGAATTACAGTACTTGCATAGATTCCTTTCTGTGCCTGATGTGAGAAGTGTCTGTAATGAGTCTATACAAATTTGCTGTGTAGTTATGCACCATATGGTTTGTCCATTCTAATTTCATCACATATCTGCCGTATGACATGTACTGTTGGATCTTAGCAAATGTACTAGTCATCATCACCAATGATGAATTTGTACCTCAACCCATGCATAGACTAACTTTTATGAAAACCTTGAACAAGAATCTCTTGTTCCATTGATGTGGAAGCGGCCTTGTGGTGCTTGTAACATTTGTGTTTTCTCGGTTTTTTTGTTGATGTTGTACATGTAGCAGTACTTGTTTCGGACTCCAATGTAGATGGTCAATGTGGTTTTATGTGCGCAAGGTCAGGCGCACTCAGTTTAGGACTGCAGTTATGCTTTTGAATTAGGTTTCTGGCTTGTAACTCGTGCTGGATGTGTCTGTTGGCGACTGGGTACAGAGTTAACCACTGTTGGTACGATAACAGGTCTGGTTGGGACGTTTGGTCACTTTTGTGTACCTATCTTACCAGGGGCTTCTTCGGTCACTGCCGGAAGAGCTGTTGACTCTTGGAGACAGGTGGTGTACACTGGTACTGTGCTGACCAACTCACTACCATTGGTTCCACTCCGCTGATTCTCTGTTCCAGAACCAGGGGTTGGCTGCCCCGTACCTAACTTCTGTCCACGAGTAGAGCACGTACCATGGGGTGGTAGTCGGTGGCTAGGCGAATGTGTGCAGGAAAGTGTACGAACGTGAACACTGAAGAGGAAGGCCTTGCCAGTTGATGGGTGGTCTGAGCTCTCTCCCGTTCTATTTGTCTTCCAAGTACAGTGGAGTCTGATATGCACACTCGCTTGGCTGCTGTACAGGTTGTCTTTTGCCCTTCCCTCTGTGAGCTGTGCCTTTCCCTAAAAGGCATAGAGGTCTGGTTGACGCTTAAGTACACACTCTGATCGATGTGAACTCGAGACAGATCCCTGGCTAAGAGTACATCCAATGGAGGTTGACGGTATGAGCTAGGTGCTCTAATCAGTTCTCTGCCACTGGCACACAAACCTAGAGTGGTGAGCCGTCTTCGTACCACTATTGGGTGAAGTTACAACAGGGATTTGGCCTTCAGTTCTAGGCAAATACTCCTTCAAGCACCGTGAGCGCTCCGGTATCAATACAATCTGAGATGACTGTCTAGTCCCTCTTGGATTAGTTACTAGTGGTTGGGTCTCTACCGTTTTATTCACTGAGTGTCTAGAACGGGTGGCTGTTGAATGGTATGTGTGTCTGACGTACAGATTCCGGAAGGGAATGTGCAGTCCTACTCTATGGTTCGTACTGGTGTAGCAACACCCGGTCTCGGTTGACGTGCGGTAAATATAATTTCTAGTGGTCGTAGGAAATATTTCTAGAATAGAAATCCTCAGTAGAAGGAACAAGATGTATTTATTAGAAATAATAACTACAGTGATGCATGCTACCTCCTAACTAAGCAGTGTGTGATATGGAAGTAACCTACCGTAAACAGGTGTAGGCAACCTGCTCCTAGACTAACCAAGATGGCGAATGACTTCGATGGCTATGAAAATAACTCAGTCGCAACTACTCTAACCAAGGATCATCTAGAAGAGACTTTACAAAAAGGGGACCACTCCTTTTAAGGGCAGTGGGTGTAGTTGCCTCTTCCAGCAAGTAGAGGCGGCTGCTGATCCAGGAGGAACGGCAGCGGAAGGTGTGATTGTGTCTGCAGGCTTTGTTCAAGATGCTGAGGATGGTAGACGTCAACGGTGCTTCTGGTAGCTAGTGGTAGAGTCTGTAGAAGCCTCTGGTAGATGACAATGCAGCCTCTGGTAACTGGTGGTAGAGGCTACAGGAGCCACTGGTAACGTCAAAGGTGGCAGCCTCTGGTGGCTGCTGACGAGAGCCCCATCTCACAAAGTGTTGAGGTGAGCTACTGGAGCAAAAAAATAACTCCCGAGCCTGAGTGTGCATGGACTTATATAGTGCTCTTGGCCTTGTGCTAATGATGTCTGTCGGGGCGGGGATAAAACCCCCGCTCTCGGTTTCTTTTATTCTGAGCACCTCGATACAGTTGCAGGGCGCTTCATTGCAGATTTGGTGGCTTGTGATAGTGTGTTGGGAACTTCGTGATAGTTTGCCGTGGTGAGTCATCACACTTTGGGAAGGCTCGCACGAGAGGTGTGACGTTGCTTCACACGTGGTGGCTTTTTGGCTCTGAGGGGAGTGAGTGGGGTGGGGGGGGGCATGATTCCTGGCGGCTTTCACAACTTTATATTCACGTGTTTAGAATTATTCTCCAAGGTACTGGTGATGCAAGGACACTCTGTGGAAGATGTTTCCGAGTTTGACCCTTCCTCAGGTTACGTAGAAATACGTGACTCTGATGAGTCATAGTTGTTTAGTAAATAAACGGGAAAGCGCAAGCGTCAAAGTAAAACCTTTTATAGTAAGTAATGTGATGAGAGATATGTGTAAAAAATGTAAAATTGAAAAATTAAATGTTTGTAAGGGAATTTTGATCGTAAAAAAAAAAAGGTGAAATTGTGTTTTAAATACATTTAAATTAACATTTTTCGTAAATGTTTCATGAATACATGAATCGTTGCTTAATTTTGCAAGTAATCATCATTTCTCTGTATTTCATATTATTTTGTGGTAATTTCTAAGACCAAATATATATTACACTCAGTAGAGATTTTTAGCATTTTCCCAAAAATACCAGGGTGGATAAGAACAGTTTTCAAATTTAGATACACAGAAATGTAAATAAATATTTGTAATATCAATTTTATTCACTTAGTGGACAGATTAACTCTAGAATCAAATTGAACTGAGGTAAAACATAGAACAACTTTGATTCATTGATTTTAGCCATAATAAGGAGAATCATATAATGGATAGTCAAATTGTCTTAACACTTCAATGTACTATATATATAACTGATGCATGATGACTAGTGACTGAGAAGCACATGTACATCTACTATGTCTTTGGTTACATCAGGTCAGGTACTACACAGGATCAGAGTAAACTCTAATGATGCTGAGTCTGGAGTCTGTTCATATCTCATGTTCTGGGTGCTCTGCAACAGAGCATAACTCTGAAGTGGTGTATGTCCAATTGTCTGATTTTATGGTGGGTAGGTAAAAGCTGTTCACTATAACGGGAGCACTTTTTAAATCAACATCTGATAAATTACTTTGCCTCTGCCTGCATATATTTAATGGGTGGCACTGAATGGCATGCGGCCATTGAGGTTGATAATGAAGGAGGGAAAAAAGTTCCATTACTTGACGTGGAATTAAGTGTCAGGTAAACATTCGTGGATACTGGAATTACATCTTTTGTTTTTCATTTTTTTTAATGTGTAAGTAATCTATGCTACTAAATAAAATAGAAGTGTCTGTCTGTGATTTTCAAATTTTTCACTTTTAATAATTTTTTCATTAGTATAATCGATAACTACATCTGATGTTAATTTTTTTTGAGTCTGTCTGTCTGTCCGAACGGATATAACTCAAAGACCACTGAACGTATTGACAGCAAATTTACACAGTCTATAGACAATAACATCAGGACCAACTTAGTCTTTGTTTCATCGAGATATCTCAAAACGGTTCCGGAAAAAATGATGATCAGGGATGTAAATAGGTACTGGATGAAGCTTTTCTTAGGATTGATTACTGCATAAAAAAAAAGTATTGTTTAAAAAAAATTTTGTCATTTCTTTTTTGTCTATGGGCTGTAAACCTTCCCTTCCAAAAAGCCATAGTGGCCCAGTGGATAGAGTTATTCCAAGTGGGGCCACATTGACCCAGTGGATAGATATATATCAAGTGGGGTGGCAGTAGCTCAGTGGCTAGAGCATCCAATAAGGGGGCCGCAGAAGCTCAGTGGTTAGAGAACTCAATAAGGGTGCCGCAGAAGCTCAGGGACTAGAGAACCCAGTAGTGGGGCCTCAGCTGGTCAGGGACTAGAGCACCCAAAAAGAGGGCCACAGTAGCTCAGTGGCTAAATCAATTCAAAGTTGAAAATATCATGCAAAAATAAAACATGTACGAAGCGATGGCAGGATGTAATTTAATAACGCCATTAAACCTGAAATAATAAGTATTAGTATTTTTTAACATAAAATCTTAATGAAACTATGGTGGACTTTATTGTAATAACCTTACATATCATGCGAACGAAGTCGCATGGGTCAGCTAGTAATAAATAAATTTGTGAAATATTAGGTCTACTTTACTAATTATTTCACAGTTTTACTCGACTGATTATTGTATTGAGGGGTAGGAAACTTAGATTATCCATTGCTTGAATATTTTGCAGTAAGAAGAATTAGAAACTTAACAGAGTTAGGTTTAAATAGTTATACTTGTTTTTTGTTGGTGTAGGTGTTTGTTGTGGAACACAAGTGTGGTAAGAGGAATTTTGACATCTTTCATGGCACTTATTGTTGCAGTGCCTGCCAAGCTGAGTTGTGCATTGTGTCATTTGATTCTGAGCTTTTTAAAAACTTGAAGTCATGTAGAGATGGTTATGAAGGCTGGTGGAGGTATGGGTTTGTTAATGATTAAATGTTGTTTCATAAACAAATGTGGTAAGTCCCTGAATTATTTCTGCCTTGGGATACAATCAGAATTATAAACTTCTTGTTACTCATTTGGGAGTGGCTGTGAGCGAAGTTGCATTGTTGCAGGCGGGGGCATTCCAGCCGTTCTTCAGGACGCATGCGCACATAGACACGAAGCGGCGGGAGCCATGGTTGTTTGACGAAGCCACCATGTCGCTGATCAGGGATGCGATCCGCAGGAGATACTCGATTATGCCATATATGTACACACTGTTTTATCAGCTGGAGAAGTTTGGTACACCGGTGATGCTTCCCCTGTGGGCTGAGTTCCCTGCAGAAACTGCCACTTTCGATATGGATGACCAATACCTGCTAGGTGAGTGGCCCCATACTGTATCACCGTGGTGGGTCTATTTCTTTTTGAGAAAGTCAATGGAAAATCATAGTGTGATAATGCTAGCTGTGTTAAACCAGTTTATCCCAACATTAAGCTGCTTTTTCACAATATGACTATCATAAACAATTTGGATAGTATTTGAGGTTGGAACACTGTTTAGTAAACAAGTGCTTTGAGATTTTTTGTATACTTTCTCTTACCACTCTGTAATACAGTTCGATTAAATTCATTTTGGCTAAAGTATTTTATTCACATAAAAATTCTTGTCTTTTGCAAATTAAGTGTAAATGCACATGTCCATCAGTGTTGATCATGTTACTTTGACAATTATTGTCTTGGTGAGGGAATAGGCCAATGTTTTATACATGCACAGAAGACAGCTTTAGTCAATACAGAAAATTGTATGCATGCAGATGAACAGTGTGCACAATGCGCATGATATCCGGAAGCTTGTGTTACGTCACAAGGTTATGAAAGGTGAAAGATGTTGTGGAGGCAGGCTGAGAGTTACATCACTTTCAATTATTAACTCTGATGATCTAGAGTAAACAACTTTATTACAATGACACGTTCCCGGTTATTTAATGTATGGCACGTTCGTCGAGGTTTATTGCGCTAGACCAAATGCGTTGTTATTGGTACCTGACGGGAGGTGTTAGTTAACCTGACTTACTCTGCAGGTCTTTGGTCGGTTAGTAACGTGGGTTTGATGGCTGAACGAAGTCGGTGCTACAGTCCTTGGGTTAGATTATGTTGTACTGAGTTTTCTCACACCGTACTCCAAGTTCCGGGCCGCTGACTCTTGACTCCAGAATCTAGGATCGGCTAGTCCATACTTAGCTTCAGTCCTGTATAGTAGACCCCTCAACAAAGGGTGGTAGTCGGGACTGGTTTGGATGAGCGGTGGAAAATGAATATATATCATACCACGTGGACAGTCGAGACTGCCTGTAATCTCAGTGAGGCTGTGCAGTCCCGTTCCGCCTGTCTTTCCTGCGTAGGAGGGGCTAAGGTATTCCACTGCTTGGCATCTAGATAAGCAATCTATTGTTCCCTGTGCCTTCGGCCGTGCCTTATAAGTCCTGGAGTTTGGCTCGCCGCTGAACGAGATATGTCATGCATTCCAGACGAGAAACTATTCCCCTGTAATAGTGTAGATCCGGTAGCTGATTTGGGGCACAAGCTCGGTAAGAGTCTCTCGTGATCCCCCACATCAGCGCACTGATAGAGACATTGAGCCGTGTGGGCCACCAATGCTACTACTGGATGTAATATCCAGCCAAGGCCAGGCAGTAATACCCAGGACAATAGGGCCCCCAGCACCAAAGGTGCTCTGGTAGGTGATATAACCTAGACTTGCTGTCTCTCTTTGGTGGAATGTATTCCTAGTGGTTGTGGCTCCTCTATTCCTTCCCTCCATCACCTGGGTGCTCAGGGTAGTAGGATGCAACAGACGGCTGTCTAATGGGTGTGTACCAGACTGGAGGTCCCCAGAAAGGGGACCTCAGTCAAGCTAGTTTGGATCTACATAAGTATCCAGTTTCTGTCGGTAGTGTACAGTGCAACTTATGCTATTTCTTACCAAGCAGATGGAATACTGAAGGTAAACTACGTTAGGCAAGTGTAGGCGACCTGGTCCTAGGCTATAGGGAAAGTGAACTAGAAAACTGAATATTTAAAAACGTAACTAAAGCTGTCTAACTGCGGGTGTCTGGACAAGACAAAATTTAGTTAAAGTTAAAGTAGCAAGGTATATTCGTGTTCGGAGGTGTCAAAGACTGTTGTCGCAGGGAGTAACCGCAATGGGTACTGAAGATTCTAGGTTCGCTGGAGGCCCCAGCACAAAGGAGTGCTCGGGGTAACTAGACAAGAAATACGAATGACTCTAGAGCCCCGCCGCGCATGGACTTATATAGTCGGAAGTCTAGGCTGCCGTTGCGGGGAAGGCGTGTGATGTCCTTCTGCCGTGAGGCTGGCGTGGGAGGTGGGAACCCTTTCATCAACATTCTTGGCTCGTGGATCTTGGCGGCGCTCAGCTGCGCCCGAAGTGGCTGACAGCTTGTCAGCACTCAGTGTATGGGGGAGGGAGGGAAACAGTGTGCTTGCTGGTTGTACAACCTTGTAGCCACGTGTTCGGGCGCCCAGTGGAATTAAGCGGCGTGCAGCAACCATGTATTGATTTGCAGTATTAACTTTTATGTGGGTTGAAGTAAGAGTATACTTCACGTAAAGAGCAATGAGTCGTAATCGTAGTTAATTATAGGATAAGCTGCACATGTCAATTCTCTCTCCCCCCCCCCCCCCTCCCCCAGTTGTGATGAAGACTCATCATGAAAAGGTGGTGGAGTAAGGCGTAGGCCTCCTCTTTGGAAGGTGTAGGTAGGAGTAGCGAAGAAAATTGGGGGAAAAAAAATTCATCAGGTAGGTGGGACCCTTAGTGTTGGGTGCTTGACCACTGTAGCGGCGCTTGCTCAGTGCTCTTGAGCCAGCAGGCGCAGTCTAGCTGTGTGGGATATGGAGACCGTAGCTCTGTCCTCTCTCTGCCCCTCGCCCAGGCGGTGCGGTGCTCACTGACGCTGCGAATGTGTTTTTCCCCCTGTTGCGGAGATTAATGTCAGGAGTGCTGCTGTTTGTCGGGTGTCCCACCAGCCTACATTAGTTTTGCATGCCCCCAATAGACACTCAGCATAGCGCTATGGATATTTACAAGAGAATATACAAGAATCTGAAAGAAAAAGTACCTAAAAATTACAGCATCCAAAAAACAAAGGGGAATAGAATACGTATGTTCAAGCCTTACTCGCGGAAGGCGGGGAAACGCCACTAACTATCCTGGAGCTTACTATGGTGATCAAAAAGAAAAGGAAATTCTTTCAGGGAACCTTGGGTTTAACAGCAATCTAAACAGTTACGTGTGACAGGTTGAAAGTTCGACAACGCAGTCCCTTCAACACCTGGGTTGACCGGCTTAACGAACAATATGAGTACACTTTAAAACATGCATGAAAACGCAGGCATTGGCGCACGTTGGTCACTTTGAATATACATACATAACACTGCGACATTTGGAAGTTAAAATATCTTGCACCTGGTTTCACAGTAGTGAGTTCATGGGAGCTTTGTGGCTCAGAGTTCTGGTTTGATACTGAGTTGGTGCACAAGATATTGCAAGCAAAACAAATACACTAGAAAAATGCATAACATATGTACACTGCAAAAACTCGTAGTTATATTTAAGTGTGTACCTATAGATCAAAACATTATTATGAAAATCTAATTGCTACTTTACCTTTGAGTTGTCCATTTAAATCCTAACATGTTCACTGTGTATTTTCGAAAAATGTTCAAAGGTAAGTACTCAATAAATATAAAAGTCAACAGAGCGTAAAATGCATTCCTACAAAATTGTATTCTTCTTGTAGGCGATATTCAGAAGTACACTGTAAAAACTCAAGGTAATTTTTAAAGCTGTACCTACACATCATATCATTATTACCAATATCTAAAATTACTAATTGCTTTGCAGGAGTCTTTTCTTATTGTAGGTTATGTCTAACATGTATTTAGTCAAAGTCTCTATCTTCAACAATCACTGGCACTGTGGTGAGCATCTCTACGTGATACATTGTTGGTAGTAATTAATGGCACTGTGATGAGTGTCTTTAAGTAATACTATCTTTTTATGTGGGCTGTCGGGCACTTATTTTACGGAACCTTGTAGTTGGTGAGGTGTAAAAGTCTGTTTTTCACTGGCTTTAATTACATACACCGTAATGACTGCTGTATTTGCAAGTTCAGTTTGCACATAGTCGAGTGTCTAAATAATTGTTTGTTGTATTTACCTCACCGGTTCCTACACTTCTCCTGCCTGATGACAGCTGGGTAGGCACTTTTACTGAATACACAGATTAAATGTCACTATTTGCTACAGATCTATAATGAGTCCTGTAATTTTCTGCCATAGTGGTGTACAACTACATGTGTGATTAACTTCATCGAGCACTGCACTTAGTTGTGTTCGTCGAGCTTTGGTTTAGCTGGCCTGCCCCTGGGATGTAGTTCAGCATGCAGAGGGTATGGCCACGTGTGCCTCAATGTAGATCGTCACTGTGATTCTCATTACCGGCCAGGCGTTGAGTCTGCCTTGGCGGCATGAGGTGGCATTAGGCATCTTGGTTCAGCACGTTTGGTCATGGTGTCTGCTTCTACTGGAACTGATGGGGAGGGCAGAGCTACAAGGGATGTTGAGGCAGTGCGGGGGAGTGACACGAGTGTCCTGCACCCGACTGAACGGGTTCCTACCCGTAGGGCAGGACGTTTCTCCGCTGGTGGACCGCTCTCCACCTTGCCTGCGTACGCATCCTGTAGTAGGGTCGGGGCATCGACGGTCTCAATGTCCAGGGTTCCGTGACGAGGTAGTGGTAGGGAGATAACTCTCAACCTCCACTGCGGGTGTTGCTCCAGTTGAGGAGTAGTGGGAGGCGTCTACAATCTCGGCGCCTGCTGTGCCAGTGCAAGGGAGCTGCGGATCACCGCACTCAATCTCGACTGGGGGTGGTGCGTCTCGCTGTAAGGCCGGATATTTGGAGGCGTTGATGGTCTTGACGTCCAGGTCCTGTGGCGATACAGTGTGAGGGAGAGGGGTCTCGACCTCGACTGCGGCAGTTGCACCAGGTGTCGGGTAGTAGGAGGCATCGACTGTCTCGACGCTCCGATCGTCGGCGACCATTTGAGTGGGGAGCAGGATGGCCCTCCCGTCCTCAACGGAGCTGGCGGGTGAAGGTTCTTGTGTAGCAGGAGGTTGCGACGGAGCACTGCATAGGCTATGCTCGACGTCGGTTGCAGTTCATTGTCGGCAGGAACAGTGGTCGGCTTCGTGGAAGTTGGAACAACCTTGACCACTGTTCCGGGTGTTTCTTATGGATGCTGTGTTCGCACTAGCTCTGTGGTGTGTTCGCTTTCCTGTAGTCTAATGGCGTAGGCCTCCTGGCTCACGTCGTGGACGTCATTCGGTGATCTAGTGGTGGCCTCTGTACTCTCGTCTGGAGCATATTCCGGTGGTCTAGTGTCGGGTAGTACTTCATTGTCGGAGCCAGAGCTCGACTTCGTGGAAGTTGGAATGGTCTTGATTTCTGGCTTCGGAGTTGTACTAGGTGGAAGGGTAGCCGCTCGTTTTATTTCTACCCCTCTCACCAAAGGTTCTTCCAATTGCTTGTTGATGTGGCTTGATCTGCGGTGTGTCTGACAGTGATCTCGGTCACGTGGACTCCGCCATGACAATTCTGAGCAGCTAGGGATTGCTTTGTCGCATTTGGCTGCTACTTTCTCAGCGTAGCTGCGTTGCGTCGAGGGCATTGATCTGACAGAGAATGCTCCTTGGCATTGATCTACATCCGGCTTCCATGGTGCTATGTAGTTAGGTGCCCTGTCGATGATGATAGGTGTAGACTCAGGCCTCGCCGAGGGTCATGGCTCGATATCGGGAACTACCCTTCTGGATAGAGGTTTGTCCTCATCTTCGGACTACCAGGTGTTTCTCCTATGGTGTCGGCGTCCTCAGTCATCTGCATTTCCCCTGGAAATGGTCGTATTTGGCCTCTGGTGGCCTTTCAGATCTGTCCTCGCAGGTCTTTGACCCAGTAGACGTCTCTTTTACTGACAAAGCTATACCGTCCGTCCCATTTATCGGCTAGGCCATTGCTGAACTGGTTATTGGTCTTGCTGAGGGGATGCGTTCTGAGTTGTGCGGCTTCACCTAGGTTAAACTCACGTACCCCTGTCTTTGGTAGAGTGTACTACTTTAGAATATACTCGTCCTGGGCTCTTTGGGTAGTAGTAGTGTGGGCTAGGGTAACTAGCTGGATGTCTTCGGGTTGAGGCATATCGGTGGGCTCACTTTCCCATTGCCAGTCGCCTGTTCTGCGTAGTGTTTGGCCCAGAAGGTGTATGCTAGGGCTTGTGTCTACCACTTCGTTGGCTAGCTGACTGCCATTGGCGACTTGTGAATTGAGTGCCATTTGTCAGTTAAATTAGTCTTCGGATATCCCCATCATGTGAATATCTCAGTTTCTATATCGGGGCGGTTCTTGGCTAGGTAGATGGAAGGCCTCTACCCACCTTGAAAACTGGTCGGTTACTACCAGCAGGTAGCGGTTCCCCTTGGTACTGCTTGGGTAGGGCCCCATGAGATTGGCAGCAATGTGCGTCCATGCCATCTTGGGTCTCCTTGGTCATGCTGTAGGAGGTGGAACCGGTTAGGCTTTGCCACGACAGCACGTAACACAGTTGCTTACGTACTGTCGGACGTCGCTGCTTATCCCGTCCCAGTTGTATCAGACTTTGATGTCCAGCAGGGCCTCCCTTGTACCCGGGTGCCCAGCGTGAGGGTGGTCGTGGTGGTGCCGGCGTATGTCGGCGCGTAACTGCTGCGGAACAAAGATCTTCCAGGGTGTATTGGGTTGACCGCTACGGGTCCACATGACATATTCTATAGTTCGAAGCATTGGGGCTGTTCCTGTTGTGGGCGGCGTATGTCAGGGTCCTCCTGCTGGCTCAATATAATCTGGTGACGGATGATTTGTAACTGGAGGAGAAGGATTTGTTCTTATGGACTTCTTTCGATCTGAGGGGGAGGGGACATCCTTTCCTCCTCAGCTTTTTCCTCCAGTGTAGGGAAGCAAATTAGGGCATCTGGCAGGTTGTTTGTTTTACTTGGGTAGTATTGAACTTCAAAATCAAATTCAGTGAGAAACATTTCCCACTGTCCGTGTTTAGCTTTTGCATTCCGGACTCGTGTAGCCATTGGAGGGTGTTTGAGTCGGTTCACAGAGTGAAGTGTTGTCCTTCGAGATAGTAGCGATACTTCTTCACTGCTCAGATAATGGCCAGACGTTCCTGTTAGTTAATATGATAGCGCTGCTCCGTGGCGTTAAGCCGGATTGAGGCATATGCTATCACATTAGGGTGGCTGTTCTCGTCTTGTTGATATAATACAGCGTCTAGACCATTTTGACACATGTCTGTTTGCAGGATTAATGGTTGATTTCCTTGTGGGCGGTGGAGTTGCCTGATATTCATGAAGCTGGCCTTCAGATTGTTAAAAGCTTGCAGTTGCTCCGGTCCCCATTGCCAACGAGTGTCCTTCTCGAGGAGCGGGTGAAGTGGTGTCATGTGTTTTGCATTATTTGGTACGAAGTCGCGTAGCCAGTTTCACAGACCCAGGTACCATCGTAGTTGTCATTTGTTGGTTCATCTGCCTCTTCGATAGCACAAATCAAATTCTGTTGTGGCAAGTTCCCTTCTGGTGAAACATGTCATAAGTAGTCTATGGATGACTTGCTGAAATAGCACTTCGACAGCTTGCAAGTCATTCCATGGGGTTCCAGATGTTCAAGAACTCGCTGTAGGTGTTCGAGATGCTCCTCCCAGCTATTTGAATAGATGATTACATCATCGAGGTATGTGAAACAGAGCTCTCTGATGTAACCGGTCAGTACCTCCGCGGACATGAGGCATTGGAAAATGACAGGGGCGTTCTTCAACCGAAATGGCATTACTCTGACTCTGAATTGGAGGTTTTCGCCCTCGGGTGTAGTGAATGCCGTGTACTTACAGCTCTCCGGGTGTACTGCTATCTGCCAGTACCCAAACTCTATATCCAGGGTACTAAAGATTTTAGCTTTGCCAATGTCACGCAGGGTATGAGTTAGGTTGAAAGCTGGGGAGGGGGGTGATAGGGTGTGTTACTTCGTTTAGACTCTTATAATTAACACAGAATCTAAGTTTTCCGTTTTTCTTCAGGACAGGGGCCACGTGGGAATTATACTGTGAATTTGAGGGTTCCACAATTCCCATGTCCTTCATGTCGTTCACTTGTTCTATTATTAAGTCACGGCGGTGTACTGACATCCTGTAGGGTTGTTTGTATACTGGGACATAAGTTGTCATCCAGATCTCATGTTGGATCGACCTAGTCTGACGTAACAGCCCCCCTTGCCCAAATGCACTAGCATGTTCGTTTAATAATAGGTGTAGCTGGTTGAATTCCGTCTCGCCATGCTCATGATTAATCCGGGCGGGATCAATAGGCGTAGGTACAATGTTGTCTGGACTGTAGTTCCAGTTTAGTGTTATCCTATCCTTCTTGCCCATGTACATGCGGTGTTGCCCATGGTCTGTGATGCACTGTTGTTCCCGGAGCCATGGGCAACCTAGTATCACCGCTTTGGAAATTGTAGGTGATACTATCAATTTGGTTGACTTCGAGATGGTGCAGATTTACAGTTAGGGTAATTCGTAGGTAATGGGGCTGCATATCCGTAAGTTGTTCAGTAGTCAGGAGGTTGCTTTGGATGAAGTTCCCAGTTGCGGCTGAATCAAGTAATGCCAGCACTCTGTTTCTGTTTATCTCTTGGCTTCTATGTGTAGGGCTATGGGGACTGATGGTTCCTCGTTTAAACCCTGGATAATGCTGGGCCCTTATGGTCCAGTGGTGGTGGCCCGCTTTGCACCCCGGCGGCGGCGTTTCCTGTCTTATCTCAGTCAAATCCTTTGACTCCGCAGTAGCAGGTCATCGCTACATTTTGCCCTTCTGGAAAAATCCCCCCTGGAGAGGTTACGCTGTAAAGAGTGTAGTTAAACGCATGTTTGTAACCAGAATAATTTTTATTTTATTCTTTTGCCAGGCTCACCTTCGCCTGAATTAATTAACGTAATTGATCAATTAGCTATCTGTATAATCCAACCGGGACTTCCCACTTTCATAATTCGTAATAATAAATATTAAGGTAGTTTGGCATTGTTGTCTACCTTCATTTTAACTGTAGTTCAGGGTTCATTTCAGTTAATATAAATTCTGACAGTAAAAGTTGTCGCATCAAAACTCTGCTGATAATTAGTCATGAGGCGTGCCAAACTCCACAGGAGACGGGATTTGAACAAGGTTTTGAGTCCTAAAAGACATACCGCTGCTCCTGGGTTTCCTGTGCTCCCTTGCTTAACCTCGGTGGCATATGACCAGATGCATATCTACATGTTAGGACCTTGGGTGTGGTTGAATTAGATGCACCCCCCAGGACTGAACATCTGCGGAAGGTCAGAAGGCTGGTCTAGATGTGGAGTAAGAAGTGTGATATCCAGAGCATTACAGAGGTTGGCTCACTCACAGGTGAACACAGAAATTGAGTGTGAAGAAACGCCCCCACCCGCAGAGCCAAAATTTAGACTGCGGCCCATTTCACCATTTATTCCTCTTGCCCACGAGTCACAGCTCGATGCCTATTTAGGTGCTTGTTGCCCGTGGCTAGAACATAAACCCCTCAGTCACCCCCAGCCATAGACTCCTTCGCCCGCAGCAGCCGTAACTCCCTCTAAGGTTTACCAGAGGAAAGACTTCCAGAATATATGCACTATCCACTTGGCTTATGGGAAGGTAGTCAGGTTCGATTACACCGAATGTCATTCCAAAGCAAGCCTCGAGTAGGACTTTCTCTCATGAACTATATCCCTTTATGTCTGCCATTGCGGATAGCACCAATCCCCCGGCAGGATCATCCACCCCCATCATCATTATTGATTAATCCATCTCACGACTCATACCCCAGGATAGCTGGCATCTCACTTCTTGGTAGTTCTAGCAGTGAGGAAGATTGTTTGCCCTGGATGGAAACTGATAACGGTTTGACTCACTGTGGTGTTTGATTCCCCTCCCCTCAGATGATATCCTCCCCCTAAGCGGCCCCCATATAACCTACCTCGACCCACCGGGCTAGAGTAGCAACCAAAATGCCACGGTAGGATCACCTACTGATCATCGGGAGGGCAGTCAGTGCTCTAACCACTATTCCAAGAGTAGGACGTACATCAAAAATTTAATTCTTCACCCATTGTTTGTAAGTTTTATCTTCATCGTCCATTTGCTGTGCTGCTGAATTTCTCAAAAATTCTTCAAGGTTTTTTTTTCTGGACAGTTTTCACATCTATGCATCATGCACACATTGTTATGAATAATATTCATTGCCTCTTTGTGATCAAGGCATAGCACTTAACATCAGTTCAGCATTCTGATGAATTTGACACAAGCATACATTGTGTGTTCTTGTGGCAGAAACAGGCACAACCCATTTTAGTCTCAAATCAAAAAATTTAGACATGTCTACTTTTACATCAGGGTTTTGTTCTTTAAATGAGGTGTACAATACTGAAATATTACACAATAATCTTTTCTGTTTGAGTATTTTCTAACCATCAATCCTCACAGACGCAGTCCTTTATACCAGGGCACACGCTATTATTCTCATCATCTTCATAAAAACTTATCACTCCATTCTTGATTTCTGTAGAAATAACTTTACAGACACTGCACTGTTCTGTATCAAGCAATACTCCTTTGGTTTCCTTGAGTTTCCTAGCCTGTCTTACTAGATAGTGAGATCTGTTAAATTCTTTAGCAGTTTTAGAAATCGACCAACTTGCAGGAGCAATAGTTAATATGGATAACTCCTTCTGCCCAGTTGATAAAGCACATTTTGCCCTGAGGTCGTTTAATATAATTTCGAGATCTGAACATTTAGTACAAGTAGTTAATGGTTCTACATCTCGGGTTAATTCTTTTTCTGGAATTTCAAATGCTGCTGGGCCTTAGCATTTCACTACCTCTTCTGCTTCCTTTAGCCATAAGAAGGTCGATTTCTTTCACTGATGTATCCGGGTGGTTTGAGTGGTGAACAACTAAGTGAAATTACACTTTCATTAAGCTCCTCAGATGTTTTTGTTTTGATTACAACCCAGTAGTCTTCATTACTGCTAGACTGGAACATAACTTCTGTCCCGACTTCATATCTTCACCTGTTTTCAACTTCACACTTTTTGAACTGTAGGAACATCTGCTTCTCGTAAACTACACTTCACAGACTTCTTATGTATTCTCAATGGATTGTAACATGTTCTTTGCAGAAAACCGTACTTCACACAAAATAATTGAAAATGATGAAATCTTATCTTCATGGCATCAGATATTGGAACAGAAGTGTTGCTGGCATATTTTATTGCACACCTCCAAAGCAAAACATCTTTTTGCAATTGTGGCAGGTTGTTTAAAACATGGAAACCACAATGTTGTGTGTAGGCAGTTTTGTGACAAGCGTCATCTTGCAAATAACTTTCTATGCTGCAAATATCTATAGCAGCTGCACTAGATGAGCACTCTGTCATTACACTGGAATACTGCTACTTTGGTACACAACACCTATACAGTTTGAATCTAGCATCACACTAACTTGATGTGGAGGTGGTCTGGTCTTTCAGGGCATGATAAGAGAATGGATGTGTCATGAGTTTTGACTGCGGGATGCAAGTCATCAAAATGAAGTTGTCAGAAGCAGCAGAGGATAAAGATACGATAAGCAGATGCTATCCAAGGGTCTAAAACCTACACATGGAAAATATTCTATAACTTTGTTGCTTGTCAATAGCATAATGCCCATTCGGTAAACTTTACATAACAGTGTAAATAGTATATATAAAAAATACTGTAGGGTTATCACATGTCACTTTTTATTTACACTTTGCTCAAAACAACCAATTGTGCAGGATTTAAGCAAAAATTGGAACTTCAATATAAAAACAAAGAAGCACTTTAGTCACGTATTTATATTTTCTATGTACTGGTGTATGTCTTTCAGAAAATGTATAGAACATGGGTAAATAACATTTTTAAATAAGAAAAAAAATCGGAAAAATTAACATTTTCCCAACATAATACATTAAATTTACCAACTTTAGAAACATATAATATAAAACACATATAATATAAAAAATTTTAAGCTCAGCGCTATTTGTAAGACTAATTTCAATTCTCAAGACAACACACTATAATAACTGTTATTATTGCTGTTGTAAAATAATTAGTTTCTTTGCAATAAGGGTTTGAATATGGCTGTAAAAAACAATATGTTTTCTTAAGTGCATGCAGTGGTGAGTTAAAAAATTCAACTTGCAGCTAATATTCAACTAATCTCACTGAAATTATAGCAATCACTACTTCCTAGTACAAGTTATATTCAGTAAAAAAAATTATTTTTAATCGGAGTCACTCATCGGAAATATTTCTGAAAATCGTTTGAATTGACGTGGAATGAGTCTATGGTAACACTGGGTTTATTGTGATGATCTGCCGTTGTGGTTATTGAACTATTAATAAAATTGTGTTTGTATGCTGAAGTCATTATGGTTGAAGTTATATCGCATTAGTAGTGCAAACTAGTGATCAGACAGTGATACCTAAAATCATTTTACATAAAAAAAAAAATTAAGTAATACTTATTTTTCAGTAGGTATATATAATATGTGCATACATATTGTGACTGTTCTAATTATAAAAGTAGTATGTACATTTATTTCTGGCCAAATTAGTGAGATTGAAAGTTGAAAGTGTGTTTATAATTGTGTTAGTGAGTGAGAATAATGATTAAAGTTGTGAATAGTATTCTGAAAAGTGAAATCTTGGCAATGGTTTAAAGAAGAGTACTGTACGAATTCATATAACTATAAAGATGAACAGGAATTAGTGTAGGATGTTATGTTATTATTTTCTCTGCTAAGTCTTTTCTGTTTTTAAAGCTAGCGCTCTCACTCCCTCTCTCCCTCCCTCCCTTTCTTCTATCTCCCTCTCGACTCTCTCTCCCCCCTCTTCCCCTCTCCACTCTCTCTGTGCATGTGTTTTTTTGTTTTTGTATGTGTGCATGCGAATGCGGAGGTGTGTGTACATGCATGCATGAGTGGGCTCGTGTGTGTGTGTGTGCAGAATGGAAAAGTGACATGCACCGTGATGTCATGTTGTTGTTGCCAGGTAATGCGCTCCTGGTTCACCCGGTGACAGATGCAGGAGTGTCATCTGTAACCGTGTATCTGCCCGGACCAGACACCTTCTGGTATGCTGTTGATTCACACCAGAAGTTGGTGGGTGGAGGCAGCGTCCAGGTCCCTGTCACTATGGGCACAGTGAGTAGTGTCCATGTATATACTTATGTACCAGTACTACCAACACACTGTCATGTTGCTTACATGCAGCATAGTTGTGTTTGTCTAACTGCTACTCATGTACCATCCCTTCTTATGTAAGACTCATGCCCCACATTTTAAATATCCTCTCAGGAAAACAAATTTTTTCACATTCAGTTATAAAAACTTGCCCCGTAATTTGAAAGAAATCAGTACTGCGGAAATAGGTTGAGCATTAGGCATGTGATAAAGGTAATTTTCCTACCCAGCAACGTGCACTGTTACCTGCAAGGGCTGACTAGCCAGGCAACCAATAACACGGCCAGGAACTTTAACATGACAGGTACAGTCTGATTGGAACAAAACCAGCAGAGATATTTAAACACAAAAGGCCACTTATCTGATGGCAAATCTACTTCAGCTTCTGGAAAATATGAACGACTTTGATCTGCCTAAAAGCTATGCTTCTACCCAACTTACAGTCAAAAGTAGTCTTATCTATAACAAATCCAACTATTAGCTCCCCCCCCCCCCCTCCCCCAAAACCTTAATTTTCATTTTAAGACTGGCACCCATACTTTTTTAATTAGTTTCTGAAAGAGAGTTTGCTAGTGGTATATGACTAAATACAGTATTCGGTTTTTTTCATTGAAATGTTGAGTATCTAAATAGTATAATCATTGAGCTTGCAGGTAAAATTGTTTGCGTAATGGTTATATTAAAAGTTGTGAAATGGTCAGCAGTGGGCTGACAAGAAAAACTAAGCAAGATTTGATTTGAAATAAAATGTTAGTTATCCACACTTACCATATATCAAAATCCATCAAAGCTGTACTGAAAAATAATTTCTTAGTTAAAACAACATACTTTAATTATAAATGTGGCAATTGCTTTATCCCTATTTCTAGAAAAACAGCTTTAGAAGGCATACAGCTAGTTATATGAATTACCAAGTTCAGGTAAACCGTTTCTAATGAAGTATTGTGAACTAGACTGGACTAGTAAAAAAAATTGGACAACTGTGTATTGTTTCAGAGGCAGAGCTTGTGTTAATCTGTTCCACAGTGGTATATTTGGACTGTTAAGCTATAAACATTACAAGATGCCCAGTGAAGAACTGCTCAATGTTTATTGCAGTGTGTATTTGATATTCAGAGATGTGACATGGGAATGTAGGTACACTGGCTTGAAATGTTATATTTCATGCTAGTTTTAATTTGGACAGACTGTAATTTGTGGAACAGCTGGCAGAGTGTTGGTTGGCAAGGCATGTTGCCTGAGTGTGAGTGTGATATGTTGACAAGTATTGTGGTGTAATGTTGAAGGTGCCAGTGTTCCAACGTGGAGGTACCATCATCCCAAGGAAGGAGCGTGTGCGCAGGGCAGCCATGCTCACCCTCGATGACCCGTACACTCTAGTTGTGGCTGTCAATAAGAACGTGAGTACCTCTTGCTACCTTACACCTGCTAACATAAACTCTTCAACGTAGCAGTTATACATTGGAAACTCTATCCATCGAATTTCAGGGGATTGATAAAACACTTCTATAGTTGCAGACATCTGTAGATGTGGACTAGACATACTAGTCACCCAAAAAAAACCAACCTCATTAAACTTTATGTTGAACACATTGATAGGCCTATGTTAGATACTTGTCAAATTTAATTAAAATAAAACACTGCAAATGGGAATATAAAAGAAAATTTTTCCCGAACACTTAAACTAAACTTAATAAAAACCGTATTTAAACACCAATTTTGAATTTACGTTCACAGAAATGTCGTATTTTGGCGTGTATAGGCCGCGTGCGCGTATAGACGTATTATAAGTTTTTGATGAAACTTTAGGGATAATTAATATTTCAAGTATAGGCCGCCCTGAATTTTTGTATTCCTGTAAATGTTGTTTAATCACGATCCCATATAAACGTAATAAATTCAGACTTTTTCTCCCCTAAAAAAAAATTGTGACAGGAAATTTGTATTATGTTGCAATGTTTTCAAATATATCTAAAATGGCGTCAATCAATGTGCATTAGTGGCACGGCGGTGGGTGTGCCAACTACGTAAAATATCTTTCTCTTGTACAGCAGTAAAGTTAGTTTCTCATGTACGTCTTGAATATTGTGATAGATAAAGTGCAGTAAATAGGGTTTCCATAATTTTGCGTTGCCTTTTTCTCACTTTCCACGCATATTTAGGAGAGTTACATTTTTACATTTTGGATTCGTAATTCTCATGAAAAAACATTCAAGTGAAAAACTTGTGAGTGTTGTTGGCAACATCTTATCACGAATCAGTTTCTCGAAAATATTGTACCACTGTTTGTTCTTGCTTGTTGTTACCAACATGGTTGCCGCCATAATCATTCCAATTGTTTGCTGAACGACTAATTAAATTCTACAGTACGCGTGCATGTGTGTGTGTGTGCGCGCACGCGCGTGCGCACGTACTGTATTTCCACATTTTTTGTTTCTTTTTTGTATTTCGTGCGCTCTAAATATATGATGTATAGTCTGATAGGTGTATTGTTATTATTTATTATTTTTGTTACAAAGTACGAGTTAGTACGACATTGTGACAAAATCAACAACGGGTTATTTCGGAAGTGGTAAATTACATAAATAGGACAGAATGATGGCCATTGATATGTAAGCGAAAATGTGTGCTGAAAATTGGTTTTATTTGCGTTATCTATAAGTATTACTTGTTCATGTGCACATAATGTACTGAATACCTACTTTGTATGCCTTGGTGAGTACAGTTGATACATATACTTTTTTCTTAATACTGTACTTAGTTGTTTAATGATTGGAGCATATCATTTTCGACGATGCTACAGAAATTTTTGTTTGATCGATGCAGTAAAAAATTAATTTTGAGTTATGCAAAAACAGACTTTTTTAGCATTGTGTACATAAGAATTTTGTCGGTACCACAGAAAATGCTCTGTGGACATGGACTTTCTGTCAAACCGAGTTTGATGGTTCTAGTTTCCACTGTACAGTGAAACCTCATTATTACGAACCTAAAGAAACCATAATTTTGGCACTTTGTTATAATGAGGTTTATATTAAACTAGATAGCTGTGCTGATTTACAAAATTACACTAATTTGCCGAATCACAGATGTGTTGATTCTGTAATGTGAATTCGGTTATATACTGCTATTGTGTGACAAAGCTTTTTGCTTATATTTAAGTTTAACTTAAGTTACTGTTATACTTATACAAGGGTATTGATGAAGTGTAGCACAGTTAAAAGCAATTTATTTCAGTTTATTGTGTCTAAAAAGTAAATGCTTATATTTAAGTTTAATTTAGGTTACTATTATGCTTAAACAATGGTATTGGTGAAACACTGCAAAATTAAATAAAGTTTTTAACTCACCGTATTTTGGTGTGTATAGGTCGCGTGCATGTATAGGCAGCACCAGAAGTTCTTGTTGAAAAATGAGCAACTGCGAGTGTGAAGAGGGGAAAGAGACACTGGGTGGGGGTGGGTGGGGAGCAGAAGAGAGTGACAAAGAAACCAGTCATTGAAGAAGGGAGGTGGGGAGTGGAAGAGAGTGATGCCGAGCATGAGGGAGAAGGAAAAAAAACAGAAAGGGAACGAGCCAGCTTGGCTGGTGCTGGGCAGCCCATAAGCATTCAAACATGTGATAGCTATTCATTTTTTTTTTTTTTTTTTTACTTCCTTAGAAATCAAGTTAACACATCAAAATGTTTTGTATGTTGACAAATTTCTAAACAGGTTTTGGGGTTAGACATTTTTTTAATGCCAATATATCGTTAATAAGCTGCACCCCATGTTTTGTAGAGAGAGAGTATGTGTGAGTGTATGTATGTGTGCACATGTGTGTGCACACTTTCTTATTTCATATACACCCTGAAATACAGAATTTCAGTTTAGTGATTATAAAGATGTACTGTACGTGTATTTCATTTTCAAAGGCAGTTTGATGACGTACAGAACTACCAAATTCGTAAAGGTGTCACAACAAATTACTCCATTTACAGTGCCTGCAATCAGCTGGTTTGTAACATTTCTGTGTGTGTGTGTTCGCATTGGCAAAACTTGCTGAAAATAGTGTGCACAAAATATATCAGCAAATTTAAGATTCCCATCAAACAATAACAACAATATTGCATTTCCAGTTACATAAACTGTTTTTAAAATATTTTGACCCCGCTACTTTTAACAGTTTCAACTCTCATGAATTTTTAATGAGGCATGCTCTGGCCCGCTTCGCCCTGTTGTGAGCAACATTGATGTATTTGGGGCCATGGTGGTTGAGCAGTTAGCCTGCTGGCCTCTCACCATAGCGATCATGGTTCAATCTGGATTTTCGCATGTGGGAATAGTGCTGGACGATGCCGTTGGTCGACTTTTTTTTTGAGGATCTCCTGTTTCCCCCGCTCTTTCATTCCGGTGCTGCTCCATTCTCATCTCAATCACCTTCATAGGCTCTCGAGGCCCCTATGTTAATAGCCGTCAAAATCTCTTCACTCACTCCAATGGACTCCTCACATGACTGACACCTTGTTTGCTACTCCGTGGTTAATACGTTTTCATGAGAGAGTGTTTACATTTTGCATTTTATTCCTTTAAACCTTGTTTATATTATATCCATATGTAGTGAAACTGATTATTATTATTAGGTTATTTCTCGTGCAATGCTGTGTCAAGGCATACCCATCCCTCAGGCGAGTCTTGAATTTTTGATGAGCAGAGCCAATATAGAGCTCACAGTATAGATGGTAAGGGGAGTGTAGCGTGGCATCACCCCGGCTGCTGTGGTTGATAAGGGCTGGGCTCTCTTCTCCCGATGTTGGAATTTGTGAGAACTTCGTCACCAGTTATATTGTGTGACCGAGCGGTTTGTGTGAGAGAGGAGAGGTCATGAGGTATTGAGGGGTGTATCCTTAGACAAATCTATCTTAAAAGGAGAACGATGTACAATAAAGTCTCTGAAGTTTTCCCATCCAAGTTGAATCTTAGCATACACACACTATGAAAAATTAAAGAAGTTTTGTTTCAAGAGCAATGTCCTCATGCAACATAAATATATTGATGCGTGATGCTTCCTGCTCATCATCATCATTATTATTCAATTCCACACCATCATGTGCGTGTCGTATGTCCCCGAGGAACTCGAACCCCGACTGGCTTCTTTGAAGGGGAGCACCCATGTAATGATAGGAAGTAACGCAGTCGCTCCCGTAACTTGTAAACCTGCTGAGAAGCATTCACGTGCATGCAATAGTTTGCTCCTAAGCGAGCGGCAGATACCGCCCGCAACCATCCTGAAACCTTCCTGCTGCCACCAGAAGCTGCTGGCAGAAGCGGCGGCGCTTGACCCGAATCTCAAGGGGAGGCAGCCGAAAATTACAGAGAGTGAAAGAAACATGGGGGAACACTTCAGCCAGGAGGAATATCTCTCTGTGCACCCAGCAGAAACTCCAGTTGAGGCAAAGAAGCTCGTCCTAGCACCATCTACTGCTAGGACTCTCTGCCAACCCCATTCCTTCCTGAGAAGCCAACGCCAGTTGTCCGTGCAGCTCGCCTCAGCACAAGTCGTGGTAAGGCTATCTACAGCACAGCCACAATCCTCCTCAGGACTCTCCAAGACCTTCCAGTCTTCTACCAGTTC
Organism: Dryococelus australis; assembly: GCA_029891345.1. Taxonomy (NCBI): domain Eukaryota; kingdom Metazoa; phylum Arthropoda; class Insecta; order Phasmatodea; family Phasmatidae; genus Dryococelus; species Dryococelus australis. Next base: position 15,250,956 of record CM057005.1, read on the forward strand.
TTGAGTCGACGATGCCTTCCCTAGCATAGGAGCCAAATACCCCTTGCCACTTGCCATCGTTCACCACACCCAATGTGTACACAACATGTGGTGCCTTGGGTTCCTTCAGGACTACAAGACACAATTAGGGTTCAGTGGTTTACACAACTACTTAATTGTCAGCTCTCGTAAGCTCTTCAAGCGAGGCTCCTCAAACTGACAGGCACCTTCACCTGTCTTGCTCTTTTACAAAGTCTGTTGAACACGTAGTGTTTCTAGAGGTAGGAGGTAGTACAGGTCATCGTGTTTCTATTCTCAAGGGAATAAAAACGCATAGTCTAGCTCAGTAGTGGACGTGTGTCTTTTCCCCAACCTAGTAAGCATCACTGTAGCAAGGGGACCATTAATTGGCAACAGTTTCTGAGGTTGAGTAGGACTGCGGGTAGCCCCTAACCAGTACTGCACGTACGTCACACTCAACAAGTTTGACAGCCAACCATATTGTGGACTCTGTACGTGGTACCTCGTACGTAAGTACGGTATAGTCCCAACCACTAGAAAGACACACTGCGAAGTGTCTGGGCCAAGTAAGTCGGCTAGCTCATTCTTTTTAGAGCATATATACTCGTTGGAGGGGATGCCAGGCCTGGTGAGGCTTGACCCAGGAACTTCTGGAGTACACTCTAGCTAGGGGTTCCTTGCCTGCCGCACTCTATAGGAAGAACAGTAGCACCTTTCCTATCCATGATGTACACTCACCGACGAGGAATCAGGAGGAATGCCTGGAGAACAGCTGGTATCCTTGCACCCCTAAGTAATCAACATGCACCAGCCCTCGCTCAGTCCCCACGGGAGAAAGCATAAGCCACCCAACAATTAGTGGAGCCTCACTTCGGTACCCTCCCTGCCAACCTACTTCATCTCCTGATTAGGGTCCCCAGAGCTTCTCACACTGCCGTCGAACTACTTCATCAGGGGTACACTCTTCCCTTCAGCCGGTGCCGAACTCTTACAGCCAGGGCTAGTGTCTGCCGCAAGGGAGCGACACCAGTGGTAAGCTAGCCTGAATCCATGTGTCCAATGCCCAGTGGCATCACCTCGCCTTCAAAGACTTTGTATCAAGTAGGCGTCCGGCGTGTCCTACGTTATATAAGGGACCAGTGGGATGTGTGCCATTTTAAAATACGTCACAAATTTCTTTTAATTGTTGCTTCACTGCTAGTGAACTATTTTTGAACAGTTTAAATTATTGATTTTTAGTATTTAACTTAGTAAAAACTATTGAGAGTAATATTTAATTGTTTATATTTAGTTCTTTATCAAAGCTTTTATTCTCTTTTTGTGCATCAGCCATTTGTTTTATGTCTTTTTGTTTGTGTTAAGTATATCTTCGTGGTAAATATTTTATTAATTTATTTATCAAAGCAAGTGTTGACCCGTGACGTCTTTGAGTGGCTGAGGAGTTGTTTTTAGGTTGCGTTAGGTCGGAAACACAGAATTCAGATTCAGTCTTATTTTAGCATTGGTGCACTGGAGCCTGGCTGGTTAAAAACACCGGGCACGTTGCTTTTCGACTGCACAGTTGGGAACTGCTGTGCCTGTTCCGCAGACATGTGGACACACTGCCAGTGGTTTACCTTTGCTGATGGTGGCCCCGGGGGGGGGGGGGGTGCTGCTGATCCAGCTGTGGCAATGGTAGTTGGCAGCTGGTACCAAGTCCTGGTGCGTTGGTGGAGTGGCTATTGCTGGATCTGCTTGGTGCCCTGGTCGGGCTGGTGTGGCAACTGCCCTTGAACCAGGGGTTATCAATGCCATAGGGAACGTCCTCATTCCACAGGAAGGCGACTACGATGGGATGTGGGTTCTCAGCTGTATTCATGAGGGCTGTAAACAAGGAAGGGGTGGGGAGGTGAGAGGTGAAGCCTCTCCAGTTATCTGCCGGCTTGAGCTCGTTCCCTGGGGTTAAGGCTGCAGCGTGCAGCAGGTGCTGGGTCCCTTGTTTGGTGTTTGAGGTTGTAGCTGCCTTTTTATCTCACCATTGAGTAGCACTTCGACAGGAAGTAGGGAATGGGAAGGGGTACTACTACCTGTCTCGCAAAGGTTGAGCAGGCGACAAGGTCCCTAGCTCTGTGTTAGGCCAATTGCCAAAATCTAACAGACCAAAGTTGCACCCGTTGCTCCTCTCCTGTCTGGCACCGTGGACGTGAATCATTGGATATAGTATGGCTGCCCTGCAACGATGCTTGGGTGTGGGTCCAAAAGGGGTCAGACCTTCAGGACCATGTAAATACTCCTTTCGGCACAGTTAATGGCGGTGTACGAAGTACAACCTGGACTATCTGACTAGCCACCTTTTGGATTATCTGTTTGGTGGTTTGGGGTCTACCTTTCTGCGCTCCGGAATGCACAGAATGGGTACCGTCTAAGGTGTATGTCATTATGTACGTGCGTCCCTGAAGGGGAGCCCACAGTCTTACACTATGGTTCACAACTGGGTTGAATCTTATTCTGTGGTCTCCTGCATCTGTACGTGGTATCTACGTGGAAACAGCACAAATCTCTTTGAAATAATACTCTTTTTGATTTGCAACAATACGTGTTCATTCCAGTATCTGGTCGCCCGTACTATCTCCTAGCCAAGAAATATTGAAATGGAAGTAATCAACTGATGCCGGGTGAAGGTGACCGGGTTCTAAGCTGGACAAGGTTGTTTTGGCTGGGTGCCTATGAAAACAACTCTCCCTCCAACTATACTAACACAGTTGTCCAGAAGGGACTTGCAGGGCTACCACTAGAAGGCCAGTAGGCGTGTTTAACACTGCTAGGAGAACAATAGTGGTTGCAGTCACAAGAAGGGTGTGCAACTACAATGGGTCGGAGATTCCTAGGCTGCAGAGTCTCTGGTAAGACCAGGAGCCCCTGGTGTAGCTGCTGAAGAACCTCTTGGAGATCTAGGAGCTGTTGGCAAGTTTGCTAATGAGCTCGTGGTATATTGTCGAGACCTGGGTGTTAGTAGAGAGCCGCAGCACATGTAGTGATGGAGCGAGCTACTGGATATAGCGTATTTTAGTATGTGTACGCCACACCATAATTTTTGGTGAAAAATAAGGATAATTATTTTTTCATGTATAGGCCTCACTTAATTTTTGTCAGTAACAGAAAACTACAGCTACAGCGATGTCAAAATAATTAGTTTTCCGTGTGGTGGGTCCTTGTTGCACTGGCAGAAAAACACACACACACACACACACACACACACACACACACACGCGCACACACACACACACAAACACACACACCCGCACACACACACACGCGCACACACACACACACACAAGAGGAGAGAGAGAGAGAGAGAGAGAGAGAGAGGAGAGAGAGAGAGAGAGAGAGAGAGAGAGAGAGAGAGAGAGAGAGAGAGAGAGAGAGAGAGAGAGAGAGAGAGAGAGAGAGAGAGAGAGAGAGAGAGAGAGAGAGAGAGAGAGAGAGAGAGAGAGAGAGAGAGAGAGAGAGAGAGAGAGAGAGAGAGAGAGAGAGAGAGAGAGAGAGAGAGAGAGAGAGAGAGAGAGAGAGAAGAGAGAGAGAGAGAGAGAGAGAGAGAGAGAGAGAGAGGGGGGGGGGGGGCAGGCGCGCGCGCGCGCGACCTCTAGCTCTGCTTCCACAGGGCGGCCCATAAGCATTGACCCTTTAAGCATTTAAATACTAGTGATAAGCTATTAATTTGTTCTTACAGTAAACTCCTGATTAACCGTGTTAATCAGGGCCGGAGAAAACTCAAATAAGCAAATTTATGTTAAATAACCCAGCTACTGCAATTTACACATTTTTACTGTTAATGGAACAGTGATATTTTCTCCAAAAAATGTGATAAAACAAAGTATATATTATTTATTTCAAAGCAAATACAAATCATTCACTGTATGTGCAGGATTTAAAGTACACAATACTTTAACTGATATTTATGTTGCACAGAGTGTAGTTAATTGACGGCACTTAGAGTATACACAGCCTGCTCCGGTGCCGGCGCCAGCCGCCTGCGTGTTGGACGGACGACACAGATAAGTACTGCGTAGTTGTGTGTGTGTGGCTTTCTCAGCGTGCATCACTCAGACCCGTCCTTTACATGGCAGAGTTGGTTAACAGTTTAGAATGCAATGCAATAAGGACTATAATGAAACTTTAAAAGAGGTAACCTGGCATTTAAACAATACAGTACTTTATTACTCTTTATTACTAGGAGCATATTTATATTTTACCGACTTACACACGCGCGTGCACACACACGCACGCACGCACAGAGAGAGGGAGATGGAGATGGAGAGATGGAGATGGTGACGGTGGGAGGGGGAGGGAGAGAGAGTGTTGTGTGTGTGTGTTTAAAACTTGGGAAATGTTACGTTATTTGTAAATATTTAAACACTTTATATGAAAAAATGTAAGAACAGTTAAACGCTGCCTTTGTTGCAAAAGTCTTCTTTTTTTTTTTTTTCCTTGGCACCAGACAGTTTGTTTTTGACAACACACCATACTGAAAAAATTTTTTCTATTTTCTTTGGGATAGTTTAAAATGCCTTTTTTACTCTTTGTTGACGTTGACAAAACAACACTACAAAGTGAACAAAGACCCGGGCTGGCGGTCGATAAACTGGCAGGACATGTAGGAATTTTAAGACTGTCCGAAATGACAAACTTGTTATTTGGCAAGTTTCACTTAGGGCGTTATCGACAGTCTCTTGTTTAGCTCTCGCAGCAACACTTTCTTCCTTTTTAAAGCATGCGTAGTGTAGGTCTATTTTATGAACAATTACTTGTTTTAAAAAACATTTTATTTACATATTTGTGCGTGTGTTTTGAAGATAAAAAACTACGTGATGCTTTGTCATTTTGTATTTTTGCTAACATCCGCAAGATACAAAATGCAAACTACCAAATTACAGAATATTCCACCATTTTTGTATACAAAATCATGTCACGTGATTATTTTGTCAACAAAATCTGCCATTTCGGACACTGCCTCCAGGCGGTCGGATATGCGCTTCTCAATGAGCGGAAATGGATGACTCACGTACGCTTCTGTGACAGGCAGACAATTTAAAGAGATAAACATCAGCTCACTCGGCACAATGATAGACGTAATGGTACCGCTGCTTGTTAAACGACACACATTACAGCACCGTCTTGCCGCAGAAGTTACAGTAGCCTTTGAGAAAAGTCAAAAAGCCACACGGATAAGCTGAAAGCCGGCTAAGCGAAGCACGAATAAGCGGGAGGGTACTGTATTTAATTTTACTTCCTTAGAAACTAAGTTAATGTACTGTTTGTTGACAAATTTCTGAACATGTTTTGCAAGAAAAATTTTATTAATTCCAATATCTCGTAAATAAGCCGAACCTTTTTTTTTGTAGTCATTTTGTTAAAAATGTGTGTCCTATGCATTCCAAAATGGGTACTTCCTTTGCCACTGTACATCGTGGTGAAGGAGCATAGACCCACGTTTTGAGATACGTGCAGGTATATATACTCAGTCGGCTCGCCCTCGTCCAGGCTGGAGGGTGGTGGGTGGTGTGACGTTCGCTGGGCTTTGACATTGCTTGCTGGCCGAGTTTCTGCTGAGGCTGCACTTGTCAGTGTTAATACTGTGGTGCCATCCCTTGGCGCGTGTAGTGCTACATGGCCTTGGAATGCAGTCTTAGCGGCTCTGTCAACAGCTCACTTATACTGTAGAGGGTTTGGCGTGTGTCTTGACCATCGGGTGAACAATACAATTTGGCGGCGTCTGTAACAGCCCCCGCGATTAGGGGCATACACTGTAGGCATTGTGGTATATTGTAATTCAGTTCTAACCTCGCCAGCTGCAAAAGAAGGTATGCACTGATGAAGCGAAGTTGTATTAGTAGTTAATAAAGACGTCACGTTTCAATTCGCCCCCTAACCCCCTCTTTTGCGATGGAGACTCATCTGGGCAGGAAAAAAAATCCTTGCTTGGGAGATGTAGAACTGTTCCCTCAAGAAAACTTGGTTTGTCTTCTGTTCTCCGCTCTGCTGAATGTGCGGTGCTTGTTGGGTTGTGGTGCGAATTGCTGCGTGCGTCACCTGAAGGTGGCAGCGGGTAATATATCTCAGTCTCTCTAGCTTAGCAGGGCGCGCTCTATATCTTTTCTACTTATTGCAGGGTTACCACTATCTTTCTCCTGTGCGGCATCTGGCCTGTGGTTGGTGACCGGATGAAGACTTCTTCCTCCCTTGTGGAGGAATGTCACGTAGGAATCCAATATCGTGTATTAGCGACCTTCCTGCTTATATGTGCCACTGTACAATTATCAGCTGAAGGCTGTGGATATTTAATGCAGGAACCTTTAACCAATTTTTAACCTGTGGGAAAGAAATGCACATGTAAACGGCACATTTAAAAATTGATGCTGAGAAATATATACATGGCCTCACTTGTAAGAGGCATGTACGTTTGCTAGCTTCTACCTACCGTGGCGCTGAGTGCGAGAAAAAGTGAATCTACCTTGTGGTCATCTTGTCATGTTGCACGGCAGGCAGCAGTTACGCGTGACCAGGTACTAAGGGAATCGCATCTTCAGGCCTTCTGTCACCTGGGCCGGCAGAATTTTCTAACATACAAATACGGGTTCACTAATAATTTAATAATTATGTAATAACTTACAATATGCACATAGTGCCACCCACAAATAGCAGAAAACATGATACCCTTGTAACATTTGCATAAACCTTGAAATATTTACAACAATATTTAGAAAATTTTTTGCTGGCTGTTTTGGCAAGAGTCCTTTGATTTATGCTGACACACTGGCACGTGTTATGTAGTTTTTATTTTAAAAATTTCTGTAGTCACTATCAACTTTGAACAGTGGCAGTCAGCCATTGTTGAGCGTAGTTCAAAGTTACTGTCTGGCTTGTTATGTAATTTAGTGTCTTTCACTGTTTGTTTTACTATTTGTTCCCATACTCTTTTAAGCACCTGGAACATATTGTAAATTACATAATTTTATTTTGTTCATTTAATTATGACAGCTATTTACGGCTGCTAGACTAAAAGTTTTTTACATATTTATTTTACAAGCCTTTCTAAAATGTTATTTCCACTAGTTCGTTACTGGTTACAGCTGTTGATGACCATTTAACAACGTTTGTCTTTACTTAACTTGCTTTGGTAACGACTTACTGCTGTTTTAAACTAAGTTTATCTGCAGGCAGATCCATTCACTTTCCTCACTGTGGTGGCTGTCTTTTCTATGCTGGATGACCCCCATTTTTCATGGTCACGTGAAGTAGCACGTTGGCCTCCAGGGCGACTCTCATTACCAGCCTGGTAGGGAAGTGCCCTGGCAGGTATGGGCTGGCATCTCTCTCCGTTGGGAACTGGCAGGTGCCGGACTCTTGTCCCCGGCAGTGGTCAGTTGATGACCACCAGACGACGAACGACTACCCTCTCCTCCTGAAGGGGTGTCTGCTGGGTGGTCGTCAGAGGTCTAAGTTTTTCGGGGTCCTCAATCTCCTCGGCACGGCTGCCATCCTTTTCTGCACACTGTAGGCGTCCTCCTCATCTCCCAGCACCTTGGCCTGAGTTTGGGTCGTGTTGTGCTGGTACAACATGGTCGTTGCTGCCATCTGAGATAGGGGCGTCTGCAATACCCTGACATCTGTGCTGCTGGGCGCATCCTCCCGTTTGGAAGGACAGGTCCCTGGGTGGGGCAATGGCACCGTCTCGCATCATGGTTTGTGGGTCGACAGCGCCGTACATGTCTCGCGCAGTTGGTGCTGTCAGTTGAGGTCGAGGCTCTTGGGGTTCCTCGACCTCTCCAATATGGCTGCTGGGCACATCCTTCCATACAGGATCAGGATGCTGCATCCAGGTATCTGTCTCGGTATCGTCTGACACCAGGACTTGGGTGGCCAACAGAGTTAGTTGTTCTGTTGATTCGCCTACCTCCTCAGCGGGACTTGTCTCAATTCATTATTCAATCGGGCTGAGCCGTTGTTTTCTCTGGCAAGGTGTCCGGTCTAGCAGGCTTTGCAGCGATATTTCTGTAGTGCTCGTCATTGGGCCACGTCTAGCGGTCACCTTTCGGATGTATTCTTTCGACTTTGAGGGCAGAGTTCTCATGGATTCTGTTGCTTGACGCTTAGGAAATTCCATTTTCACTGGGATCAAACTTCTTATCCCCCTGTCTGTGTCGGTCCTTATCTCCCGCTCTTTGGGTGGAGATGGCCAAGCGTCTGGAGGGGCCTTAGGTGCTGGGTCGTTTTCGGGATGCTCTGAAAACACTGTTCTAAGGGTTGAACCTTGATGCACGCCACTTATGCAATTTATCTACAATGATTACAACTCATCTCACTGCAGCCCTAGTGTACTACTTCTAAACATGTGACATTCAAACCCAGCGCCATCTTGTACATGGAAGTAACGGTCTGCCAAAATCCTGGAGGGCGGCCGGACACGTGGATACGAGGTGTTGCAAAAGACAGTGGCCCGTCCATCTCCTCCCCCCCCCCCCCCGTACTTCATGCTGAGAGCCTACAAGCCATCAGCCACCTTGGGCCATGTATGAACGTCACAGAGGATACGCAAAGGCCGAGAGATGACCAGAGGGCGCTACCCCACTCCGGCCTCACACCTGAGGGACGTCACACACCCTCCTCCGCGGCCACCACAACACACGCTACCCTGCTATATAAGTCCGTGCACTGCGGGCCTTGCCAGTTGTTCCTGCAGTCTTCTCCGAGCACCAGAAGCTTTAGAAGCATTCTGTAGCTACCAGACATACCACATGTAACTTCTTTGTCTCCTACAGACACCCCGCTTAGAGTTATGTTTGTTTTAAGTAATTTTAGACTGTTTGTATTTCACTTCCCCAACTAGCCTAGGACCAGGTAACCTACACCTGGCTACGGTAGGATTACTTCCAACCACCGGTCTTCTTGGCAGGAGAGCACGTGTCACCATGTTTAATAAGCTCTTAATAAACACAGCTTTATTTCTCTTACTGCAAGTCTCATTCATAGAGTACTTTGTAACTGACTGCTGGGAGGACCTCGAGCTGAGTACCACCGACTGGAAACGGGAAGTTATTATTACTACGAATTAGCTACAATTGGAGACTCCCCCTCAGGCGGCTTCAAGTTGAACACATACTCATTAGACGGCCATCAATTTTATTCCTACCAAGTATACAGGTACTGGAGGAGTAGAATAGAGGAGACCCGACCACTAGCAACACTTCTCAACCAGGGAGAGGCAGTACATCTGAGTTGTATCCCTACCGTAGCATCCTTAGATGCTACGGCCTGGCCTTGGTTGGGGTCGCACACCCTGTAATAGTATTGGCAACCCATACTGCTCCAACACTTCAGATCAGTCCGCAACAGTGGGGTATCTTCTGAAGCACCGGAGCTTGCATTGGCAAAATTGTTACCAGGCAACACTAATCTAAGACTATCCGTGTCCGTGGTGCTCCTTTCAAGGTCCTCAGTAGTTAAACCCGCTCTATACCATTTAAGGTTAGACACAGCGCAAGGAGGGAGGAGTAAAGAGTTGTACGCCTAGCTGTCAGGCATCCGGTTGGTCTCATACCACTCACAGCTAGTTGACGAGCCGAACGAGATTGTGCCACCTTACTCCGATCACTAGCACAACCTACATCTACTGTAACCAATCCAGTGACTTTCCCATCAGCACTGCTGTGCACGCATTCGACCTGCCATCCAGTTGTAAGAGGGTTAATTAATGAGACAGAAGAACGGTTGGGCATCTCGAACGGTAACTTCTGGAGCAGAGCCTCAGCGGACTGGAACGACGAGTTCTGTGTCATATCACATCCTGTTCTCGCTACCACTCGAGCCGAAGACGAAAGACTCAATCAGCTGCATCCAGCTACCCCTCGCCCGCAAGACAACAAGAAGTCACCTACCGCTAGCACTTCCTGCCCGTTGTCAACTATGACCAGCTCCAATACGAGTCATAAGCCTGATCAATCAAAGGGACTCGTGAATCGTAAAGTCAATAACTTTGTTCCATCACGTAAGGCCATGTGCCAGACTGCTATATCTAGCCGCAAATAGGAGTAAGTCAACCTGTAAGCACAACTGACAGAAGCGCAACCAATGCCACACGACCGTGATCCAGCCCTAGCTAATCGGACACGCGTCAACCTCTTGCTTGGGGGCGTCTCCTGGAAACTGAGGTATCTGCTCTCTTGTTGCTTTTCGTATGGGTCCTCGTGTGTCTTCGGCCCAGTAGATGCTGTTCTGGTGCCCTACAATTCTATAGGGACCCTCCCACTTTTCAGCCAGGCCTGCAGTAAATTGGCCTTTGGCCTTGCTTATTTATTGGCTATGGAGGAGGACTGCTTCACCCATATTGAATTCTCGTACGCCAGTGCAACGTTTTGGCTATTTTTTAAAATATAGATGTTTAGTGCCTCCCGGGCTCTAGTCGTCATTGCTAAAGTGGCCAGGTGGACGTCCTTGGGCTGCAGCTTCTCTGTGGGCTCGTTCTCTCATTGTAGTCTCCTGGGTGGTGAAGCGTTTGGTCCAGGAGTTGACTGGGGCTTGTGTTGACGGCCTCGTTCATCCTTCATTGGAGGGCAAAGAGGATCACCGGGATGTGTTTGTCCCAGTGTCTGTGGTCATCACCCACACTGAGTCTGAGGCTCTGCTTTATTTTCTGGTTCCTCCACTCAGTGGGGTTTGCCTGCAGGTGGTATGAAGGAGCATGTCTTTACCTCCCATCCCTTACAAGCTGACTGCCAATTGTTACTGGTGAACTGGGTCCCATTATATGTTAGGATAGCCTGTGGGTATCCCCAGCGGGGAAATATTTTGGTTTCAAGTTTCTTAATTATATTTTTCATTTTCTGGCGGGTTGGAGGGAACCCCTCTAACCATTAGGAAAACTGGTCAGTGACTACAACTAATTGGGGGTTCCCCTTGCTACTTCGGGGATAGGGCCCCATCAAGTCGGCTGCCAGATGGGTCCAGGCTATGTGTGGTCGACGGGACTTGGGTGTTGGCTGGGGGGAGGGTAGGCATTGCCGTGGCAGCACGTCTTACAGCTGCTTACTGCCTAACATCTTGGTTCATCCCATCCCAGCCATATTGTACTCTCTATGTCCCTAACAGTTTGTGTAATGTTGAGGTGATAGGCCTGCATGTGGTCGTGGTTGTGGTGACAGGGTTCTGCTCTCAAATTTTTGGGGATCCATATCCTCCATTCTGCCCTGGGTTGTCCACTGCGGGTACCAGACTATGTCGTTCCTGAGTTTGAACTGCTGGGGTTGTTGCTGGACGAGATTGTTTTTGTTGAAATGCTATCTGGTTCCCGCCGAGTTGTAGTTGCAACAGCCTCAGGCACTCTTCGGGGCTGCGATCTGGTCCTTTCCCACTCTTCCTTGTCAAAAAATATGTTTCAATTACCTGAACTCTTGGTTGGTGGTTAATTTCTGTCGAGTTGATGGGCGGTGGAATTACAGCATCAGGACTGTGTTCCCAATTAACTGTAATTTTGTGTTTATCACCCAGGGATATTGCCACCGCTCCTGGTTAGATGTGAGTGGGCCAAACGTACTTGGGACTCCTGGCACCTGCTGAAGGCTATAGTCTGAATAAGAAGTGGGAGCACCTGAGTATTGTCCGGAATGCCCATGCCTCCCAAGTGATCTGCTCTTGACAATCTGGATTTTCTGAATCCCAATTACCTCGGATCGTCTGCTGAAGACAGAATCCAGGAGGGCTTGAGTGACACTGGATAAACCAAAAGTATGCCATTTTGGTTGAGATTAATTATTGTGAGCTATTTGTATTCTGGTTTGTTCTGCTTAAATATCAGTGTTTATAATGCCACGAAAGAGCGGAGGACGCAGTAGCCAAGATTCGTCGTTTAGCCCGATGGCCATTACAAAGACAGTCCCATCTGTAACAACAACATCCAATGTGTCCATCAAAATATTACAGGACCTTCAACCTATTGAACTCTGTAGTGAACCTCACAAGAAACCACCCTCTATAACAGCAGACTGTAGTTCATATCTTGATCACTTACTGGGTATTTGTTGGTCTTGGTCCAACCTAGATTATCTGAGCCACCTAGAGAATCTAGAAGCGGACCGCAAACCTAACCCCTAACCACAGCTGTCTACTACCCCAAGTGAACCGACCCATGCATGTACGATATGTACTGCAACCGTGAAACTGATAGTTGTCCAGGTCCCACCTTAAACATCCCGGCCACGTAAGGTGGCAAATATTATCAGACTTTGTCCCCACTAGAAAGCCAACTAAAGCCTGCCCCTTATAAATGCCCAGGAAACCCCCGAGAAAGTGAATAAGGATTGCGAGGAGCATTTAAGTCACCTCATTTAGGTGATCACAGCATACCAGTTATTTCAACCCGTTTAATTTTTTTTATTTAATGACAGCTGGCGTCATGCATTTTGGCAGCCTTCATGGTGAGCAGGGCCAAACTCCATGGGAGGGAGGTTTATGTGGTCAGACTCACCCTGGGGTTTGATTTCCCTTTTACAATTAAAGATTCTCGGATGAGAAAGTGTCCTCCAAGATCTTGCAAAGTGGGCAGATCCGTGACCCAGCCAGGCATTACATATTCTAAATATGACGACACTTCAGGAGGAAGTTCATGTAACCCAGTATAGAGGAGGGAATAAGCACTCAAAACACACCTCAACTCTGCTATCTCTCTTCCCCCTCCACTTCCCCCCTAAGGAGTAGTGTGTGCAACGAGGCTTTTTTACATTGGTGGAGGAGACCGGGAGGTAAAGAGAGTGCGTCAACTGGCACCAACGTAAGCATCTTATAGCCATAGGTAGAAACAAGAGTGCGCCAAACTTTCAAATGATATTAATTTTTAGCTCAATGAAATACATATTATGTAAATAGTATTTTTAGACTATTAAGTAGATAGTTTTCCATTGCTTGGGTCACATTTGGTTATGATCCGTACCTGCTGGTCCTTGTTATAAAATAATTACTTTGAAAAGCAAACATAATTGTAGACTGCCTCCACCTACTTACCACCATCTGTTAGTATTCTACTAAAATCCTCATTTGCTTGAGACGTTTCCTGAAAACTTTTGGTATTCACATAAACTCAATAGCTGTTAAAATTTTTACATAATTTCTTTTAAAAGTTTAATAAAAAAAGTAGCAGTGTGTACTTTAAAAAAAGTTACAGGAAAAAATTTAGGGGGAAAAGTTTATTACACCATTGTCATTTTTCATTCAGTACTTAATTGTTGATCACAATTATTTTAGATTATTTCTGAATTTAAATAATTGATTTCTTGCTGTGCCCAGTGCTGGCTGGCGATACACGTCCATAAGAGCACAAGTAAATACTTTAAAGTAGCAAAACAATTGCTCACGCACCTGTTCAAATTTTATATTTCCTTTTACACTTTTTACAAGCTGCAGCTTTTACATCATCTTATTTAATAAAAAATTTCGTACACGACTGCTAAGTCTTCCATCCAATTTATTGATTCTATTGAGAGAGCAAGTTTAATTTTAAAACAGATACACTCTAGTGCTGAATGGTAAAATAAAAAATAAGAAACTCTGAGAACAAACAGCGAAGAAAAAACAGTCAACAGCGCATCTGAAAAGTACACACAAAATATATGGTTGGACTGCGAGGTCAGAAAGAGTATGGAGGTCACTGTGGAACTTTTTTTATTTTGGCTTTTTGCATCCAACTTATATAATTAAAATATTTTGTAAACATAACAGAATCACCTCACGTAAATAAGAATAATTTGTTCCATACTTACTAATAGGGCTCCACAAATTTTTGGTGCAATTATATTTATAAAAAAAATTTCCCCGGAATTTGTTGCAAAAATCGTGGTGCTCACTATACACGAGTGTGCACTATGCTCGAGCAAATACGGTATGAGTCTCTCAAAATAGTTGCACGTAACATCACTTGTATTACAAAGCAAATGGTTTCACCTGAAAATGTTATGCAAAACATTTTAATGAGGAATTATTATGCGTAAAGATGTTTTCTTTCATGTTTAAAGGTGGTTTTATCCGGTAAGGTTGGACTTTAAAACTTAATATTTATTTAACTCAAAGGGCAGCATCTTCACAATTAAAATTATATGCCCATCTACCACTTGTCAGTAAAAAGTTGGTTGAACATAACTTTTATTATATGTTCATTTTCAGTAACTTCTTGCGGGGAAATCATAGGATTTATATTAATTTATTTCAATAGACATGCGTCTTTGAATAAACTGATAATATGTTAGTGCCTATTTGACACCTTTTGCCGTCTAATAATGGGTAGGTAAGCACTGACCCGAGTGCAGTGTGAGTTATGACAGGGAAAATCGGAGGACGTGGTTTTGAATGATTAATTATTAAAGACAGTGAAGAAATCAGTTATAATTGCCTCATTTGTGTCTCAAAATTACAAGTTTTCGTTGCAGTAAAATATGATTAATGACTTTAAAAGACAGACAGTTGCCGCGTGTGGAAGGTGTTGCCAACAGGGCGGCGTGGAGAGGTCATTTCCCCCCCCCCCCTTGCCGTCTCCTAATAAACCCACAGACATGACACTACCCAATTGATAACTTCTTCGTGCACTCTTAGCTGATAGTGCGGGTAGGACTTGCATTTGGTGTCATATTATTTGCATTTTCAGAGGGTTTGAAAGTTTTAGGTCAGCTTGCATTTTGTGTCGGATTACAATAAATTGTATACAGTATTTTAAGACATGATTTTCTTTATTTAAATGAGTCTAGGAAAAATGTTTTAATGTATTATTAACAGTAATACATTTTCTAAAATTCAGTTTAAAGGGCGTTGGTATCAGTTTTTGGTATCGGTATCGGAAAACATGGTATCTGAACAACTCTATTTTTTAATACGTAATATTTTACGATGCGGTACTGACTGAAGTAGTTTTATTAAATGAAAGGCAGCTGTCATAACATGGCAGCAGCAGTGACACCAAGTTATAAACAAACAGGAAGAGAAAGATGATTACATTAATGATAATACGTAGACTGTAGTGAAGCCTAGCGGATGAGTTTCCACGAATACAACACATTTTTATAATAAACAAAACTCCTGCAATATTTATTACAATATTTTTCACCAGATATTTCTATAGTACCAGGATATATTAAGGCAGTGTACACAACAGCCTGTAATAAATACTTGTATGTACCTGTCCCCGGAAGTGGGAATATAATTGCTGTCCGAATCGCAAGTGAAGTATACAAGTAAACAAAGATGTATACTTCTCGTGTACTTGCAGTATATGTGTTACGTGTTGCTGGTCTGCGCCGCTGACCTAGCCGGTCCCACACAAGTGAGCGGAAGAGGACGGAGTAGTTAGATGTTGTATATCAGTTGCAACTGGAAACATGGTGGCTTTTCAGAAAGGAATGTTTACAAAGCGAGCCTGTTATGCCTGTCAGGGTGCGTGCCACTCCAAACCTTGGATATTTGAGACTTTTTAATAAATGCTCTGGATTACTGACCTCATGCCTCTCAGCTAGACTCTGGGTGCGGCAAACATTCCTGGTCAAGAACGGCTATAAAAGGTGTGTTTTGCCTCTTAGCCGGCAGTTGTTGAATAGATGAGTTTCAGTGATAGATGACTAGCATGAAGAGAAGTACGCAGCGTGAGAAGTGACCAGCAGGAGGAAAATCTGTGACTGCGAACATCAGAGCAGTGAAGAGTACGACAGCAGGCTGGACTACTGGACTGGATGCATGAGTGAAAGGCATTACAGATGATGGCAACGGATAGACTGTGTGTTAATGATATAAATTAATTTACTGTAACCAAACAGAGACATTAAAGGACGTTAATTAGAGTTGAAATAGACAATAAAAATTGTGCTCACTGTGAAATAAAAAGAGTAACAGTGGAGACAGATTAATCAAAGCTGTAAATAATAGCAGTGTGAATAAATTAAAAATCAAATTTATTTACGTTATTTTTATTAAGACCTCCATCCCTCTCAAACTCAGATACGCCCTCCAGACATTCATGTAACAATACAATATCTTTCATTCATGCATCATATTCTTCTGTGTTTCCCAAGTCTCATGTCCTCTTTAAAGTGTGCATATCAGAGTTCTTGATTTTCATCTGTGATTGTTGTGTCTGTTCGCAGAACTCTGCAAGTGGGACAGTTTACTTGGATGATGGTGAGTCGTTTAAGTACAGGAATGGCAAGCATCTATATCTGTCGTTACTTTTTGATGGGAAGAAGCTGACATCAAGGTAAGACATTCCTTCTTAAGTTTATGTTATTGTATTATATTTTTATAACCTTGCATAGGTCAGCTTCATAGATCTTATCTTCAAGCACAGCACATTTACTATGCATGGAGGAACATGCTTTGTTGTAGACTTCCTTCTGCTAACAGTGTCTTCATCTCTTATGTAGTAGAGTTCTTGGTTTAACAGCTGTCAAGTTTGTCTCTAAGCTAATTCTGAAAGTTTGCGTAAATGAATGGCTACTAGCAAAGATTAGCTCACAGTGTGTCAGTTAACTTATATCCTGTATTTTCTTTTTGTTGAGAGAATAATATTACAAGGGAAATATTAGTTGTAGTAGTTTATTTTGAATTTAAATGTGATAGAACATATTTTTAAACATTATTTTCTTCTCTGTGCTATATATTGAATGAATATTACATTACCTCAATCTCATTCTAATGTCTACTAAAAGAAAGTGCCTTTAGTTATGAGGTTATTGTCTCTAGGCCATGTTTGTCCTTTTTTTCCTTGCGCTCTCTCTCTTGTCTATGTGTGTGGGAGGGGGAGGCTGTGTGTTGTGTGTGTGCACATGCACACCAGACTGGATCACCAGTGGGATATCTAACTACTCGTAGAGGATAAGAAGCGAATGAGGACCCAGTGACCTACACTGCAAGCTATATGCATTGATTCTAATTCACAACTAATTCCTAAGCAATGGTAAAGCTTGCACCATGGATAATGATTGGCCATGTGGTGTGGTCATCAGATAGTTGACTATCTCCACTGTTGACAGATGCGGATCACTGGTGGCTCTGTTGTAATGATAAGTTCATCAATAAAACGCCAAAACTTGTTAGTAAATACAATGTTAGATTTGCCTTACATTGAGGAACTCATTTGCACATTTTTAAAACATACTACTTAAGTGATCTGCCATTGTGAAATAATACTGGTGTTCAAATTGTACTATCTGCAATGAGTGTTTTGTCAGTGGTGAAGATAATAAACATATCCGCTGCTTTATTTACTGCCATGTGATTCACATTGTACAGTTATTTAACATTCAGGAGGTCCTCGCTGTTAGCAAGAAACAAGTTAATTTTTGTCCGTTCCTTCAAAACAATTTGTGTCATGTCGTATGACCATGTTACTTGTTCTCCAGCTAAATGCATCGGCAGTGACATCTGTTTTGAGGAAACCATGTCCAGGTACTCCTAAACATAGAAGCATGGAGCCGTTAAAATAAAAATTCATGTTGGGAAGTCTTTAATATCACAAACCACAACATTCAGAACTAAACACAATATTATTCTATTCATGGTTTCGTGACACTTTTTTAATCAAACCTTTGAAAAAAAAAAACCCATGTATCACGTATTTGGTTGTTTCCCTAATCTGCCAAGAACCACAAGTGTTTTATACTTGTTTTTAGGGGTTTATGAAGCTTTGAAAATTTTTAAATTCAAATCAAACATTTTAAATATTCATCTTCGTATTCGAAATCCAATTTTTTACTTCAAACTTTGAAATAGAAAAGTGCTTTTGGGCAACTTGAGTTATTTGTTATTATTGGCCCAAAAAGCAAGAGAAGACAACATGGGCTTAGTAACATCAAAGTTTGCCACACACATGGCTAGTGAATCATGAAAACATAACCTCAGTTCAACAGAATACCTACAAATTAGTCCAAACTGCTTTTTCAGTGTAACATAATTGTCAGCATCTAATTTTAGTCACAAGATAAGCAAAACGGAATTATCAAGGGGGGTGGGGGGAGCCTTTTTATATTATGAAACACTTATTTACTTTCCCAAACTTAATTCAGCACCGTAGATTTTAATCAGTAATATATGTTTATTTTCCTCGTGTCAAACAGCACCTTAATGCATTACGGTGTGATAAATAATATATTAAATTGCAAGTTTTACAAACTTAGGATTGGTTTCAACACTAGAGATAATGATAGTTTTCGAGATTAAATGCCAAATTATCTCGATTATCTGTATTTTGTGTTTCACCACATCCCTTATCTTGATTTTCTCTGATATCTAGATATAATATTTGAACCACTGATTTTGGTGGATAAAGTCTCATTATCAAGATAAAGCTGTAAAACATAAACAAATATATTAGACTACTCACAAAGAAGTTTGGAAAATGATAGAGAATTGTTGTTGCATTTGTAGATTATTAGCATAACACTAAACAGTAATAAACATATAACGGGGAAATGGTAGCAAAATTAATGCAAGCGTATTCAGGAAAATGTTGATGGTATAGCAACTAGTTCGGGATACTGTGATTGTATTGTATTGTAAAGGGTTTTTTAACGTCCCCTGGTTTCATGCTAGAAAGCTTAGCGGGAGACGGCCTACAGACAAACTTAACCTAACTTAAATTCCCATGCCTTACTCTGGATTCGAACCCAGATCTTCCCCCACCCCAGATTGGTGGTGCACCAACTGACAGTGCCACGGGAGATCAGCGATACTGTAATTACAGTGTTATATGTTTTTTATATAAAACACTTTTATTAAATTTTTATATAATTTAATACATATTGCCAGAGTCTTCCAGTTTAAGTTAATTGTTGCATATGATTCAATAAACAATATTGCACTCAATTTGAGGTTATGAATTCAGGCCTGGATGTAAAACACATTAACGTTAAGCAATTAAAGTAATAATCAAATTTATGAGCTATGCAACAAACTATAATTCAGCCGCAAAAATATCTGTGATTTATGAAACATATTTGTGCCTGTATTTTCAGAGGTTTAATTTTCACAGTAAGGCATTTATTCCAGCATGTTTGCTTGCATAAGTATATTTCTTTAAATAAGTGCGGTTTGCCCTTTAGAAAATTATGTTGTAAGGAAAATAACATTTAAACCATCAATAATATTACATACTGTGTTGAGAGAACATTTCCAAAAATGAAATTTTCTGTGTATTTTTGATTATATGATAATTTCCATTACTACCTCTAACAAACAGTTTTTTCTTTGAAATGTATGTTTGTTTTGTTATGTTTTGTTTCACCCCTCCCCCCCCCCCCCTCGCCTATGAAAATTCCATCTCGTCAACTACTAAAAAGTGTTCACTTTTATTAAACATAAAATACTAACCATTTTTCTGTTGACTGAGCCAGAGAGAAGTAGAACATGAGAATATCGAGATAATTTTAAGGAGATGTTATAATACGGGGTGAAACATGCTCAACATTATCAAGATAAAAAAAAAGTTAATAGCTACGCTTCCCTTCACGTCATTCCGAGTGGCCACGGAAAACCCATATAGGCAAAGATGGATATCAAAGAACATTTAAATAAATTTGACACTCCAAAACATAAACTCATTAAATTTAATAATGTGTGGTGTGTGGGATCTCGAACTTCTGGAAAAATTTTGTGAATACATAACAATTTTCTCGTCGAGCTGGAAATAATTTTTTCCCAATATTTTCGGGAAAAATTTATGTTCAGGTTTTTAGGTTGTTCCAACAAAAATTCAAGTCTGTTTTCGTGCAAGAAGCTTGTTGAGAAAGTTTTGATTTTGATGCGTATTTACAGATTTCAAAGTTCGTTACTTAAGCTAAAAAAAAATGTTGTAATTCATACAGTATGTAATGTTAAAACTACGTATTTATTGCGAAAATTAATTCAAACTGGTTGTAAACTTGTGCTATTATAAAGTTACGGTGAATCGTGCACAATGAATTTGTCTTATATGTTAGCGACATCTACAAGTTGCAAGTATCGATTGCTGGTTAATGTGGGGTGCAAGTTTCAATATACATAACCTAAACATTCGCGTAAAAATTAGTTTGTGCACAACTAATGTTTAATTTGACTCCAAGGGCCTTATTCATAGACAGATCTTCATCCAAGGATGATCCAAAGATTATCTTCCTTGGAGTTGGTCTCAGGTTAGGCCGGACTAAGGATGGAGTCGTATTCATAATGCCCTATTACAGTGGGACTAACTTTAGTTGAAGGATCATCAAAGTACACTGTTGCCAGGTTTACTGCGCTTGCACAATGCAGATTCTCGTCTCAAATAAAACCTTTACTACAAAAGGAATATCACATTTCAGACAACATACATATTAAAAATAGTTTCAATCAATTCAAACAGGAATTGCTCCATTACTTAAGGACCAAATTATCCATTAATTAAAACTTAATCAATTATTATTTATTGTTACATAATATTTTCATTTGTTAAGCCGAAGTAGTGTATGACTGTGTAGAGCTAGAGCAGTGGATAAGGTTCTTGCTTTGAAAATGTGAATTGGAGGTTCGAATATCACTTGTTCGCTCAAATTTCTTTACTATGACTATTTGTTTCAACAGTAAGTACGCGTTAACAAAGTTAATTTTTTTTTTCATTATTGCGAAACAAAACATTTTTTTTTGGAATTTTTATATGCCTGGCGACTCTCCATCACACATGTATTGTAATAATACACGATGGAGGATGAAAAAACTAATATACTAAACTAATAATATCATTATTCCATATAGATTTGTTAATTTTTCATATCAAACCCCTATGCACTTGTAGTATGGGCTGGTTTCATTTACTTATGCCAATTCTGTCTTTCTAATTATGATAAATTTGTATTTTAATGCTAAATACATTACAAAAATACATTATAAAATGGTTTAAATTTTCTTACCCCGACAGGATTCGAACGTGCAATTTTGTGCACATTAACCCACAATGCTACCATTTAGCTGCAGATACATTTACTTCAAGGGAATACTTTGCCATATGTATTGTGAAAGTAGGATTTGCATTACAATTCTTTCTGAAAGTATTAATATGACATCTGGTCACTGGCGCGTACTTGTGAAATTTATTTGGGGGGGGGGGGGGGGGTGTGGAACAAAATAATCCAGTGATTTCATATACATACACATTTATATTGGTGCATAGCAGTCCGAAAGCACAGTTTGCTGACTGCTGTTTGCAGTCTCCGAATTGGTACTTTTAATTCACGCGACATCAAAGTACTCATCTGTACGCGTCTGAAGTGTATTTTATTTTCGTACAACATTTAATACAGTACATCACAATTTTATTTAAACAACACAGAATATTAAATAAAAAAGTTATTACATTTACTACACTTAACAAGCAAAGGAAATATGAATGCCTCACTCAGCTTAAGTCTCTGAGTATTACTTCAGAACAAGGCAAATGTTCTACACACCATATTGCTTTTGATGAATTCATTTACAAGTGGTCTTAAATCCAAGTTGTCCAGCAGCACAACCTGATGCATGTTGAGTAGTGCTATGTTGGTCAGTCTCTTTTGTCCCATTGTAGACCGCACGTATATCTTCAGGCGGCGAAGAGCGCTGAATGACATTTCAGCAGTAGCTGTTGTCACTGGAATACTGGGGAGGAGTTTTATGCATTGGTTGACTACAGGCAAGAGGTCTTGAACAGTGCTATCTTCCTTTAAAAATTCCTGTATATCACGAATTGAGGTTATGGCTACTCTCTTCCATTTAGCAATATCACCAAGCATGGTTAGGTGTGTAAAAGTTGTCTGTCTGTATCCAAATTGCTACGAAAGAACTCTCGTCTTTTCTAGTTTTGGAGTGGTGGTGTTCACAGCAATCGCAGCAGTTACACATTCATTCTCTACTGATACAAGTTTCTGAAGTCCTGTATAATTGAATATGTCTTTAACACACAATATCACTGTATCACATACACTGACATACTCTTGCAGGAAAGAGTCTTTTGGAGTGATGAATATGTGAGGTCCTGTAGCACGAGGGTTCTCGAGTCTCTATGGGATACGTCGTCTTCGGGACAGCTGTGGCTCTTCTACATGGGTGGGTTTTTCCTCTAAGCATTTCTGCCAGAACTGCTCAGAGCCCCCATGTTTTTCTTCCAGAATGTAAATAAGGTATGATAGTTTTGATTCTACCTCTGTTACACCAATGTGTGGACACTGTATCTTGACATTTACTTCTTCAACAGGACTCATGACGTGGCAATAGAGGTTCAAAAAGAAAAATGTCCTGAAGTGCTGCGTTGTTCCAAGGTATCCAGCACACTTTGAGGCTGCATCAGAAGAATATTCTTCTGAATATGTTTCAAATAATTCAGCAAGCCTTTAATAGTTTATTAACACTTGTTGGATACTGAAGGCTCTCATTGTCCACCGAGTAGGGCAGAGTGGACGAAGACCAATTTTTCCATCTTCTCTGATATTTTTGTAAAGTTGTACTCTTTTCGGGGATTCCCTTATTGTGTTTATCAAGTCTTTAGCTAAATTCATAATGTCTCTCATACAGGGTGAGGTGACGCAGGCAGTCTTGAACTGCTAAGTTCAAACTATGCGCAGCACAATGCACATAAATCTGCAACAAACTTCTGCAGCCCTTTAAATTTTCCTCAACACCATAGGTGCCATCATAGCATTGCCCCCGCGAATTCTTTATGTTTAGGTTCAAACGCACAGGAATGTCCTTCACGAAACCAAAAAGTATTTTTTTCCCTGTGTGTTTGGAGTTTCATACAGTCCCACAAAGTCCTCACTTATAGTTAAATTTTCATTGACTCTTTGAATGCAGAAGGTCACTAGTTCATGTCTCATCAACCATAATGGCAACGTGTTCCCTCTTTTTCATTTCACATACTACTGAGTGCAAAACCGATTTTCCTAAGATATCAATAATCTCGTTTTGAATGTGATAACCACTTATAACTTGAACGTCCCATCCATTCTCTTAAGTTGGGCATGTCTTCTTTTCGCAATTCTAGCAACTGAATGAAATTTGAACTTACATCTTCATGGCCCTGGATAGATAATCCTTGCCGATAAAGGAACCTCAAAGTTTTGGAAGTAGCCATTAGAGTTGAGCGAGCATTCTCCATGTCTTTGTTTAACTGATCGTTTAATTGTATTGCAACACTTTGTTTGGAGGAAGATGCTAACTTCATTAAACTTTCTTTATGGTTTTCTGTTTTCTCATGTGACCTAAATTTCTCGAGTACCTTTTTCCAGTTTGAAAAACCCAAAGAAATAAAAGTATCATCCTTCTTAGTACTAGATTTCAGAAAGCTGTTCGCCTCTGCTTCGTCGCAAGTTTTACAGAATACCTTGTCGCTAGGATCATGCCATTCCACCCAGCTTAATTATGCCGTCCATGATTTCTGAAAAGTTCTACCTTTACTCTAACCAGGTTACTTTATCGCAGCTCGCAACAGATGTCTGTGACTGTGACGATGCAGAAGCTGAACTCGCTGATAGAGCTAGTGAAGGAATATGAGAAGAGACTTCTGCATCTGGCAATGATGTCACAGTCTCTGTGAATCCATCTCGTGACTTTTTGTAAACAAATTCATCCTATCTGTCTCAAAAATGGTAATGGTTAACAGTATTATATGCTTATCTAACACCCATCATCACTATTAATGCACTTTGAAAAACAAATATATTAATATACTATTTAACTAAGTTTAAAGCAGATATTTAAAATTCTTTTCACCTATGTTTAACACTAGTAGCACAGCGCTAATAACAACTCAGTACTGAATAATTGGTGCTAGCAGCAAATAAACCATGTCTTGCGAGCTGCGGTTTTGTAGCTCATTTGAAGTTGGTGGATCAAAGAGTAACCACACAGCAGACACTACGTATGACCACGGCCGCAAATGGTCCCGATGCACTGTTGGGAGTCAAACATTAACGATACAGCAGACACTCCACTCGACCACATGTGCTCCATAACCATAACCAACAGTGGGTACACATTCCCGTGCTTGACGTTGGCTTGGACAAACATTCAACAGCTTAGTTTATAACATATTTTCATTTATTTTGACTAATTAGTACTTTTAGTAATGATTTATATGTATTGAAAATATTGGTTGGGCTTTGCTCATAGCCGAAAATATTGGGGATACTCTGCCCCATAAACGAAAACATTGGGGGGGGGGGGGGGGGGGGCTCGCACCGCCCCTAGCCCCATGGAGTCGGCGCCAGTGCATCTGGTAAGAATATTTTTTTCAAGAAGACATTACATTGTCTCAGAAATAGAAAGGCATTGCTTTAACTTAACAATGTCTTGTTTTATGTTCATCATGTTTCTTTCTGACTTTCTGGACTAAAAGTTAGGCCGCACTAAAGCAAGATGATCCCCGGACTAGCATTACTATGGCTCTCTGAATACAAAATATTATTGTCATCACAATGGTATGGCTTCCTTTGTAATTATAGAACATGCTTCCACTATGTTTCGACGCTATGATTGATACATGCTTGCAGTCCATTGCACTTATGCATAGTGGGAAATTCTATCTGTTAATAAACCCGTTTGCGATTTCCATCCATTCATCCTCATTTTTGGGCATCTGAAACAAATATCAATTAATACTGCTGAACCCTATACAAGTGCAACATAGAGGTAATAAGGCAAACAAACACTGCACATTTACAGGGTTTCTTTATCACATGAAAATAAATCAAATTGTGCCTATTACGAACCCTTTCTCCTCCTTCCTAAATGTTACACCTTTGTCTAGGCCATTGAGATAGATGCCTGAGTATATAAAATAAAATAAACTCTCCTAAACGGTTAGCGGTATTGGTTGCACAGGAGAGCATTAATGATTTAGACAGAGATAAAGAGGAAGGGTGTGCCATGTAATGGCAGGTTACATGTACATGTCTGTTCCAATCTGCTGATTAGCGAACATAATTTGCAATGTCTCATCCTTCAGCATATTCCTCAGGGACTGATTATATTGTTTCATATAAAATTGGACATTTTAACAAATTAGTAGAAAATATAATTTATATTTTGGTGCAAATGGTGTGTGAGTGTGAGGAAAATGAAACATTTACAGAAAATATTTAGTATATACATATCTGGCTGCATGTGATACTGTTCTGAGAAATGCTGTCTTTGTTACAGGTTCCTGGATGATGGGCAGTATCCAACTAAGTCGTGGCTTGAGAGGATCATCATCATCGGCGTGAATGCTGGGTCAGCGAGGGCACAAGTGGAGAGTAAAAGTAAGTTGTGTGTTCTGTTCTGTGTTCACTGTAATGACTTCTTTGTTCATGCTGGCAAGCATACATATTTTAATTGCAGTTTAAGTACCGTAAACACCCATGTTCCAAGTGCACATTTTTTACGGAAATAGCTCTTCCAAAAATGGGGTGGGTTTTTCAGCAGGAGACTCTGCAACAGTGTGTCTGGTGTGACTCACTAACACATACATGGCCGAGAAGTCAGTCACCAAGTGACAAGTACACGCACAATACTTATCAGCTGGTAGGACTAGAAAAACTGTGCATGCATTATACCAATGCCGATTTAGTTGTTTTATCTGTAAGTTATGAATAATTCTAAGCGATTGCAATCGTTTACCGCAACTTTAAACTTAAATTTTGCATTTTAACTCGCTCACTCCTTTCTCATTATCACTCACGTTTGTATGTCTGTTAAGCGTGCATGATGTGAGAGAAAGTGAATGAACTGAAGCGATTGATGCTGGCACAGCTGTAAAATAACCCGGCAAGGTTACATGCAAGGTCATATTGGTCACACACATCCACAACTGTGCTGTTGCCAATGATTGCCTGCAAACGTTACACAAGATTATTGTTTTCATTTTTAGAGTCTCAAAATCATGGTACGGCTTGTACAGGCACGCTGCATATACATGCCAAAATGTGGTACAAGTTTTTGAGTTGTGGGTACCAGAATTTCCCAGCATCTTCATCCCTGTTGTTCTCCACATTGAGTTAAATCCACAAGCTTGGTTTATGAACTACGCTGTTTTGAGAAGTCCCGTAATGTATTAACTGCATGTGGTATGCAAGTGCTTGGCTGCAGATTAAAGGGATGCAAGTACCTAACACAATTCAGCACAAAAGCATGAGTAGTCTTCAAAATTCTCTGAAAAATTTTTTTTTCATAAGCTGCTTATCAAAATGTGTGAAAATTAGTGTTTCATAGCTGAAGTTACGCATATTAGTTACTTTGGTCACTTTTTGATAGGATCTGTGCACAATATCTACGGTGAACTTGACATGTTCGGTCAGGGAAAGAGACGGCACAAAATGTAGGGTTTTGTTCTGCGCTAGTCGGGCATGTAGGTTCCAGGCGGGCTGTACTTGTGGAGGTGTCTATATTATCAGGTGAGGGCCTTGCACTGATCCCTTAAGAGTCAGACGGGTTGGTCGCCGGCAGGCCACAAAGTTCATAAGGGCGAGGTGGTGCCTCTGGGTGTCGGGAATGTGTGCGATGGCTGGCTTACCACGAGCGTCTGCACTCTGGGCAATTGATATCTTCAGCTGTAGCTGGCAGTTGGAAAGGCTGTCCCTAATGTGTTCTGGTTACTGTCCAGTCTGCGTGCTGGAAGGAACAGGGTTGGGCGGTGCGGATGTCACTGCTGATGACGTCTCGAAAGTCTGCTTGGCAGGCAGTATCACTCCATGTGGGAGAGTGATCCCGCTGCATGGAAGCTCTACCACTGGGTGAGCAGCTTGAAGAACCCTAATCGGGAGGTCATACAAGTTGGTGGGAAAGGTAGTGAAGGGAGGCTCCACTAGGTATCTGCTCTTTCCAAGAGGGTCAGGCAGCTGAAGGCGGGTATGGGCTGATTACTAAGGGCCAGTTTCACCAACGAAGATTAACTTTTCAGAATGTCGAGATAATTTTATCCAGATGAGAGGTTTAACTTCGATTTTAATCTCGATAATGTTCAGCATGTTTCGCCATGTTTAATCTCAGTAAAGAATATTCATTAAAATTATCTCGATATTCTGTCTTAATCGTGATTTTCTCTTGGTAATCATTAGAGATTTTGCTTTGAGCTGGTACAAAGAAATCATTTTGACAAAGTATGGCAAGTTGGGAAGGCATTGTGGTCATAAAAAACAGCGAAACCAAACTTTTTCATCCCATGAAAAACACATTTTGTTAGAATTAATTTCAGAACATTTCAATAACATTAAAAATAAATGAACTGATGCTGTGACACTACAAAATAAAGCAAAATAGTGGCAAACTATTGCGAATAGTTTCAATTGTACATATCGTGATCACTACAGGACAGCAGACAACTTGAAGGAGGTGTGGGATAACCTATAAAACCATACGCGAAAAACCTATGTAGACGAACGTGTCCATGCAAAGAGGTCCAGTGTATTCTGCTCTCAAAATAGGCACCCAAGATCACTGTATACTGCCACTAGTAAAGCCAGCGGAATGTCATTCCAGTAGAGACTTACTTGTAATAAACAGAGCTCAGGTGAGTAACACTGCAAATGCTTAAGATAACTATGCCTCGACAGGGTCCGATGGTCGGAGGACAGTCTCTTCCAGCCATGTTAGAAACTGTATGGCAACATCTTCCTGGTGTAGTAAACGAAGACCAGCAATGAATTGCTGTATATAGCAAAAATTGAATTAACAAAAATTTGTAACTAAAGAAAACGAGGCAATTAAAGAGATTCGTCGACTAAAATTACAACAGGAACAAGAAAGAACTTAACAGGAGAAGTTTCAAACATAGCTCCTAACTTTGTAGATCCTCAAACTAAAGACAGAACTAAGTAACTAATGTTTTATCTGTTGTAGTTTAGTTCACAGCATCTGTTTTTGAGTATATTCAAAGATATTTTCAATTAAAAACACTACTGGTGTTTGTCACATTCTAGATTTGAATTAGGCCTACAAAAGTAACTTGTTTATTTTACATTTATACTTAATGTTAATGTAGAATAGTTGACATAAAGGAAGATAATAAAACAATATAGTCTGATTGACAATCGCGTGTTTGATGTAAGGCGAATGTGCACTTTAAACTCATCATACATTTCAAAATAATTTATTCTTTCTTTTAAACATCACGGACGACAAACAATAAAATCCTCACCGCTTTCCTCTTAAAAAATTAAATTGTACATTGCCTGAACCATTTTCTCTTTATTCTCGATGAAATAACTTTGTCCTCGTATCACCTTCCCAAAATATTTGTTTATGTTTTACGGTTTAATCCCAATGATGTGATTTAAACCACCAAAATTGGCGGGTTAATATTTTATAGTGATATTCAGAGAAAATCGAGATTAGTGTGTCTGGTGAATAGCAAAATATAGATAATCCAGATTTTTTATGAATTAATCTCGATAAACTATCATTATCTGGAGTGATGAAAGCAGCCCTAAGGGGGTGACAAGAAGCGAGAACACCATCAGTCCTCCGGGGGTTTCTTCTGGTTGCTAGTCTGCGGGTGAACATCATGAGCAGGAAGGTTACTATGGTTCATCCTGTAGAAGATGGCAGGCAGTAATCTCCTAGCTAGAGTGTGAGCCAGGGCAATCCGGGTTTTATCCCCGGACGGTCACTCCAGATTTTGCCATGTGGGAATCGTGCCAGACGATGCTGTTGGTCAGCGCGTTTTCTTAGGACTATCCCATTTCCTCTTCCATTTCATTCCGGCGCTGCTCCATACTCATTTTAATCACCCTCATCGGCTCTCAAGATCTTGATAAGAGCCGTCCAAATCTCATCACTAACTTTTTTATTTCTGTAAAAGGAACAAACATTGATTATCTAATTTTCAAATATCACTTCAGTATCTTAGTACCCATCCCCTGTGGACATCAGCCCTAAACCGGGGAGCTGCAGGATACTGGAGTATTATTCTTTCCTAATTACACCTCACACTACCTGTCCTACAAAACAACCTTCGATGGCCATCCATTCACCTCACTAGTGTAGTGAATGGTAGAGCCCTGAAATTAGGATACCGTTCCGTAGGGGTTGCTGCCAGTCTGGGGTTTGCTCTTCTCATTGCGCACTAGTGGTGCAGAGAGGAGTACTTCCTTGGGTCTGGGGGGACCATCACTTCTGGAACACTCACTACACCAGAGTTGAAAGGCCACCCGTTCTCTTCACACCTAGTGTAGTGAGCGGTCGAGCCGCGACACTAGGGACATGTTCCTGGTAGGACCGGCTTGTCAGTTCGGAGGTTGCCTTTCTCATTGTGCACTAGTGGTGCAGAGAGTGGTAGCTCGCTCTCTGGGTCTGGGGAGACCAACCCTACTGGGACCTCACTGTGTTGGGACCACTGTTGACGTTACGCAGCTCTACTAATTTCTCACCCCGGTGCTGGAGTTTGAGAGTGAGATATGGTGTGGTCACGATGTGGTCAGCTGCCCCAGCATCCACAATGTCGACACGCTTACACGTCGACTGCCTCACTCCGACCAGGTCTGATCCTAGATATTAATCCTAATGCCATGATGGTGGTATTCAAAAGAGAGTGAAACTGGCAAGGGCTGCCTCTAAATCTTCCTGGGTGCTTAAATCCCTTCCTGGTGGGTTCGAGCTACTTAGTCCACGAGAGCAAGCTGCAGTACTCTTGTCATCTCACCACTACAGCTCCACCTGCCGCCATACCAGCTATCTTGGAGCCACCAATCAAGATAGCTGAAGGGTACCATCCGGTAGTTCAAGCCTTTCTCTACGGCACTGACAGTAACCACATAAGGAAGTGGGGCACCCGACTTGCCCAGCACCTCGTCTGCCCACGTACAAATACCACACTAGACTACAGCAACTGTACCACAAAAACGACCCCTAGTATGTCTCACGACGAATCCACATGGGTCACGCTGCCCAGGTATACCCACCACGAACAAACCCACACACCCACCAAGTGATCCTAGCTGGACCAGACTTCATTCCCAGTCGACAGCCAGCTGTGCCATTTTGCAGCACTATAAGCATTCTGCTTTTGTTCTTTTCTTACTTTATTGCATTTCTGGGTCTTTGCCTTTTTTTATTTATGTAAAGTTTGTTTGTTTTGGCAAAGTCCGAAACTTATATTTAGCAGCAGTCAATGATCTCTTTTCTATTTTTCAACTTAAATTTTGTAATGGAATTTTACTAAATTTTAATGTTTAATAAGTGATATTTATGGTGACGCGTGCCCAGTTAGACTGACTTGGCACGTTGGCCGAGGATTTTCTCCACTAGACCAAAAGAGGGGCGGTTTAGTTTAGATAGATGATGGGAGGCGAGGGGTGTTGGTTAGCACTTACTTACTCCTGCTTCTTGGATGCTGTGGTCATTGTGGGTTTCACCCAGATGTAGTGAGCTTGGCCCACGTCGAAGCAGCGATTCCACTGGTAGGCTTCGTTGGTCCAGAAGTTGATGTCCCAGCCGAATCTCATTTTGGTACCAGTCAACAACCCTTTTACCACAGGGTGACATGAGGGGTGAATACATAGACAAGGAGATACGTACAATACAGTGACCGGAGCAGTCGATACTGACTCTTGCCTGAGTTAGTTGGGTGGCACTGTCCCGTTCCGCCTTCCTTTCTGGTGTAGGTTGAGGAAGTGCACTCAACTGTCTGGCGGTAAGGAACACTGCGTTTCATTCTCTACGCCATCGAGTCTGCTCACAGTTCACCCTGATGCAAACAAACTGAACATAACTTACAGTGTTAGTCCGGTTTTGGCTTGCTGACCAGGCTCTGTAAAGTCTCCAATGATCCCCCATGCTATCCGGGCTGATTAGAGATGGGGGAACTATGTGGGTCACCAATGCCTCCACTGGATGTGTGTTAATTCATGAACGAGTGGCAGGACTCCAGTTACGGGTACCCCAGCACTTACAGTGCTCTGGTGTAAAGAAGTAACCTGGGTTTGTTGCCCTTCCTTGAATTAAGGTGTTGCTAGTGGTTGTGACTCCTCTGTTCCTCTCCGCCAGCACTAAACAGTACGCTGATATTTGGAATGCAACAGATGGCATTCTACAGGCTGTGTGAGAAAATATGACGGACCCCTGAAGGGCGCCCGTAGTTGAAGCTAATTCGGTTACTATAAAATACCCGGTTCTTGTCAAGGGTGTTTGTAGCAACCTGTATCTAGCAGGCAAACAGACAGATACTCTAAGAAATAAAAGCTGAAAGGTAGGAAACAAAAGTATGTATATTGAAGTCTCAATAAACATGTGACGTGTGCTACTTGCTACCAGGCAATTGAGTGCTGAAGGTTACTACACTGGCCAGGTGTAGGCGTCCTGGTTCTAGGTTGTAAGCAGGAAAGAAAAATGTAGATGGTAAAATATATGTTACTTCTAAACTGTTCTAATAAAGGTGTCTTGAGAAGACAAAGTCAATTTAATACGTATTGGTGAGCATGTTCGCTGGTTGTCGGGTTAACTGAAAGCTTTAAAGTTCTCTGGAAGCCCCAGCATTGAGCAGTGCTCTAGGATGTCGCGAGAGATGAAACAAATGACTGCCCGAGACCGGCAGCGTCCGGTCTTATATAGGTGAAGCTTGTAGGCTGGCAGCCTACAAGCTGCACAGACCTCGGGCAAGGCCGAGTACACTCGAGGAGACACGAAACAGAATTGCTGACCGGAGGATTCTTACGCCACCCAGGGCCAGAGGATGTCACACCTCCCCTGCACCCCGCGCCGGCAACCTACAAGCTACCACTATATAAGTCCGGATGCACCCGAGCTTGGGAGACATTCTTTCGCATCTCTTGCAACCTTCCACAACATTGCTAGTGCTCGGGTTCTTCCGAGAAGTTACCAACCTTCAAGTACATCCTTGCGGCTACTTTCCACGTACATTCACGACATCAACACAAAGACATACGAACACGAACATTTTCTTTTGACTTCACTTTGTCTCCTCTGGACACCTTTATTTGGCAGTTTAACTTTAACTCTTGATTTTTGTCTAGAACCATTTTTTCCTATTACTTAGAACCAAGTCACCTACACCTGGAACCACGCAGTTACCTTCATCTATCCTTATACTTGGTAGGAGGTAGCACAGGTCAAGTGTTTATTGAGCATTTAATAAACACACATTGCTCTCTACCTTTCTGTTTTATATTTCCAGGGTATTTATTTGTATACACAGGTGAAGGTACATGACTCTGTGCACTGTCGATGGAAACCGGGAATTTTATTAAAGTGAATTAAGACATACATATTAGACGGCTACTTGTTTCTTCCCAGCTACACATCAGCACTGTCAGTGCTCGTGGGGGAGAAACAGTTACGCCACAACCACTAGCAACACCTTCACACCAGGAGGTACGACAGACTCAGGTTGCTTCTCACCATATGCACTCGTCAGTGCATGGTGACTGTGGTCTGCAGTGTTGCCAGGCATCCTAGTGCAAATACACAACCACTAGCAACACCTTCACACCAGGAGGTACGACAGACTCAGGTTGCTTCTCACCATCTGTACTCGTCAGTGCCTGGTGACTGTGGCCTGCAGTGTTGCCAGGCATCCTTGTGCAAATACACAACCACTAGCAACACCTTCACACCAGGAGGTACGACAGACTCAGGTTGCTTCTAACCATCAGCACTCGTCAGTGCGTGGTGAATGTAGCCTGCAGTGTTGCCAGGCATCCTAGTACAAATACACAACCACTAGCAACACCTTCACACCAGGAGGTACGACAGACTCAGGTTGCTTCTCACAATCTGCACTCGTCAGTGCATGGTGACTGTGGTCTGGAGTGTTGCCAGGCATCCTAGTGCAAATACACAACCACTAGCAACACCTTCACACCAGGAGATACTACATACTCAGGTTGCTTCTCACCATCTGCACTCGTCAGTGCCTGGTGACTGTGGCCTGCAGTGTTGCCAGGCATCCTAGTGCAAATACACAACCATTAGCAACACCTTCACACCGGGAGGTACGACAGACTCAGGTTGTTTCTCACCATCTGCACTCGTCAGTGCATGATGACTGTGGCCTGCAGTGTTGCCAGGCATCCTAGTGCAAATATACAACCACTATCAACACCTTCACACCAGGAGGTACGACAGACTCAGGTTGCTTCTCACTATCTGCACTCGTCAGTGCCTGATGACTGTGGCCTGCAGTGTTGCCAGGCATCCTAGTGCAAATACACAACCACTAGCAACACCTTCACACCAGGAGATACGACATACTCAGGTTGCTTCTCACCATCTGCACTCGTCAGTGCCTGGTGACTGTGGCCTGCAGTGTTGCCAGGCATCCTAGTGCAAATACACAACCATTAGCAACACCTTCACACCGGGAGGTACGACAGACTCAGGTTGTTTCTCACCATCTGCACTCGTCAGTGCATGATGACTGTGGCCTGCAGTGTTGCCAGGCATCCTAGTACAAATACACAACCACTAGCAACACCTTCACACCAGGAGGTACGACAGACTCAGGTTGCTTCTCACCATCTGTACTCGTCAGTGAATGGTAACTGTATCCTGCAGTGTTGCCAGGCATCCTAGTGCAAATACACAACACTAGCAACACCTTCACACCAGGAGGTACGACAGAGTCAGGTTGCTTCTCACAATCTGCACTCGTCAGTGCATGGTGACTGTGGTTTGCAGTGTTGCCAGGCATCCTTGTGCAAATACACAACCACTAGCAACACCTTCACACCAGGAGGTACGACAGACTCAGGTTGCTTCTAACCATCAGCACTCGTCAGTGCATGGTGACTGTAGCCTGCAGTGTTGCCAGGCATCCTAGTGCACATACACAACCACTAGCAACACCTTCACACCAGGAGGTATGACAGACTCAGGTTGCTTCTCATCATCTGCACTCGTCAGTGCATGATGACTGTGGCCTGCAGTGTTGCCAGGCATCCTAGTACAAATACACAACCACTAGCAACACCTTCACACCAGGAGGTACGACAGACTCAGGTTGCTTCTCACCATCTGTACTCGTCAGTGAATGGTAACTGTATCCTGCAGTGTTGCCAGGCATCCTAGTGCAAATACACAACACTAGCAACACCTTCACACCAGGAGGTACGACAGAGTCAGGTTGCTTCTCACAATCTGCACTCGTCAGTGCATGGTGACTGTGGTTTGCAGTGTTGCCAGGCATCCTTGTGCAAATACACAACCACTAGCAACACCTTCACACCAGGAGGTACGACAGACTCAGGTTGCTTCTAACCATCAGCACTCGTCAGTGCATGGTGACTGTAGCCTGCAGTGTTGCCAGGCATCCTAGTACAAATACACAACCACTAGCAACACCTTCACACCAGGAGGTATGACAGACTCAGGTTGCTTCTCATCATCTGTACTCGTCAGAGCATGGTAACTGTATCCTGCAGTGTTGCCAGGCATCCTAGTGCAAATACACAACCACTAGCAACACCTTCACACCAGGAGGTACGACAGACTCAGGTTGCTTCTCACAATCTGCACTCGTCAGTGCATGGTGACTGTGGTCTGCAGTGTTGCCAGGCATCCTAGTGCAAATACACAACCACTAGCAACACCTTCACACCAGGAGATACGACATACTCAGGTTGCTTCTCACCATCTGCACTTGTCAGTGCCTGGTGACTGTGGCCTGCAGTGTTGCCAGGCATCCTAGTGCAAATACACAACCATAGCAACACCTTCACACCGGAGGTACGACAGACTCAGGTTGCTTTCACCATCTGCACTCGTCAGTGCATGGTGACTGTGCCTGCAGTGTTGCCAGGCATCCTAGTGCAAATACACAACCCTAGCAACACCTTCACACCGGAGGACGACAGACTCAGGTTGCTTCTCATCATCTGCCTCGTCAGTGATGGTGACTGTGGCTTCAGTGTTGCCAGGCATCCTAGTGCAAATACACAACCAGTAGCAACACCTTCCACCAGGAGGTACGACAGACTCAGGTTGCTTCTCATCATCTGCACTGTCAGTGCATGGTGACTGTGCCTGCAGTGTTGCCAGGCATCTAGTGCAAATACACAACCATAGAACACCTTCACACCAGGAGGTACGACAGACTCAGGTTGCTTCTCACATCTGACTCGTCAGTGCATGGTGACTGTGCTGCAGTGTTGCCAGGCATCCTAGTGCAAATACACAACCAGTAGCAACACCTTCCACCAGGAGGTACGACAGACTCAGGTTGCTTCTCATCATCTGCACTCGTCAGTGCATGGTGACTGTAGCCTGCAGTGTTGCCAGGCATCCTAGTGCAAATACACAACCACTAGCAACACCTTCCACCAGGAGGTACGACAGACTCAGGTTGCTTCTCACCATCTGCACTCGTCAGTGCATGTGATGTGGCTTCATGTTGCCAGGCATCCTAGTGCAAATACACAACCATCAGCAACACCTTCACACCGTGAGGACTACAGACTCAGGTTGCTTCTCCATCTGTACTCGTCAGTGATGTACTGTCTGCTGTTTCCAGCATCTAGGGGGGGGGGGGGGGGGGGGGGGGGGGGGGGGGGGGGGGGGGGGGGGGGGGGGGGGGGGGGGGGGGGGGGGGGGGGGGGGGGGGGGGGGGGGGGGGGGGGGGGGGGGGGGGGGGGGGGGGGGGGGGGGGGGGGGGGGGGGGGGGGGTTTTTTTTTTTTTTTTTTTTTTTTTTTTTTTTTTTTTTTTTTTTTTTTTTTTTTTTTTTTTTTTTTTTTTTTTTTTTTTTTTTTTTTTTTTTTTTTTTTTTTTTTTTTTTTTTTTTTTTTTTTTTTTTTTTTTTTTTTTTTTTTTTTTTTTTTTTTTTTTTTTTTTTTTTTTTTTTTTAGGTTGCTTCTCACCATCTGCACTCGTCAGTGCATGGTGATTGTGGTTGCAGTGTTGCCAGGCATCCTAGTGCAAATACACAACCATAGCAACACCTTCACACCGGGAGGTACGACAGACTCAGGTTGCTTCTCACCATCTGCACTCGTCAGTGCATGGTGACTGTGGCTGCAGTGTTGCCAGGCATCCTAGTGCAAATACACAACCACTAGCAACACCTTCACACCAGGAGGTACGACAGACTCAGGTTGCTTCTCATCATCTGCACTCGTCAGTGCATGGTGACTGTGGCCTGCAGTGTTGCCAGGCATCCTAGTGCAAATACACAACCAGTAGCAAACACCTTCCACCAGGAGGTACGACAGACTCAGGTTGCTTCTCATCATCTGCACTCGTCAGTGCATGGTGACTGTAGCCTGCAGTGTTGCCAGGCATCCTAGTGCAAATACACAACCAGTAGCAACACCTTCCACCAGGAGGTACGACAGACTCAGGTTGCTTCTCACCAATCTGCACTCGTCAGTGCATGGTGATGTGGCTTGCAGTGTTGCCAGGCATCCTAGTGCAAATACACAACCAGTAGCAACACCTTCCACCAGGAGGTACGACAGACTCAGGTTGCTTCTCACATCTGCACTCGTCAGTGCATGGTGACTGTGCCTGCAGTGTTGCCAGGCATCCTAGTGCAAATACACAACCACTAGCAACACCTTCACACCAGGAGGTACGACAGACTCAGGTTGCTTCTCACATCTGCACTCGTCAGTGCATGGTGACTGTAGCCTGCAGTGTTGCCAGGCATCCTAGTGCAAATACACAACCAGTAGCAACACCTTCACACCGTGAGGCACTACAGACTCAGGTTGCTTCTCACCATCTGACTCTGTCAGTGCATGGTGACTGTAGCCTGCAGTTTTGCCAGCATCCTAGTGCAAATACACAACCACTAGCAACACCTTCACACCGGGAGGTACGACAACTCAGGTTTTCTTCATCATCTGCACTCGTCAGTGTATCTTAACTGTGGCGTACAGTGTTGCCAGGCATCCTAGTGCAAATACACAAACCAGTAGCAACACCTTCACACGGGAGGCAGACAGACTCAGGTTGCTTCTCTCCATCCGCACTCGTCAGTGCATGGTGACTGTGGCCTGCAGTGTTGCCAGGCATCCTAGTCAAATACACAACCACTAGAAACACCTTCACACCAGTGGGTACGACAGACTCAGGTTGCTTCTCACCATGTGCACTCGTCAGTGCATGGTGATTGTGGCTTGCAGTGTTGCCAGAAATCCTAGTGCAAATACACAACCATAGCAACACCTTCCACAAGGAGGTACGACAGACTCAGGTTGATTCTCATCATCTGCACTCGTCAGTGCATGGTGACTGTAGAGTGCAGTGTTGCCAGGCATCCTAGTGCAAATACACAACCATAGCAACACCTTCCACCAGGAGGTACGACAGACTCAGGTTGCTTCTCACCATCTGCACTCGTCAGTGTATGGTGATTGTGGCTTGCAGTGTTGCCAGGCATCCTAGTGCAAATACACAACCAGTAGCAACACCTTCCACCAGGAGGTACGACAGACTCAGGTTGCTTCTCACCATCTGTACTCGTCAGTGCATGGTAACTGTATCCTGCAGTGTTGCCAGGCATTCTAGTGCAAATACACAACCATAGCAACACCTTCACACCAGGAGGTACGACAGACTCAGGTTGCTTCTCATCATCTGTACTCGTCAGTGCATGGTGACTGTGGTCTGCAGTGTTGCCAGGCATCCTAGTGCAAATACACAACCATCAGCAACACCTTCACACCGTGAGGCACTACAGACTCAGGTTGCTTCTCTCCATCTGCACTCGTCAGTGCATGGTGACTGTAGCCTGCAGTGTTGCCAGGCATCCTAGTGCAAATACACAACCACTAGCAACACCTTCACAACAGGAGGTACGACAGACTCAGGTTGCTTCCACCATCTGCACTCGTCAGTGCATGGTGATGTGGCCTGCAGTGTTGCCAGGCATCCTAGTACAAATACACAACCACTAGCAACACCTTCACACCGGGAGGTACGACAGACTCAGGTTGCTTGTCACAATCTGTACTCGTCAGTGCATGGTGACTGTGGCCTGCAGTGTTGCCAGGCATCCTAGTGCAAATACACAACCACTAGCAACACCTTCACACCAGGAGGTACGACAGACTCAGGTTGCTTCTCACCATCTGCACTCGTCAGTGCATGGTGACTGTAGCGTGCAGTGTTGCCAGGCATCCTAGTGAAAAATACACAACCACTAGCAACACCTTCACACCAGGAGGTATGACAGACTCAGGTTGCTTCTCACCATCTGCACTCGTCAGTGCATGGTGACTGTAGCCTGCAGTGTTGCCAGGCATCCTAGTGCAAATACACAACCATTATCAACACCTTCACACCGGGAGGAACGTCAGACTCAGGTTGCTTCTCACCATCTGCACTCGTCAGTGCATGGTGACTGTAGCGTGCAGTGTTGCCAGGCATCCTAGTGAAAATACACAACCACTAGCAACACCTTCACACCAGGAGGTATGACAGACTCAGGTTGCTTCTCACCATCTGCACTCGTCAGTGCATGGTGACTGTAGCGTGCAGTGTTGCCAGGCATCCTAGTGAAAATACACAACCACTAGCAACACCTTCACACCAGGAGGTATGACAGACTCAGGTTGCTTCTCTCCATCAGCACTCGTCAGTGCATGGTAACTGTAGCCTGCAGTGTTGCCAGGCATCCTAGTGCAAATACACAACCACTAGCAACACCTTCACACCAGGAGGTACGACAGACTCAGGTTGCTTCTCACCATCTGCACTCGTCAGTGCATGGTGACTGTAGCGTGCAGTGTTGCCAGGCATCCTAGTGCAAATACACAACCACTAGCAACACCTTCACACCAGGAGGTATGACAGACTCAGGTTGCTTCTCACCATCTGCACTCGTCAGTGCATGGTAACTGTGGCCTGCCCGTGTTGCCAGGCATCGTAGTGCAAATACACAACCACTAGCACACCACACCGGGAGGCATAACAGACTCAGGTTGCTTCTCACAATCTGTACTCGTCAGTGCATGGTGACTGTGGCCTGCAGTGTTGCCAGGCATCCTAGTGCAAATACACAACCACTAGCAACACCTTCACACCAAGAGGCACGACAGACTCAGGTTGCTTCTCACAATCTGCACTCGTCAGTGCATGGTGACTGTAGCCTGCAGTGTTGCCAGGCATCCTAGTGCAAATACACAACCACTAGCAACACCTTCACACCAGGAGGCATGACAGACTCAGGTTGCTTCTCACAATCTGCACTCGTCAGTGCATGGTGACTGTAGCCTGCAGTGTTACCAGGCATCCTAGTGCAAATACACAACCTAGCAACACCTTCACACCAGGAAGTACGACAGACTCAGGTTGCTTCTCACCATCTGTACTCGTCAGTGCATGGTAACTGTATCCTGCAGTGTTGGCAGGCATCCTAGTGCAAATACACAACCACTAGCAACACTTCACACCAGGAGGTACGACAGACTCGGGTTGCGTCTCACAATCTGTACTCGTCAGTGCATGGTGACTGTGGTCTGCAGTGTTGCCAGGCATCCAATGCAAATACACAACCATTAGCAACACCTTCACACCAGGAGGTACTACAGACTCAGGTTGCTTCTCACCATCTGCACTCGTCAGTGCATGGTGACTGTGCATGCAGTGTTGCCAGGCATCCTAGTGCAAATACACAACCAGTAGCAACACCTTCCACCAGGAGGTACGACAGACTCAGGTTGCTTCTCACAATCTGCACAAGTCAGTGCATAGTGACTGTGGTCTGCAGTGTTGCCAGGCATCCTAGTGCAAATACACAACCACTAGCAACACCTTCACACCAGGAGGTACGACAGACTCAGGTTGCTTCTCATCATCTGCACTCGTCAGTGCATGGTTACTGTGGTCTGCAGTGTTGCCAGGCATCCTAGTGCAAATACACAACCAGTAGCAACACCTTCCACCAGGAGGTACGACAGAGCAGGTTGCTTCTCACCATCTGCACTCGTCAGTGCATGGTGATTGTGGCTTGCATTGTTGCCAGGCATCCTAGTGCAAATACACAACCATCAGCAACACCTTCACACCGTGAGGCACTACAGACTCAGGTTGCTTCTCACCATCTGTACTCGTCAGTGAATGGTAACTGTATCCTGCAGTGTTGCCAGGCATCTAGTGCAAATACACAACCACTAGCAACACCTTCACACCGGGGAGGCACGACAGACTCAGGTTGCTTCTCACCATCTGCACTCGTCAGTGCATGGTGACTGTAGCCTGCAGTGTTGCCAGGCATCCTAGTGCAAATACACAACCACTAGCAACACCTTCACACCAGGAGGTACGACAGACTCAGGTTGCTTCTCTCCATCCGCACTCGTCAGTGCATGGTGACTGTAGCCTGCAGTGTTGCCAGGCATCCTGTGAAATACACAACCTTAGCAACACCTTCACACCGGAGGTACGTCAGACTCAGGTTGCTTCTCATCATCTGCACTCGTCAGTGCATGGTGACTGTGCCTGCAGTGTTGCCAGGCATCCTAGTGCAAATACACAACCACTAGCAACACCTTCACACCAGGAGGCACGACAGACTCAGGTTGCTTCTCACCATCTGCACTCGTCAGTGCATGGTGACTGTGGTGCAGTGTTGCCAGGCATCCTAGTGCAAATACACAACCACTAGCAACACCTTCACACCAGGAGGTATGACAGACTCAGGTTGCTTCTCACCATCTGCACTCGTCAGTGCATGGTGACTGTAGCCTGCAGTGTTGCCAGGCATCCTAGTGCAAATACACAACCACTACAACACCTTCACACCGGGAGGTAGACAGACTCAGGTTGCTTCTCACCATCTGCACTCGTCAGTGCATGGTGACTGTAGCGTGCAGTGTTGCCAGGCATCCTAGTGAAAATACACAACCACTAGCAACACCTTCACACCAGGAGGTATGACAAGACTCAGGTTGCTTCTCCCATCGCACTCGTCAGTGCATGGTGACTGTAGCTGCAGTGTTGCCAGGCATCCTAGTGCAAATACACAACCACTAGCAACACCTTCACACCAGGAGGTACGACAGACTCAGGTTGCTTCTCTCCATCAGCACTCGTCAGTGCATGGTAACTGTAGCCTGCAGTGTTGCCAGGCATCCTAGTGCAAATACACAACCATCTAGCAACACCTTCACACCAGGAGGTACGACAGACTCAGGTTGCTTCTCATCATCTGCACTCGTCAGTGCATGGTGACTGTGGCTGCAGTGTTGCCAGGCATCCTAGTGTAAATACACAACCATAGCAACACCTTCACACCGGAGGTACGTCAGACTCAGGTTGCTTCTCACCATCTGCATCGTCAGTGCATGGTAACTGTGCCTGCAGTGTTTGCCAGGCATCTAGTGCAAATACACAACCACTAGCAACACTCACACCGGGAGGTACGAAGACTCAGGTTGCTTCTCACATCTGTACTCGTCAGTGCATGGTGACTGTGGCCTGCAGTGTTGCCAGGCATCCTAGTGCAAATACACAACCACTAGCAACACCTTCACACCAAGAGGCACGACAGACTCAGGTTGCTTCTCACAATCTGCACTCGTCAGTGCATGGTGACTGTAGCCTGCAGTGTTGCCAGGCATCCTAGTGCAAATACACAACCACTAGCAACACCTTCACACCAGGAGGCATGACAGACTCAGGTTGCTTCTCACAATCTGCACTCGTCAGTGCATGGTGACTGTAGCCTGCAGTGTTACCAGGCATCCTAGTGCAAATACACAACCACTAGCAACACCTTCACACCAGGAAGTACGACAGACTCAGGTTGCTTCTCACCATCTGTACTCGTCAGTGCATGGTAACTGTATCCTGCAGTGTTGGCAGGCATCCTAGTGCAAATACACAACCACTAGCAACACCTTCACACCAGGAGGTACGACAGACTCGGGTTGCGTCTCACAATCTGTACTCGTCAGTGCATGGTGACTGTGGTCTGCAGTGTTGCCAGGCATCCAATGCAAATACACAACCATTAGCAACACCTTCACACCAGGAGGTACTACAGACTCAGGTTGCTTCTCACCATCTGCACTCGTCAGTGCATGGTGACTGTGCATGCAGTGTTGCCAGGCATCCTAGTGCAAATACACAACCAGTAGCAACACCTTCCACCAGGAGGTACGACAGACTCAGGTTGCTTCTCACAATCTGCACAAGTCAGTGCATAGTGACTGTGGTCTGCAGTGTTGCCAGGCATCCTAGTGCAAATACACAACCACTAGCAACACCTTCACACCAGGAGGTACGACAGACTCAGGTTGCTTCTCATCATCTGCACTCGTCAGTGCATGGTTACTGTGGTCTGCAGTGTTGCCAGGCATCCTAGTGCAAATACACAACCAGTAGCAACACCTTCCACCAGGAGGTACGACAGAGCAGGTTGCTTCTCACCATCTGCACTCGTCAGTGCATGGTGATTGTGGCTTGCATTGTTGCCAGGCATCCTAGTGCAAATACACAACCATCAGCAACACCTTCACACCGTGAGGCACTACAGACTCAGGTTGCTTCTCACCATCTGTACTCGTCAGTGAATGGTAACTGTATCCTGCAGTGTTGCCAGGCATCCTAGTGCAAATACACAACCACTAGCAACACCTTCACACCGGGAGGCACGACAGACTCAGGTTGCTTCTCACCATCTGCACTCGTCAGTGCATGGTGACTGTAGCCTGCAGTGTTGCCAGGCATCCTAGTGCAAATACACAACCACTAGCAACACCTTCACACCAGGAGGTACGACAGACTCAGGTTGCTTCTCTCCATCCGCACTCGTCAGTGCATGGTGACTGTAGCCTGCAGTGTTGCCAGGCATCCTAGTGCAAATACACAACCTCTAGCAACACCTTCACACCAGGAGGTACGACAGACTCAGGTTGCTTCTCATCATCTGCACTCGTCAGTGCATGGTGACTGTGGCCTGCAGTGTTGCCAGGCATCCTAGTGCAAATACACAACCACTAGCAACACCTTCACACAAGGAGGCACGATAGACTCAGGTTGCTTCTCACCATCTGCACTCGTCAGTGCATTGTAACTGTGGCCTGCAGTGTTGCCAGGCATCCTAGTGCAAATACACAACCACTAGCAACACCTTCACACCAGGAGGTATGACAGACTCAGGTTGCTTCTCACAATCTGCACTCGTCAGTGCATGGTGACTGTAGCCTGCAGTGTTGCCAGGCATCCTAGTGCAAATACACAACCACTAACAACACCTTCAC
The DNA here is from genome assembly GCA_029891345.1 of Dryococelus australis. NCBI lineage: Eukaryota > Metazoa > Arthropoda > Insecta > Phasmatodea > Phasmatidae > Dryococelus > Dryococelus australis. The sequence continues at coordinate 15,294,135 of CM057005.1, forward strand.
ACCGGGAGGTATGACAGACTCAGGTTGCTTCTCACCATCTGCACTCGTCAGTGCATGGTGACTGTAGCGTGCAGTGTTGCCAGGCATCCTAGTGAAAATACACAACCACTAGCAACACCTTCACACCAGGAGGTATGACAAACTCAGGTTGCTTCTCTCCATCCGCACTCGTCAGTGCATGGTGACTGTAGCCTGCAGTGTTGCCAGGCATCCTAGTGCAAATACACAACCATAGCAACACCTTCACACCGGAGGTACGACAGACTCAGGTTGCTTCTCCCATCAGCACTCGTCAGTGCATGGTGACTGTAGCTGCAGTGTTGCCAGGCATCCTAGTGCAAATACACAACCACTAGCAACACCTTCACACCAGGAGGTACGACAGACTCAGGTTGCTTCTCATCATCTGCACTCGTCAGTGCATGGTGACTGTGGCCTGCAGTGTTGCCAGGCATCCTAGTGAAATACACAACCACTAGCAACACCTTCACACAGGAGGTACGACAGACTCAGGTTGCTTTCTCATCACTGCACTCGTCAGTGCATGGTAACTGTAGCCTGCAGTGTTGCCAGGCATCCTAGTGCAAATACACAACCACTAGCAACACCTTCACACCAGGAGGTACGACAGACTCAGGTTGCTTCTCACCATCTGCACTCGTCAGTGCATGGTGACTGTAGCGTGCAGTGTGTTGCCAGGCATCCTAGTGCAAATACACAACCACTAGCAACACCTTCACACCAGGAAAGTATGACAGACTCAGGTTGCTTCTCACCATCTGCACTCGTCAGTGCATGGTGACTGTAGCTGCAGTGTTGCCAGGCATCCTAGTGCAAATACACAACCACTATGCAACACCTTCACACCGGGAGGCACGACAGACTCAGGTTGCTTCTCACCATCTGACTCGTCAGTGCATGGTGACTGTGGCCTGCAGTGTTGCCAGGCATCCTAGTGCAAATACACAACCACTAGCAACACCTTCACACCAGGAGGTACGACAGACTCAGGTTGCTTCTCACATCTGCACTCGTCAGTGCATGGTGACTGTAGCTGCAGTGTTGCCAGGCATCCTAGTGCAAATACACAACCACTAGCAACACCTTCACACCAGAGGTATGACAGACTCAGGTTGCTTCTCCCATCGCACTCGTCAGTGCATGGTGACTGTAGCCTGCAGTGTTCCAGGCATCCTAGTGCAAATACACAACCACTAGCAACACCTTCACACCAGGAGGTACGACAGACTCAGGTTGCTTCTCACCATCTGCACTCGTCAGTGCATGGTGAACTGTAGCTGCAGTGTTGCAGGCATCCTAGTGCAAATACACAACCACTAGCAACACCTTCACACCAGGAGGTAGACAGACTCGGTTGCTTCTCACCATCTGCACTCGTCAGTGCATGGTACTGTGGCTGCAGTGTTGCCAGGCATCCTAGTGCAAATACACAACCACTAGCAACACCTTCACACCGGAGGTATGACAGACTCAGGTTGCTTCTCACAATCTGTCACTCGTCAGTGCATGGTGACTGTGGCCTGCAGTGTTGCCAGGCATCCTAGTGCAAATACACAACCATCTAGCAACACCTTCACACCAAGGAGGCACGACAGACTCAGGTTGCTTCTCACATCTGCACTCGTCAGTGCATGGTGACTGTAGCCTGCAGTGTTGCCAGGCATCCTAGTGCAAATACACAACCACTAGCAACACCTTCACACCAGGAGGATGACAGACTCAGGTTGCTTCTCACAATCTGCACTCGTCAGTGCATGGTGACTGTGCTGCAGTGTTGCCAGGCATCCTAGTGCAAATACACAACCACTAGCAACACCTTCACACCAGGATGTACGACAGACTCAGGTTGCTTCTCATCATCTGCACTCGTCAGTGCATGGTTACTGTTGTCTGCAGTGTTGCCAGGCATCCTAGTGCAAATACACAACCAGTAGCAACACCTTCCACCAGGAGGTACGACAGAGCAGGTTGCTTCTCACCATCTGCACTCGTCAGTGCATGGTGATTGTGGCTTGCATTGTTGCCAGGCATCCTAGTGCAAATACACAACCATCAGCAACACCTTCACACCAGGAGGCATGACAGAGTCAGATCGCTTCTCACCATCTGCACTCGTCAGTGCATGGTGACTGTAGCGTGCAGTGTTGCCAGGCACCCTAGTGCAAATACACAACCACTAGCAACACCTTCACACCGTGAGGCACTACAGACTCAGGTTGCTTCTCATCATCTGTACTCGTCAGTGCATGGTGACTGTGGCCTGCAGTGTTGCCAGGCATCCTAGTGCAAATACACAACCACTAGCAACACCTTCACGCCAGGAGGTACGACAGACTCAGGTTGCTTCTCATAATCTGCACTCGTCAGTGCCTGGTGACTGTAGCCTGCAGTGTTGCCAAGCATCCTAGTGCAAATACACAACCAGTAGAGGCTTGGCGGTCCACACAGTTCCACGTCCCTGATCCCCCGCCTATGGTGGTTTATCAGTGGGGACTCTTATTGAGCTCGAGCCGGCACTTCACTCTTGGGTTACACTGTTATTCTTTCTGTCTAAGGTGCACTACGTAAGCTAGAGAACTGTTACCCTATGCCTCATGAGAGGTGGGGTGGCAGAAAATGGCTCACCCTACTCTCAGGCCAACATAGCATCACCCCATCCTACACAGGATAGACAGGTGGAACGGGACCGTACCGCCAAACTCAGATGACTAGCAGTCACGTCTGCTCCAGCTGTGTTCATTAACTTTCCACCATGTGTCCCCATCCACACCAAGTGTCAATCGATTGTCACCGGGCTTCTGACTGGTACTGAAGTGCACTTAGGCTGGGACAACCACATCTTCTGGTCTATACAAGCTTGTCTGTGGAAAATCTGTTCCAGTATCGACATAATTTGTCCCGCCTAAGGACATACCTACCTAGAATACACAACTAGAAGTAAGAGTGTATAAGAACTAGCCAACACCCCTCGTCTCATCCCTACTACCTAAGCCACTATTGGTCTAGCAGGTAAAATCCTCGACTACCGTGTCCAGTCAGTGTAGGCGGGCATGCGTCAAATTGTTCATGTGTAAACTGTCAAATTCAGTTTAAAACTAATATTGGGGAAATTATTTACTATTTGAACCTTTATTTGTTAATTTGTTTGTCTCTGTTGAATTTGTTTTGCTATAGATAGCAACACCACCTGTAAGTACTAATTTATATTTATTATTTTGTGTTCACATCTGGATTTTGTATAGTGCAGAACTTTTTCTAAATCATATAATTATATTATCTCTGTGTTAGTATTACATACTATTATTAGTACTATTATCAGCTGCCGTTATATTTTAGTATCAAAGTTATAACGAATCACAAAGTTTTAAAATTGATTGTGTTTTATAACCTGAGCATGAGAGTAACTGTGACCACAGTAACAATTTATATGATTGTGGTATCTTTACTTGTGTCGATACGGTGCCTTTGTTCTGAATTGATGACTTTGTCTTTTTCCTTCTGAACCTCAAGACTTTATTATAGCTTGACCATTTATTTTCTGTTGTTGAAGAACATCATTAATATGTTTATATTACTTCTCCTGTCGTCCTAGGTAAGTTTAATGTTTCTGTTATTCCCTCAGGAATGTGTTAACTTAATTATTACCCAGGTGCGACTTTTTTTGCATATTAATTTGTTTCTTAGCGCGGTCCAACTTCCGGGGTATCTGTTTGCTGTGCGTCCCAAGTTGCCTCCTGCCGTGTCGTAGCATTATTTCTGTGGGCCGGGTGTTTGCCCACCACCATGATTAGCTGTGAGCCCCATGTCTCCAGTATGAGTGGAAAAATGCCATGTCTTCACCTCAGAACAAAATTCAGGAAAGAAATCAACTTAGCTTATTTTTTGTAATATGCATACGGACTTGAGGTCGTCACCAGTCTTCGGACATTGTAAACTCCATCAATTGACTTTTGGCTTTATACAGAAAAATTAATAATATCTGAAAATACAAATGAAAACCTTAGTAATATTTTATTTCATGTAAACATTAAGTAGAATTCCACGGGGTGCACCTTACTTGCTTTATTTTTACTTTCACATGTTCTTTCAATATAAAATTTATTAACAATCATGATAAATGTAATCTTGTAATGTACTTTGATGTTTCTTTGGTTTCAAACATAACCAGCATTAGGAAACAACTTGATATTAAGTAGGGGTGTGCGGGAAAGCAAATGACCATTCGGGAAAAATTTTTTCATTTGTGGGATCGGAAAGAAACCGGAAAAAAATTTTAGCTGGCTCAATTACCAAAGTAATCAGTTTGTATTTAGAGTTTTGACACTGCAACATATAATTTAATCAAAACTATCACGAGTTAAAAAAACATTTAATTATAACCTTACATTAAAAATACATCAAGAATGTGTCTACTATGACACAAATACATAATGTGACTCATACAACATAATTTTATTTAAAGAAGCATTGGTTTTCATATAAAAACACCGGCTACTGTGTCACATCAGTGTTCTGTCCACATATTTTCTGTTGATTTAAATAAAATATGTTTACAGACACAATAGAACACAAATAATAAGCGCAAGGCAATATAAGATAATGCTTGTATTACAAAGGAAAAAGGTATGACAGATGACAAACATGGATAGAAAAGTGACAAGTTGGCTGACTTGTTGCAACTGAAATGCTAAACTACGACTGAATTTTAGGTTAAGAATGAAAAAGTAACTGACGACTACAACTTTGTTTTACATTTTTTTTTATTTACGTTTACACATGTAAAGCATTTTTATAACTGATGTAAAGTGTGTCTAACTGACCAGAAAATATAACAAATGATTTATCGGTCATTAATGTGAATTTATTTTAATGCCGATACACACAAAGCTTCAGGTGGCTTAATATTTAAAAGTTATGTACTTTGCTTTTTACAAGTGTGATTCTACATTGACTTAACTTTTTCTCATGCGCTGTTCAGGTATATTTGTGAGTTATATTTAAATGTTTCTTTTGGTTTATGTTTACTGCTTCAAAGTTTGTGTCAAATTTAGGTTTAACTGTAAAAAATCCAACCCTATATTCTCAGGGAAAAATTTATCCCGCCCAACGGGAAAATGGAAAAATTTTCTCGGGATATTTCCGACCATCGGGATCCCGCACACCTCTAATATTAAGTAATGGTACAAAATGATGTGAACAAAAAAATTACTGAACTTTATTTATACTTATATTTACAGAAAAATATACAGTCAATGCCATCCGACCCAAGCCTTTGTTTTCTTATATTTATTCCTTTTTTTTTTTGTCTAACTTGGTGAAGTTGTGTATAATGACAACTTAGTAGTGTTTTTTTTATATAATATAATTATTTATCTTTACTGCATGGATAAGTGATTGCATGTTAAATTAAGAATATAGTTATATTTACATTGTATGTTTCTGGGACTCTCCCTTAAGCTGTTTGATTCTCTCATTTAACAAAACACAGACAATACGCAACTTGATCCACTCCTTGTAATCACCACTCTTGGTCTTGCAGGTTAATTGTTGTTAATGTCCTAGCGACCACCAACGTGTAATTTGTAATGTCGAGGGAGGTGGAACACAACTAGACCAGTTTTGTACATGGTCAGAGCACCGGTCCAGCACAGAGACTAAGTCGCACGCCGCAAGGACGTGTCTAGTCTAGCGTCCGACCAAAATCACTTTGGGCCAGTGACGGAACTAATCGCTAGAGTCCATCACGCGTAAAGGTTTTTCCCATAATTACCTCTTCGAAATAACAACTCCTTTAGTTGGAACCATGAAAGGTCCTAGAATCTACAGTTTACTGTACCACACAACTGCAAGCACTAAGGTTTACAAGACAGTACCGAAAATTCCATAGTGTTTAATAGTTACCGAAATGTCACTTAGCTGGTATTGTTTCTTAATTGACAATCTGTTCATATGAACAGTGTGACAACTGTAAAGCCCAAGCCGAATGGGTTACAGTTGGAAATCAGTCTTTCAGCATTGCAACCAAGGCTGTGCAGTCTGTACACCAACTCACTGTACAACAACCCTTTTATAAGTACCAATTTTTTTTATACCGCTTTTTTTAGGAACTGTAAAAAATTAGTTGGAAATTTAAGAGAAATCAGATAAAGTTGCTATGTATTGCATTTCTCTTGTCAGACATTGTACTCCAAACAGTGCATATCTAAAATACTTACACCACTCCCATTTTGATACAAAAGGGTCGGGGTGGGTTTAAATCTGTAACATTTAACAAATCCTCTATTACGACCATCCCACACTAACAACCGTTTTCTGAAAACCATGAGGAGTCTTAATAGTAGGGTTGTGCTGTATGTTACACAAAACTGAGTTCTCTAAATAATACACAATGTATTGTGAACAGTTAGTAAGCACTCCTGTGCAGCTGACAGACACACTCTTGCTACACGTGTGACACTGTGTTGCAGGTGTGGGGAAGCTGTTGGTGGAGACGGCCTATGACAAGGCCACCCAGATGCTTACGGTGAGGAAGCCAGCTGTTAGCATGGCAGAGGAGTGGACGGTCACGCTGCAGTAGCGCCACCATGCACACACCACATCGTTCTTGTCACATGGACTCTTGACGTGTTTGTTACTACGCCTCTGTGTTTATTATGCTGAGGAGAAACTTCACGATGCATTAAGCCTTCTCTGTGTGTAATGTTTCAGTGTCTGTTGCGCTCACTCATTGTTTCTGGCAACTTGTGTCTGCTTATAAGTTTATTAATTTATCCCGGGTGCATTACATGGTTTGGTGATTGTGTGTACATTCCCTGCTATAGATTATACCATAGCATAGTCGGTGGATGACTGGAATGTATGTTTGTAAAAATGTACCTCGGAACTCTGTTAGAAGATTTCTGTTTATAGAATTTTATTACCTCCAGTAGGTACTCAGATTTAGTTTCATTACGAAATTGAACTACTGTAAGGTTTCCCAATATGTAATGTGGGAAATATTTGGTATTGTTCTGACGGGGTTCTACTGTAGTGAAAACTTTTTTGTAGATATATTCTTGGTTTGTTGAATTAGTGGAATGAATTTTGTGTTTTTTGTAAAATAACATGCAGGATAGGTTTTTATTACACTGGAACTTTGAACTTGTGTACTTTAAATACAGATGAGAGATGTGTGGATATGTGTATGATCTGGAAAGTGTTTGAAAATGAAAGTTGTCTCTTTGTTAATCTCGCTTTCTTTTTTTGGTTACCTATTTCCTGTTTTTAATTAATTATATTTTGTTATGAGTTTGGAAAGAGTTTTTAGTGTATGGTTAAAAATTGTCTTGACTTTGAATTCAATCCTGTTCAGTGTTCCTATACAGGCTGTTCTGCGACAGAACCTATTCTTGAATTAGTTTGGTTAATAGTTGATCAAACCTGTAGTTCACTTTCCTTGTACCTTGTAATGGTTGCATGTAGTCATAATGCCACTAGCACCAGAAATCTTGCAATTTTGCATATTCCATCTTGACAGAACACTGCTGTGCAATCATCAGCAACAGATTGTGAGGATCTGAATGTCTGTAAATGACTTTGTATCAGTCTAGTGAGCACCATGTAGAATTTCTTTGAAGCCAGGATCTGGTCTCGACTACCTTTTTGCAGGTTCATCTTCACAGTTTTAAGACATACCTGCCACAAGCCTTATAAATGAGTTACATCAGGAGGACCAAAGTATCATATGATCTGCTGGTTATTTCTAGGTTACCAAATGATTTGTGGCATCAGACAAGAAGTCATGGAGATCGTGGATTTTCCTTCTGGTACCCACAAAGTTTGGTTCACAGATTTGGTACATCATCCTCTTTGTAAAACAAATTTTCAGAACGCTGTTGTAAAAGATCCTGTTGACAGGTCTTACATGAGCGGGAAATTAAAATGGTCTGTGGAAAAAAAAAAATGTTTGTAAAGGTTTCACCTGCCTGCAGTCTTTTCGCGCTTTCAAAATGCATGTCTACATAGAAAATGAAGTGGTTAAAATTGATTTTGAAAGCATCCATTAGGGCCATTTTCATGCCCAAAGCAATAATTTTTGTAGTTGAAGTGAGAAGTTGAAGCTTGACTTTCTCTGAGCCCTCCAGCATGCTTGTCACGCTTTCTTCAAATGCACCTTTTAAAAATCAATAACTTTCATACCACAAATCTGTATTTAAATACTATAATTAAATTAAAAAGTATTTTTGAATAAATGAAACTTTAACTTAGTATTTTCTAAAACTTAAATATTTATTTTGTATTAAATACGAATTAAAAACAGTGAGAGCAGTGATGCGTTGGCAACGGCTAGTAATAAATAGTTCACAGTTCAAATATTGTTTTAACCTGGTTTTTGGTTATGCTGTATGCAGTTGTGCAAGTTCCTATTTTTAAATAATTTTTCAAATGTTCAGTTATTCATTTCAAAAAAAAATTTCTTAAGTTCAATTCAAGTCAAGTTCTTCAATAAAATGAACCAAGTTCGCTTAAAAGTTCTTTTACTGAGATAAAAATAAACACCTATGTGTACATATAATAAAGCTTTTGAATTACACTATACATCCTGTTTTATATTACATTTGTACACAGTTCCCGTAATGTTGAGTTAAATATCAAAATATTTATTCTAAAGAGTAAGACTAGAACTGCAGTAACTTCTTGTCAAATATTTTGTGAATTACTTGAATAAATTCCAGCAATCAGCAGTTGTTTTTACATATGTAACTGTGGTGAGAATTTCTTTAGTGTGTTGCGCTTCTTCTATAATCAAACTAACGAGAGCTTTTCTCGTCAAAACTGTTTTACCTGGCTGAAGTCCCTGCATTAAGTCTTGCAATTCTGTCGTTTTAATGTTCTAAATGAACGTAGTTCTGTCACAATAAAAAATGTCGCAAACTGTCGACTTGTAAGTTGCTTGCTGGGAGTATGCTGTTAAGAACAAGTCTTATTTTCACAGCCATTTCTTCTTTTCTTCCCATTGCCAGATGCAACATACTCAGTTTTTGATATCTGAGACCGGTGAACATTATACAACAAAAAGTAAATTAAAGGTTTAAAAATCTGCAGATACATATCATAGTTGTATGGTAGTTCATAACATTACGCCAGAAATTTAAATGTAATTTGTACCTGAATATGTTGCTTTAGGTTAGACAAAGTTGACCTGTTTGTAGATAACAATTTTACTTGTGGTTAGCAGAGTAAATACTTAACTTTCAGTTTGATGCCATCACTACTAACATTTTTTTTTACCTCTACAAGAAATACAGTTTTGTAGTTCGCTCATGGTAGGACATGTTTTACAGGAAAAGACGAGGATAAAGATTCAGCTAAACCTTAACATTCCATTCTTAACCTTATACCACATATGAATGCCAAAACAAACAAACTTTTTGTTTCCACTCATTCAGAAGCAAAGATTCAATAGTAATCTGGGCTGAGAATATTGAATTCACAGAAAAATAATGTTACTTCACTGCATACTTCATTGCTTGGTGTGGATCAAAATAAACACTATGCGGTATAAAAATGTAGCCTGTAAATACATTTCCTTGTTTTATGAATTTAAATAAATTTTCAACTCATTGTTGGAGTAAAATTTTGTACTTAATGCACAACGAGGAATGTTTAAAGTAACGAGATATGCAGTTCAAGTTCAAACGATCTTCTAAAAGTTCAAGTGCGCAGTTTTTCGCATGCCGCTAATATGAGTTATTCCAAATGACTACGACTCATTCTAACATGTTAATACTAAACCAGGAACCACAACCATAGATGGCTACAGGATTGATTCCTGTGGAGGGACAGTTAGACACGTAATTCCTGATGTTTGAGACCTAACTTTCTCATACTACTTATTGGTATTACATAACCGGAAGAGGGTCAATCCCGACACGTTATTCACGAGTGCATATGGAATCGCTGCCAGCCTTGTAGGCAGTTCTAAGACGTGAAATAAGTAATGTTTCAAAGTGGCCACAGTAACACATCAGCCTCCCCGACACACCTGGCAGACAGTGTGTCCTCACTCCAGCGAAGCTTTCCGAATAAGGCAGAGCACAGAGGGTAGATTCTCTCACCACGTGCGCTCCAAGCAGATGTCTCTGAGGGACGTCACGTCTCCCATTCCAGCCCAGGCATGGGCCGGCCGAGCGCACTATATAAGGCCATGCGTGACCGAAGACGCCAGAGGGTAGATTCTCTCACCACGTGCGCTCCAAGCAGATGTCTCTGAGGGACATCACGTCTCCCACTCCAGCCCAGGCATAGGCCGGCCGAGCGCACTATATAAGGCCATGCGTGACCGAAGACGCCAGAGGGTAGATTCTCTCACCACGTGCGCTCCAAGCAAATGTCTCTGAGGGACATCACGTCTCCCACTCCAGCCCAGGCATGGGCCGGCCGAGCGCACTATATAAGGCCATGCGTGACCGAAGACGCCAGAGGGTAGATTCTCTCACCACGTGCGCTCCAAGCAGATGTCTCTGAGGGACGTCACGTCTCCCACTCCAGCCCAGGCATGGGCCGGCCGAGCACACTATATAAGGCCATGCGCGACCGAAGACACCAATTAACATCTTCAGTATGTCGCCTCAACACTTCTGTGCTGGGACTCTCTACTGCCTACCAGGTCTTCTAGATCTTCAACCACCACCAGTGGCTGCCGCCTCCGATGACCACTACCATACATTTGTCTCCTTTAGCCCCATGTAGAGGTTAAAGTGGACAATTGAGAATTATGTATGGGGCTAGAGTGACTGGATAAATATTTACTGTTTTGGGCATACAATTCGAAATAATTTGCCATTAACAGAGGAAAATCATTTCATTTTTAAAAGAGAAAAAGCGTTAAAATATATAATCAGTAAACACACCATTTTGTTTCTAAAGGAATGTGAAGAAATAAGAGCTAGACATATAGCAATTGAGACTTTGCTAATCTTGTATTACAGAGTAGGAATTGTAGTAATCAAAAACACCAGCCTTAATTTTAATAAATGCTAATTATTATAGTTTATAAAATAAATACAAATGTTTACTTCAAATATCACGTGAAAGAAATTACAAACTGTTAACAAAGAAAACACGATTTCATTCTAAAAAACTAGCATGTTATAAAATACACCACTATGACGCATGCCATGTTCCCCTCTAATGCCCAGTTACACCATCGTGATTCGAAACTGGATCCTAGAGTGGATGTAAGATTTTTACAGATAACTGTTGCACCCTCTTCTAACATCATTGGTTGGAACTTGAATGGTGCAACCAATAATGTTAGAAGACTGGGCAATAGACAGTTTGCTCACCGCTCAGCACGACAGCAGTGCAATATCCATCTGTACTCTACTCGTGCAATCTGTGTGTGTGTGTGTGTGATGTCACACAGGAGGGCAGCTTAGAGTAAGTGGTAAAGAGCCATCTAGTGCAGAGGCCACAAGTAACATGACACGGAGGGACACAAGCCCTTCGGATCTCTTTTTATTTACAAGGGCAACTAAAACGCTTTAAGGCTGATGCCAGTTGAATTGGATTCAATTCTTAAACACAGTGCAATGTGTATTCTGTGTTATTTTGTATTTTGTTCATCTCATATGTTACCATCTGCATCTCACTCACCTTTTTTGTTCTTGTGTTATTCTTAGTGTCTTGAGAAGGATGTTTTATTTAACATTCTTTTAGCGTACAAGTGTGGTAAGTTAAAAAGTATAATGTTACTTGTACTGGAAAGTAGTTCCACGTGACTCACCGGCATGCCTAGCAAGCCAGCATGTCACATACGCTACGTTAGTCATTGCTCAGCATTCAGAGGAGGAGGTTGCGTGCGTTTCTCGTGTTTTGCGCTGGAGCTGCACTCCTACTTTTTGAACAAACCATTTAACCTGCAATATACTTCATTTTCAGAACCGTTTCATTTTAGCCGCTCGGGACACATATCCACTTCCCCAGTGCTTGAATCGCCTAGGGGAGCTTTAATTTTTACTTAAATATTATTGCCATACGCCACTTTATCAGTGTAGCCTAACCGGCAGGCCTAAAACCGATAAGTTCTTGCAAAGCATTCTCCTAGAGGGACATGTAAACATAACCTGAAATAAATCTTATGTCAAGATATCTCCATGTATTACTTCAGGTGGTCTTCAGACTTTTAAGGGCGTGGGACCTAACCTTTCCGCCAAAGTGTATCCTTTGTCTGCCAGTGTAAATTGTGTTTTCTTTATGTGCTTTAATTCTTCGTACTGTAAATGGGGCGTGTGGCTAGCCCAAATAGGCCACTGCGTAGCACGCAAACCAATATTATTATTATTCTACAAGGACTAATAAATCATTGGAAGGATGTCGCCTTGGTCGTCGACCTAACGACTCCGAGACAACACGAGTATGCTCTACAGGAGTATGGCATTGTCCCAGTAATGCCTGGTGCTTGGGTAAATATATCCCAAAGTTCTTAAGATATCCCTGAAACCTGATTTCACCATAATGAAAATGATCCCGTTACCAATGCCGCACCATGGTGCCCTGTCAACTAGTAAACAAATTTAATTTTGTTTACGAAAGGGATATGAGAAATGAGTCATGCTTAAAGCAATTGAGATGTTACTGATTACATAAGTTAAGAAAAATTCTTTACCATCAACTTTATATAATACAGACTCTGTTGATCCCAGGGTCGTTCAACCAACGACCATGGCATAATCCTCTTGGTGGAAAACTTATCTTACGTGCATACTGTGCGGTGGCCTATCTGTGCTGACCACACTCTCTACGCTATTAAGGAATGATGCAACACACAGAGGACACTGAAACAAATACATGGAACACTTGGCGACATACTGGGCACTATTGGCGTGAATGGTGAGGGCCGGCGCCCTTAAACACCCAAAGACGAACATAAAGTACATGAAGTCCATTCTATGTAGTTTTATTTAACATGAATTACATGTTCCACTGGGGAACAGCATAGATGAGTTGCCAGGCTTTCGCCTGCTGATGGAGGCTACACTGCACAAATTGGCGTGAAGGCCATGAACACTGATTAAAGGTGAAAATGAAGCTTACCCAGGTGATGTTAGTACTGTTATCAAAATCTATTTTTTAAAATTCATACACTTTATAAATGACGCATTCAACACAAACATGTATGAAAATACCACTCTACATATAAATCTTAATTCCTCAATCCTCATTCATCAAAAATTATTCTGTATTCCTCAAAAATTGTTCCCTAGTTAAAAAATTAATTCCTTATTACTCAAAAATCGTTCCTTGGTTAAAAAATGTATTCCTTATTCCTCAATAATTGTTCCGTATTCCTCAAAAATCATTCATTATTCCTCAAAATGGTTCTGTTATTTAAAAATTTGTTCCTTATTCTTCAAAATTCTTTCCTTATTCTCCAAAGAACATGTCTAACAAGCTATCGGAATAGATCTATGTATGTTTTGTTCTACACTATGTCTACAGAGGCTGACGGACAATTAAAATTATAATTCCCACAAGTAAGTCACGAGTACAAATTACGAAAAACTTTCCACTTCAGTACTGTCTCAGTCAAATGGGGCTGCAGACAAAACTTTCTCAAACTTATTAAAATTGCATAAACACGCAGAAACCTAGCATTTAGTTCAAACTGAAAGGAATTTGGAAGGTCTGCCAGAAGCAGAATTTCGGAAAACACTACCTAAATACATGCCCTGCTGACATTACATCTATGCCATACAATTATTTTAAAACATCTTTCCAGCCTTTAAATTAATTGTAACCCCCACAACTTATCGTTCACAGTAAATTCTGCCGCCCGCTTAACCATTTATACTTCCGCATTGCGTCGTGCAATGCCCCAAGAGCGGCAATCAAATTGGTGTGGTTAGGCACATATTGCCTAGTGCATTATGCATTTGCAATGATCTGCTTATTTGAAAAATGGCTGGCGTAACTCGAGTCATGCAAGAATAGGAAAAAGAAGGGGGCCCAGGCTTCCAAGCCCTTTTAGTATCATACCCATTCAAATGAAAAAAAAAACATGAAGGGAAGGGAGACGAGTCGCCACCGAGATTACCACTTGATGAGAGTCAATTAATCGATTACGGCCGATGATGACAGCGCCACCATCGCACTTTATTCACATGCGGATGAATATTTATCTAATCTCCTTGACATGTTAGACTTCATTTACTCTGTTATGTTTTATTGTAGAGAGTTTATGTGTGCGCATCCTTCCAGTAATTCTTCCGTAAGATAACAGAGTTCCGACGTGACTTTGGAAATGTCTTTCAGTATTAACTATATTCATATGAGTTTTTTTTTTTTAATATTCAGTTGAAACATCAATTTTTGTCCCGTTTGGTATGTCGTGCTACAGTTCTAGAATATTCAATTCTATTCTTTGGGTTCTTGGCGTGTCTTTCTTTGTGACGGAGGGTCCGTCACGGAAAAAAATATTGTTTGTAAAGTGTAGTATCTTTTGCAGTTGTGGAAGCCTGTATTTGCATCTGCCTATCATGCAGGGGTGTGCGACGAGTTGCAGCTTCGTAAAGGTTTAGGGGTAACGAGTGTGGTCTTCTGTGAGTGGCTACCTTTTCGCACCACTGAAAATGTTTTACCAAACGAGTGCGCGACAATCGTATAGGCGGCACTGGAGGAATGGTCTCGGGGATGGGGTAGAGCGAGTGGTAGGTTTCTGGGCGATGTATATACAGGTGCGGGGGTGCTTCAGCCGCGATGCACACTCCCATTATAACGATAAAACCCGACCGAAAGCATGTAGGGCTTGCCCTGAGATACATCCCATTCTCTAACCGACTTAGCTACTAACATGCATGCCAGAGAGCACACAAAACTCTGAAGGTGCTCACTCTGGCGTAGCGGGATTTGAGGGCTCGCCACTGAGCTGCTGTGGGATGAATATTATGCTCGTAGTCGCTCACTATCTGTGATCTACCCTACTCTTGGGACCAGCGAAGACGAGGTGTGTTTGCGGGCGTGGTGGGACTGTGGCAGCTTAGGCGAGGTGCCAATCCGCAAAATTGTCGCGTCCCCAGGTGGCGGATCGGGAGTTACCTGGCTCGGGGATGGCTGGGAATATTCGAATACCAGTCCCTGGGCTAAGAGGCCGGCTGGAAAGCGCCGTCGTCGTGGACATGGGGAACCTGGGTGGCTCATTTGAAGATGGCAGTAGCACATTGGCTGGAGGCAGCTCAATGATCACGGTGGGGAGGAGGCGGTAATCCCGAGGTGCTGAAACATGCGAAGTGTGGTAATACTCCCTTCTGCTGCATTCTGTGGGCTGTCGACTGCGGATGTGTGAGGAATAGAATCGAAGAGCATCGGACCTTGGAAGCACCCCGATGTCAGCCTTCAAACCTGAGATAGCGGATTTGCCTCCATCACTGGTAGGTCCTGGAAAGTCTCGCCAAGCGCAGCTCACCCATGACTGAAGGGACCATCTTGGAGGAGGGGGAGGGGCTGGCTCCCAGACAGCGATTCTCCCCGCCTCCACCCACGGCGTGGAGTCCCTGGCGTCGGTGCGGAAGAGAGAAGATAGCATTGGCGCCAAGACTGAACTGCTCAGGTATTTGACGCACTCGACGAGAAGCAGTGGGACCCTGTATTCAAATGCTGCTGTCAATATTTGTGTGCAGGCATCCTGCGCAGGAATATGGACAGAAGTTTCCACCTTAAGGGTGCATGTGCCCTAAGCATGCGCCCACAAGCCCCACCCCCTCTCTTCTAGTTCGTCACCGTCATATAAACCAAACTGATTCCACGCCTGCTATTTCCCGTAGCATTTTCATTAATGCTCCTACAAGATTTACTTATTTCCTGTGGGAACGGATTTTACCGTATCTGTGTGTGTTGTGCCATTCTCCTTCCTAGATATAGTTTCAGTTAGAGGTACACTCAGGGAGGCAGTCATGGCCTTAAACTCTGGACATGGCTGTGCAATCCATCTTGCCGAGAATGCACGCCTCCTTGCATGAATTCCCTTTCCTTTAGGCGTAAGGGGCGCAGCCCTGAGGCGCATTTAACTCTTGTTCTACCACGGACGTACACCTAATACTTAGCAATAGGGTAGGTTTAGAATATAACTACTAGGGGAGACGTCACCAGCTGGTTACACTCGAGGACAAGAGGTGCCGCCCGAGAGAGAGAGAGAGAGAGAGAGATAGAGAGAAAGGCTGTGGAGGTTGGAATACTGCTGCTGCAAGTAAGATGGTAAGTATACTTACCACGAGTCGCTAGGGTGAGTCAGGACTTAGAAAAAATTCAAGCAGTTAACAATGTTAGGAAAAGAACTTCGAAAACAATCTGTGACGTGTGTACTTAGTCTGAAAATCTTACCCGAAGGGGACTTAGTAGTTTTTCTGCTATAGTTGAACTCTGTTTATTTTCCCTGGGCTAAAAGTGGGACTTAGAATTATTTTCATCGTGAGTATTGGGGAAATCTGTTACTTCTTCAGGTCAGGCTGGGCCTTAGAAGAATTGAGTTTAGAGAAGCTGCGGGAATACATTTTGATTGGCGTCTATGCCCTGTATAAACGAAGATTGATGCAGCGCAGGGATAGGATTGACTGTGAGGATTTTGGTGTTTTGCTGTTTTTTTGCGACGAAGAATATAGGCAGTAGTACATGTGAGTGCTTCCTTGGCTGCGGTTGAGTGGATAGCATGAACTCATAATTTCCCCTTGAGTGTAAGAGAAGAACGTCAACAACACTGCGGGGATCCTCGTGATTGGCCCGAGTGTGTTTATTACTGTTGGAAAATCGTGATGTGTAGAGGAAGTGTAAAGGGACTGTATTTATAGGTATGTGGTATGTGTGGTGAATGTGTGACGATCGAGTGATTGGGTGGAGGAGAGGAAGTACTGTCACTGTCACAATGGAAATTGGTTGGGACAATTCCCCTGCCCTTCTCCTTCATCATTTGTTCTGATTGATGTTGAATGACATTGAACGGGCACTGACGGAGTAGCAGGCGAATTTTACTCAGCTTGGCGGTCCGCTGATAACCGCGACAACAGTACAATACTGTTTACAACCCTCGCCAGAGTGTGTACCTTGGTAGAATAACAATTTACAGAACAAGTTTAGCCCTCTCACAAATAAAATTACTGTTCAAGCGTAGCCAAACATTACGCACCATGCCAGAGTTCTCAGTGCCAGCAGGGGAGTTAATCCTCAAAACAGTGATTCAAGGCACACTGGCTGTTTTTTGTAGAGGGTTACCACGAAGCTGTCATGTATCAGCGAAGCTTGGAGTATCCCCAGAAATTATTTTCAAGCATAGTAAATTCGTGTTCTGTGTAATTAGTAGAGTGGAATTATACCACTTACAATGAAAAAAAAAATATTTTTTCCGAAAAGCCCCTATTCTGAACATTCACCCTTTATTTCCGTACGGCACACCAATGTGTCGACATCTCACCGGTGGTATAAGGATGTTCTTAGTAAGTTCTTTTCCTGACTCGATGGTGAATGTATCCGTCCTTTTCTACCTGGGGCGAAATTTGTCAGTTCCCCCGGCACTTTGTGTTCAGGCGGGGAGCATATCTCTAGACATCCTCTGCGGTTTAGGAGGAGTGTTTGATGGTCCAAAGCAATACCACCACATTGAGTGGAAGTAGGTGGGAAGAATATCCTCAGGCTTCTGGATCTGGTTGATGGTTTTCTTGGTTGAAGTTTTGAATGAGTGAGAGTAATAATGAGAATATTAATGTTTTTTTATTTTTATTTTATTTTTTTTTTTACTCGGATAGAAGCTTTGAAAATAATATCATCATCGGAGGCCATTCTTCCGGTTGGGCATCTTGATAATTTCAATAAGCTAGAAGTGCCTGAGAATATATTGGTTGGTAATAAAATGGAATGTTTGTTTGTAGTAAATTGGATTACAGTGTACCTAAATTGTAAAGTAACTTTAAAAAGGGGTGATCTGGAGGAAATCGGTTGGCATGATGTTTGTATTGGAGTCAGTGAAGTTTAAAATGGCGTTTTGTCTTTAAAAACCTATTTTTAATGCCATTTTAAGGGCATTTTTAAAGCCTGAAAGTGTTGGATTTTAATTATACTGTGATATTAAGGTGCCTGGTAAAGGAAACCTCGGAAGAAGAAAAGGGTAGAACTAGTGATTTACAAAAATTGTTAAAATATTTATGTGTGTATGGAGAGGTCGCCGATAGAAATCTTATAAAATTTGCTGGGTGGTTTAAAAATGATTGGTTTTAGAGGTTCTTTAAAACTAAGAAAATTTATAGCCCAAGGTGAAGTATTAATTACCAGAATAGTGATTTAAAACTTGTTTTGAAAATATTTATAAAAAAATATTGAAATCGTAAGGTGGATTTTTTGAGTGTGCATAATATTGTAAGGCATTGCTATGTGGTTTAAAATTCTTCCTATTCCTATAATACCGTAGTTCCATGAGAGGAATTCTCATTCAGTGTTTTCTTAATGAAAAGGTGTTTTAAAATGGTTTAAAATTGTTAATCATAAAGCAGTATTAAGGTTTTGAGGTGGGTGTTTAACTGTGCGTGCATTAAAATGTTGTTGGGAGATTTCTATTTTTTTTAAAACTGTAAAAAAAATTGTTGATCATAAAAGCAGTGTTATAGCTTCGAGGTGGGCGTTTAACTGTGAGTGCATTAATATTGTATTCTAACAAGCAATTTTTTCTCATAATGAACAAGACCATGTGTTAAGAGGTTTTTGGGGTCATGTAAGATGATGAGTTGAGTACTTGTGATTATTACTTTTTTCTTTTGTAGGTGTTTAAAGAGGTTACTACCCAAAGAGAAAAGTGTGGAAAGGTATTGCAAGTCAACGTGTTGTGCAAAGTGTACTTAAGAGTTGATTTAAAACAAAACTGAAACTGATGACTTGGTGTTCTGGCATTTAGTGTGAACTTTCTCCCAACTATTGGACAAAGTTCTAAGCGCACAGTCTAACAAAATAATCCATATTCCTGCTTGATGTTTTATGTGAAGTGTGTTTTGTGTAATGCATACTTTCTCCTGATCCTCTTGGAAAGTGTTAGAAGGAGGGTTGGGTTGATATTGTGCTCTCATGTGAAGGCACCTAGGGGTACATCTTTGTTACTGTCCATGCCTCGCCTCGCA
This sequence comes from Dryococelus australis, assembly GCA_029891345.1. Lineage (NCBI taxonomy): Eukaryota > Metazoa > Arthropoda > Insecta > Phasmatodea > Phasmatidae > Dryococelus > Dryococelus australis. The sequence goes on from CM057005.1 coordinate 15,313,289, forward strand.
TTGCAGTAGGCACTGGCATTAATCAAAATGGCTGCTTTTCTCACATTTTTTGAAATGCTCATTTCACGGGACCATTCATCAGCTTGAAGTTTTCTCTTTAATGCTGGATATCTACTTCCCCTTTGAATGAAATGTTGCACCATAATTATTTTAAACCATTATGTCAATATTAACTCTGTATCTGCCCATATTTCCTTCTGACTAAACTAATAGTGCCTATACTGGTACCTAGTATTAATTCCTGCCTATATAAGAGTTCATTCAGGATACTAGCGCGGTTAACGCGAGCCACGGGGAGCTGTTTATAGCTGTTTTGAGCATCCAAACCCTTCGTCCAGCATACGCCCGCGCCTGCGTGCTGTGTGCTTGGCAGTTTCTCGCGGCTCGTCCCCAGAGATCTTCATCTCGCTTATCTGCGCACAAGAGTTTCCCTGTTCTGCTCGAAGCATTGGAAAAATTAGTGAAGACGTTCGTTTCAGCCGACCCACGTCACCAGTGGGACACTTATGGCGAAGTCTGCACTGGAAGGCCGTCAGTCTCGGGCAGTTCCACTGCACACCTCTAGCAGAGTGCGAAGATCACTTTAGCAGAAGCACCTGCATTTAGACGCAGTGTCTCAACATTGTGCACGATGCAGCTAATGCTATTTGAAGTTATAGCTAGCAAGGTGCAGGCGATATGAGCAATCTGGTGAGTTGTGGTTTCGAGCCTTTTAATACAAAATTGGGCTCATAATTTTTGGTTGTAAAGTAGTTTCGAGTGCTAACGTAGTATTGGGCCGCGGTTGTTTTTCATGTTTCCTGAATTCAGTTTTGACTCGCACGGTATAAATTTGGTTTTGGATTAGAGTATGTATTTTTTGTGTAAGAGTAATTTTGGAGTAACGATTTATTGCCACGAATGCTGAAACTGCCCCATTATATGCCCAAGCCTGTTATGTATGTTGCTCACTATCCACAACTCCGGGCGGAATATTTTAAGTGTTTGTGTTCAGTGAAATTTTTATGGCTGGCCGCCTTGTAAGGAGTAACCGTCGTCGACTAGCCAGGTTGTCATTTTAATATCCTTTTAATTACATTTTTAAACAGTGCTTTTAATTCGCAGCGTGCTTTGATGGAAGTGATCGCTGCCTGGCTGCGGATTTTAGTAAGTGCCGTCAAATGTGTAATGGTATTGAATGTTGGCCACCAATAGTGGAGGTCAGTGCAAATTATTTTTGAATTTACTCTCAGATATGCTGATAAAATATTTCCAGAGGTTCGCACGGCGCATTATTTATTTGTTATTAATGAATTCATTTTTGAGTCAAGCTCTACTCATATGTAAAAGCGTAATTTTACTGCTCGCCAAACTATTAAACATTTATTGTTTTTGAAGGAATGCCGAAGTTCATATTAGGCGAGGTGCTGCTGGGTTGTGCTTGAATAGAAATTGACCTAGGTTATCACATCTGTAGTTGAAACTGACCTTCGTTAACATGCCCACAGTTGTGGCAATACCTGTTAAGGCTTATGTGCACAACAGAGTGTGATGATAAAACTAAACAAGTTTGCACGTTTGACCGATTTAAAATTCTTTTGAGTGAATGCTACACAAATGGTGAGTCATTTCACATGTTAGAGTTTCACGTGATTTAAGAATAGGTAATGTCACTAAGAAATATGGTCATAATACAATTTGATTATGTATTAGCAGTATTAATAAAGCAGCACAGGAGTATGTTTGTTAAGGTGTGAATCGTTCGTGTTTTAAATGTGGCTCTGATGTATAGACAGCGTTCATTTTAGAAAATATTATTTTATTTTTGAAAGATCAAGGAATAACTGTGAGTTTCAGTATTTAAGCAATTGCATTGTGTAATTTGGTAGCAAGGCACCTTGACTCCGTTAGACTACTTCCTGTGAGGCCACATGAAGAGCTTGATTTACCAGACCTCTGTGGAATCAGAGGAAGAACTGCTGGTGTGGGTTATGGCTGTTGCGGATCTAGGACGTCCAGGTATTTGTGATCGTGTGTTCCAGATCATGGTACGTAGGTACCGTGTTTGTGTATGACATTGCTGGTTGTCACATTGAGCCCTTCTTGTAAGTGGACCCAGAAGAAAAACAACGTTATATATATATATATATATATATAATATATATATATATATATATATATATATATATATATAATCTATATTTTATATAAGTGTGCGATTCAATCACGCAAGTGTGTGGATATTCCATTTACACATTAGGGCCATAGGTACTTATAGCCTGGCGCTAGCATGGGATTTAAAAGTAATCCATTTCGTACACTAGTGAGATTATTAGTTACAGAGACCTCTCAAACACAATCAGAACTACACAACGTTGATCGGTTGTAAGAACAATGAAAAATACATCACCATGTTTTAGGGGTTTCTCGCCAATGGGGGTTTGGAGGAACGCGACAACTTTTTTGAGGTTTCCGGTCCAATAGTTCGTTGGAGTCAATTGTGGCCTTCACAGTATTATACGTTGAATGCCTAGAGCATCCATGTCAAATTTGGTCCACAGCCGAACTGTGTAGAATTGAGATACATGACCCCGTTTTAGGGGCTATTGGATTTCGGACCCAACATGTGCTCAAGCCTATTCTGGACTGCACAGTATTTTAAGTGGGTATGCTACTGAAGGGCATCTCTGCCAAATTCGGTGTACGTGCATCAAACAGTGTATAACTGAGATATACGACCACGTATTAAGGGTTTGGTGCCAACGAGTGACTGGAGCCAGCCCATTGTGGCCGACATGGTAATATAAGTTGCAGGCACACCAGCCTTTTAGTCAGAGAAACCTACTTTGAAGTGAACGTGTATAGTGTAAATCAACATCCAACACATTTAATTTCATAATGGATAAAGGGAGAGACACGTGCATATGTATTTCCCAAAAATGAACCAAGTTTATTACTATTTTATCTGCCTTGGCAATGGCTCTTTCAGCATAGCCTCTCACAGTATATCAAACTTGTTTTATGCATATATAAAAAAATCGACCAGTTTGATCCGAAAAAAATTATGTTACAAAATAAGGTTAATATGTGATTTATTACACCTAAGCAAACTCATCAACAATATACATGAAAATTATTCTAAATATTTAAATTTTCCTAAAATTTTCACACTAGTGGCAAAAATAACACAATGTAAGAAAAGTCACATTAAATATTACTGGCTGTTTGACTAGGCGCAGGCCATCAATACATAACAATAAAACAAAAGTGGCAGAAATAGGACATTATAAAAGCCACATTAAATATCATTGGTTGTTTGACTAGAGCGAAGGCCATCAATACATAACATTTCAATTTAATATTACTATTTACAAGGAATATCTATGCCCTGCTTGGAAGTGTGTTCTCTTTCTCTGGCCATTCAAAGTTCTGCAAGGCCATTCATACAAATATAATTTCAAATGTTACATTTAATTTTTTTTTTTTTTTTAAAGCTCTGCCAAGAACAACGAAATTCGTTATAAAACAGATTATCAAAATTTCATGTTGAATATATTAAAATTTTCCTATAAGGACGAAAATATTGCCCTTCCTCAAACAACCTTAAGGGCATACCCATTTATAATCATTTAAATTTGTTACTTAACTTCCAAAACAGACGGTCCATCGTGGAACAGCCATTCTCCCCTACTGGCTGCTCCGTCGATCTAAAATAAAGAAAATTTAAAAAATGTATCTTTCATGCTAAGCCAATAGGAAACAGCAAGGAGCTGAAAGTTCTTCCACGCTGACAAAACGTTCAAATGGTTACAGCAAGGTACTGAATGTTCTTCCATACCAACGCTGTTACGACGTCCGCACATTCCCCTGAGACACTTCCATGAGGTGCTGCTTGAAAGCGCGAGGTGCACCCCCACCATTTCCTTCAGCTCTCCTATCTAGTTGGCTAGGAAGCTATGATCATGTCGGTCGTATCGCTGAAGTGTTCTAGCAGGTAACGGGATGAAGGAGGAAAAATCCCTAGGCGAGTAACACTAAACAGCAGAAAAATACTTGTAACTGTTGAAGTTTGTGTATTTATTATAGAAGTAGTCTGTATTTACGTGAAAACTGATTACTTCATACGCCAAGCTCGGAAAATAGTTCGGTTAAGTCTGCTGTTTGAATGGGAGGAAACACTCACACACACAATCAATGTCATAATATTCTTTTTATTGCTGTACGATTAATAATGTGTTGTATCAATAGTTCGAAAAAACGAAGAACTTTGAGTTATATTTTTCCAATTTAGGTAACTTCACGCACAGTTCATTGCAATCGTGACGAAAGTTCAAAATGAACAGTTCACTCTCATATAGGAAAATGCGCAAGGTAGCAGGTATTAAATTGAGACCGCCCGTCTCAATCCCCCCCCCCCCTCATAAAAGGGGACCTTCTTGAAGATCATTAATGGCAAGAGTCCAAAGAACAAGAAGAACTAGTAGGTCTAGAAGAACACTGAAGATCGAAGAGTCGTAGAAAGAAGCATCAGAAAAGACATCATCTCCAATAGCCCAGAAGAAGCTTGAAGAACTCGAAGAACGCATCTAGAAGAGGGTGATGAACAGCCAAAGAGCCCCATCCGGAGAGGCCAGCCCCGAAGACGACTCCACAAGCCTCCATCACCAGCATTGAAGAGGAAACTCATCTAGGAAAAAGACAGCGTCCATCCGGTAGAATCTTGGAGGGGTTAATCTGCAGTAGCTCCACCACTCCATCATGACAGCTTCAAAAACAAATCCAAACAAACTTGCGCAATTATCTAGTTGTCATAAACATTTTGTACTGTGCAATATCATGTCTCCTCTATCGCCTCATAAAAAAGGCACCACATCATCCAAACAACAGGACTAGAACTGACTGTGGACCGTCTGGGACCCTATATTTTATTACATAGCTCGAATGTCGTTATTCTTGACCCACAATCAAATATCACAAAATTCGTGAGACTATTAAATAATGACCTACCAATAAAAATACCTTAAAAATTAAATGAGCATGAGTACATCTTAAATCTAAATGAAGATGTGAGGAAGGAGGGACACTACAGTATGAACACGGGAATGGGGAATGACTATCCCTCGATGGACTGACTACATTGGATTGGTTTCACAATACCTAAAAGATAACAAGATGACACAAAAGATGATACATTACTCAAATTTTCAGATGATCACAAGGATAAAACACATAATTAACACAAAAAACCCTATTACAAGGCAAACAACAAGGTCATCTGTAGTTGTACACACTTACACGTCAACGTCATTGACTCGTACTTATCTTTAACTGCGACAGATGGGCTTTACAAACATGTCCAGGATTTGATACATCTTCTATCATCACAGTCACTGGGGTTAGGAAAAGTCTAACAATAAAAGGTCCTGAAAATATAGTTGCTAACTTAGAGCTAAACTTAAGAGCTTTATTACTCAAGAAATGTGTCTGAACGAACACCTGATTGCCTTGTTTAATTTTTACAGTGCCGGTATTATACTGTTTCCTTGAAGACATCTTATGATGATACTTCTTAAGGATTTGGGTGGTTTCAGCCCAAATTTCCTCAAATTCCCTGTTATCCAGGGCCTCCCAACAAATCTCATTCAACCCCCAGGCATTTATGAGCGGATGAGAAAGACCTGCAGGAAAATAATTCAGCAGGTACCCTTTTGGTGGCTGAACTCAACACATTGTTAAATGCCAAGGACAATTGGTAAAGTCCAACATCCCTATCTTTATGGGAACCAGTCTGGAAAGCCCTCAGGGCCGCCTTAAGATTACGATTGTAACATTTAACTACATTGGTTTGAGGATAATAAGGTGTCGTTTGAATTAATTTGACCCCCCAAGCAAAAGCTAAAATTTTAAACTCGGCTGAGATAAAGTATGTAGCATTGTCCGTGACCATAGGCACTGAAGAACCAAACACAGGCAATAAGCACTGGCTAAGCACCTTGAAAATCTCGGCAGAATTCATACTTCTAAGTGGATGGAAAAAAACAAATTTACTAAAACTATCTACAATGACCAAAATACAAGTGTACCCAGCACCGGTACGAGGGAGGGGACCAAACACATAAAATTATACTTGCTCCCAAGGGAACCTTGCAACACTTGCACTATATGGTCTCAGTATCTTTGTGTTTCGAGGCTTTGCTCGTTGGCGCTCAACACAATTCTTTACTAGCTGTTCAAAATTCTTTCCCATCCTGGGCCAAAAAAAAATATCGCAATACATGTGCTACAGTTTTATCTTGCCTTGAGGGGTCACCAAAATATGTGTTATGAAAATAATGAAAGATTGTGGGTCAAGGTGTTTGCTCGCAACACCTTAGGCACCACGAAATTAAATTTTTGTGTTTTAGGATCGACATGACCCAGTAAACCTCTTAGTAACTCATATTGTCCCCCTTTTCCTGCTACATCAACCCTTATTCCTTGACATTCGGTGTCTTCTTCCTGATGTTGTTGAAGATAGCATAAGCTTTGGGAAATTCTTGATGTATTTCAACCTGATCTTCGGGTTCTCCTCCCTTCCTAACAGCCTCTACCTTAGTCTGTGTGGATTCACCCATCAATTCCTTCCCTACAGATGTCTGTGTCTGAACCTCGACATGATTTCCCACCAAGATAGTTACTGAAGGAGATTGGTCTACATATAATTCATCTCCATCAAACATCCTAGTTAGGGCATCAGTCACACCATTATCTACTCCTTTAACATGTTTCACAGTGAAATTAAAACACATGAGCCAAACCGACCAACGTGCCAACTGGCCATCAGGTTTATTGGTCGTAAGAAACCAGCTCAAGGCTTGGTTGTCGGTGTGCAGTTCAAATACAGCACTGTCGAAATAATTTTTAAATTTTTCCATACCAAAAATTGCAGCTAAAACTTCCTTCTCGAACGCAGAAAACTTCTGCTACGAAGGAGTCAGAAGTCTGCTAGTGTATGATATAGGAGAAGATGACCTTTGAACTTGCATCAACCTGCAAGACAAAAGGGTTATCAAACCGCAGCAACTGAAGCACCGGAGGAGTAGCTATTTTGTCCTTAATACAGCGAAAAACTCGATCCTGTTCCTCCCCCACAGGAACTCAGCCCCTTTCCTCTTCAAGGCGTTGAGAGACTCGGCTATGTTAGCAAAATTGGCAATTAACTTGGCGTAAAATCCAACTATACCTAAAAATCTTCTCTCCCCCCTCAAATGTTTAGGGACAGGAAAGCTCACCACAACGTAGATTTTTTCCAGATCCATGAGTAACTGGCCCTCTGTGATCACAATACGTAAGTACTTCACATAGGTTTTGACCCATGTCACCTTTTCTGGGTCGATAGTTAACACTGCTTTTCTTATCTCAAAGAAAAGGAGAAGAAGATGTTCTATATGCTTATTAAAAGTTACGCTGTATACACATACATAATCAATATATGTGAATAAGAACTCATAGTGATACTTTCCCAATGCAGAAAAGAGAACTCTAGACATGGCTTGAGTCCCACAGTTTACGCCCATGGGCAACCACAACCACTGGTACCATTCCCATGGGGTAACAAAAGCTAATATACCTCTTGAATCGGGGTGCAGATCGCATTGGAGGAATGCCGAATTCAAACAAATACTGAAAAATATTTAGCTTTGCTCACATGTTGAAACACCGACTCAATTGTGGGTAGGGGTAGGGGTCCACAAACATTTTTTTATTGATCTTACGATAATTACAGATCACCCGATATTATCCTGGGGTCTTCTTCAGTAATAAGAAAGCAGGGCTTGAGTAATTACTCACAGATTGCTCAACCACCTTTTCCTCCTGCAAATCCTGGATGATTTTACGAGGGGCCACCCGATATTTCACTGAGGACAAAGGCTCAGTGTCTTTAAGATTTAAATTAATGAAATTTTGGCTGGAATGCCCCAACTTATATTTGATTACATCCGAAAACTCATTCTATAATTGTTTTAACTGTCTTTTGAAACTCACTGCTTTGCTCTATATTAGTCTGGGCACAAACAGTATGGAAGTCAAATGATTTTGAGCTATTCTGCACTCGTTGTGCCTTGCAAAAGACACAGCCAGTGCTGTACCACGTTAATACTTGCTTGAGTATGGCCAAATAAATAAACTCCCAGCAATAATTCATAGTTTAACCCCTGGAAATATTCTGAACTGAAATTTCCACATGAAGTGGTCTATTCGGATCTTAAATTCAGCGATGCCCTTGGAGGTAATGACACCATCTTTTTCTAGAGAAAAACCAATTGCTTTACTCAGATAAATGCACATCACACCTTTGGGCAAGTTCTTTAACACATGGTTACAAAATGCATGGCTAATAAGTGAGCATGACGCTCCTGAATCCGCAAGAGCAGCTACCCTAAATTTATTTGTAATAATCACAGGAACATACAACAAACCGAACTTCTTCTCATGCCCCAGTACATTCACATTATGCTCCCCTATAGTTGTGTCTTTGAGGGACATCGTGCCTTAAATTGGCCCTTTCGCTTACATAGATAACTTGTAACATCACTCAAACTACTGGTGGCACCAGCTCCCCTGTGCTAGGCATCTGAAGCACTAGCGCACATGGTGTGTGAGTACCATGACCAGGTCTTAACCTGGCCTCTACCTGTTCCCGAACTACCAGCACCACTATTTACCCCACCTTCAGCAGTGATTGTAAAGAGTGACTTCCTGTAATAGTACTCAATAGGCAGGTGATTATTTTGGCAGCAAAACAAAAATATATACTATATTTAGGGAGCAAATTATTAAATACTAGTTGAGTAAAATGTTCTTTGCTACACGGGTACTCTACTACTTGCACCATGCCTAGCATGTCTTTGACAAATTCATACATTGACTGGTTAACCATTTGTTTGCTCTCCAAAAGTTTTAATCTAAAATTAGTAACTGCAATTTCGCTCGAGACAGCATTAAGACAAATCTTTACTACCTGCCCAAACTCCCAGCTCTCCTCGAGTGCCTGGCAGAACTAAGGTTGCAATAACTCTGGCACCCGAAAGGTAGCCACAACATAAATCATTTGTCTATGGCAAAAATTCAATTCTATTACAGAAAACCAGTAAACGAAGAAATTCACAACCGCCAAAGGACTAGTACTGGTGAGATGAGGAATTCGTGAGTAAAGCTCACATGGCACAAACCTTTAATGTTTTTGATATTTTAAAAAGAGGAAAGGACTCACCGCCCTCTAGTCCCCCGGTGTTCGTATCTCTGGTGGACTTGTTAGCACCGCCCTACTTCCTCACAAGTGCACGTGTTTTCACACGCAACTCCTCAATCCCAGCGGCATCCAGCATTTCCTCGCCAGATTCCTTCAGAAGTTGGATCAGAGACACCTTAGTTAATTTTTGTACCCATGCAGTGGCTGTGGACATTTTAGAAGGTGATTAGAGACAGAAACAACGAAAGACAATAACCCTTCACTATAACCAAAACAAACCGCAGCATATCTGTCTTTCATAAATTACACCACCACACACTCCAAAAGCAGAGTGCGCAGGATTCCCTGTGGTGTCCCAGTGGTATAGAGGGCGCCGATCTACAGTGTATAATTGCTTACACAAGATACACACATAGCTACATACATACATTCACACAAAAATATATTTATATGCATACATACTGTATAAATTACACCATAGTATATATAGTATTCAGCGACATATGACTGAAATGAATTTTTATCTGTTGTGATTCGAAGATTTCGATCAACTCACGTATAGGATACTTTTGTGGCGAATTTGTTTATTCGTGTCATGTAGTGACTTACGAATTTGTTGTGAACAATATCTTGGTCCATGTAATAATTGGAACAGTGCTGTATTATTTAATCGTGGCGTTATGTTGCGAATATCAATCATTTTTACCACCAAGTGGAAATTTGTTTACTTCAATGTTTTACGTGGATATGGGCATGTCATATACAACATGCTATCATACGAGTTTTGCTATTACTGGTAGGGAATTCAACGAAACCTGAAGTAATAATTAAGCTAATAATTTACCCTTGAAAATGGGAAAACAAAACTACCTTAATAGAATAAAATAGTGGAAATGATTATACATGAAAAAAATTCGAACAATATACCAGCGCAAACGAAGTTCATTAAAATCTGATAATTGTATTGTAAATAACATCGCCGGTGAAAAATAAATAGAAGTTGCAACTGTAATTTCACAGTTAACTTTATAATATAATACAAATTGGATTAAATGACAATATGGATAATTAAATACCACGTTCATATCTACAAAAAATGTCGTCTATTTATATTGTTCGTTTGCAGGAAAACCGCCCCTATGAATAAGGAAGGTTGTTTAATCATTTGAAAGTAGGAAGACGTGTTGTGGACATGTTTGAACTGCCAACTAAAATGCATCTGAAAGCAACAAAAAGCACGTGCGTCATGAGAAACCACAAGCCGGTAGCTGAAAATACGTAGTCGTCAATATTAGACATCTACTGTACCACAGTTATTGTGAAAAAATTCGTACCTATAGTGTTAATGGACATGGTTTTGGTTTATGGTTACGTCGAGAGCTATGGCAGATTATCTGCACGATCATCATCTGCAAAGTTACCATACTAGATGACACCTAGACACACCATTCTGCGATGATTTACTGGCTCTTACTAGAAAGAAAGTATGTCCTGCCACACACCCGAGTCTGTGGTGCGCAGAGACGAAAGAGGAAAGCTAGTTTAAGAAGTTCTTACCTTATGGGAGGAAAAACAATCTACCTGCGTCCGCGGTATTGCTTATGAAGTGGATTCGTAAAGAACGAGCAGTTAGTTTACCTCGTACCTCAGTAGAAAGATCCAGTCAGACAGCATTTCTAAATTTCTACACAGACTGTACCCGGTTTCCACAGCAAACATATCGTGATCCGGAGTTTAACAAGTTGGGTTTTTTTTTACTGTAGGAGCGCGTTTCACTCGCGGCCCTGTTTACGACGGCACTAACATCTACGTGCGGGCTGACATAAACACGCACGCTACGATCATTACCTCTTACCAAAGGTAAATAGAGAATATGTGGGTTGTCAGTGATGGTGATTGTTTGTTAGGATCTCACTTCTTACCAGCACGACTTGATCGTTATGTGCACCCGTGACTCTTGTAAAAGACATTGTCAGTATTGTTACACGATGTGCTAGTTACTATACGTCTCTTTAGTATGATGGGGCACCCCTACATCGATCAACACTTGCCAAGAAGGTGGATAGGCAAAGGAAGTCCTTTCTCCAGAACTGCCCACTCACCTGATCTACCACTGCTCAACTATATCTGATGGAGCTAGGGGCAGAGTGTAGTCTACGAGACTCCAGGTGACATAGCAAATAACTCCATGGTAAGGATATAAGTAGCCTGCATAACGATCTTAACCAATGTCTCCTTCATCGACAGAGTCTAATCATCTTTGTTACGGTGTTGCAATTCGTGCTTCAATGTACGAGATTGTCACTCTTCATGCACCCGTTGAAAGCATGTTTGACAATCTTATAAATATAGTAAAGGGATAAAGTGTAATAAACAATTCATAGCTCATCCACAATTAATAAAACGACACCCAGGAACGTATGTCACGCACATTGCCGACCTAAAATATTCTGGGCGACCACCCTTAATATTGGAGACCATTATAACGCAAAATGTTTGGTTTAAGGAGCCAAACAAGCCAATGTTTTTTGGAACAATTGGTTATGGTGTTTATTTATACATCCTGACATATTAGCATAGGTCTACATTCAGTACTACAACATTTTGTGCGATGTGTGAATAGGAACCTGAAGTTACTATCAGATTTACAATTACATTTACATTGTTTGATGGACTTTGTTTGCTGATGTAATATCTGGTAATTTGTAAATATTTTGGATACTTGTTTTGTTAATTAGTGTTTTGTTAATTGGTGGTAGGATAAGTTAGTAATATATTAAATTTCTTTATTTTTCAAAGTTATTATAATTTGTTATTGATGCAGGAGCGTTTGCTTTCACCTCTATGAACTTACAGATATATTGCAAATATAAATTTTGCTTATGAAAAATTTTGTTTTGTTTTTTTATTTGTTTGTTAGGAATATGATGATTCGTTTTTCAGAAGGGCAAAAAAAAAGTTGAGAGGTCGGTCAGTCTGATATAGAAAGTTAATATTTTTTTTGTTCTGCTGTCCAGCCATGATTTATAGAAGTGATTTTTAAGATGTTCTTTGTCGATATTAAAATTGGACAGCATAATGATTTAATGAAGGACTGTGAAGAAATAACTTCACTCCAGGAACTGATGACGACCCGAGAAAGGAAGATCGTATGCCCCTGCTAGGGGTCTATCGCTGCATCTGGAGTGTAATGGCATACCATCACTTCGAGCCGACGCGGATGTCCAGGTACCAGTGTTCGAGCAGAAGAGAGAGCTTGAGTGATCAAAGTACACTGAAGGAGGATCATCATAACTAGTCGGTATTACATTCAAGGTTCTATATGGCCGTATAGTTAGTTAGCCACACGTTAATTGTTAGTTAATTAAGAATTTTCGGAAAATTATTTTTTTCTTTCCTCTCACTATGTTAAGTAAATTATTATTTTTAATCTAATCTTGAAGAAGTTGTGTCGTCTATTCATTGTTATTTTAGTAAAATGTTAATTTTAAATATGGCTTTGATTGTGAACATATATCAATTTGTCCATATGAATATTTGATAATGATGACATAATAATCTGTTCTTTTTGGTATTGATTAAAATAACAGATTCACCTCATTCTAGTCCTTGTCGTTGGTAATTCAAGGAAGGGTTATTAATTATGTCGATATTTTTGCATGCTGGTTGTACATTAGTATATTTCGTCTTACTGACGATCTCTATGTCTGGCTTACATGGGGTAGTGTTACCTACACTTAAATAAAGAATTCTTTTTCTCACTATTGAAAGGTTCCGAAGCTAGCCGTGGCTAAATTATATAGTTAATATTCATTTTGTGACGCTTGGTAAGTGAAAGTTAAACCTCTCACCTTTCTCCATTACACTTGTAAAATATAAATATAATTTTCTTTTATCTGAAATATTTTCCGATACTTTTCCATAAACTCCTGTTCATGTAATCTATTCGAATGAAAATAATGACAAATATCACCCTAGGATATTGGCATGGCTTTTCGAGGCACTTTAATAAGTATGTTGTGACATTAAAGCATGAGGTCTAGTAGATTTGACAATTTTACAGTCGCGAACATTTTTAGAATTAGAGCTATAACATTTATTGAAGCCGGTGACCTTGAAAGCCTTCAGTAAGAGTATTTGGTTGCAAAATGGCGTTCCGCCAATATGTTCTAAACCGTATAAGATACATAGAATATTTACTGTATTTTTACGTTTGTTGTTCTGTTGCTGACCGTTATGATATTCTAGTTTTTTAATCCAAGACGCTCCATGCACCATCATGAAGCATCTTGGATGCATGCACCTTCTTCATAGGTCCATGCTTTCATGGACCTATGAAGTAGTATACATTTTGCTTGAATTAGTCGTAATAGACTACAGTCTGCTGGAAAATAGGGCTCTCTTTGAATAGCCTGCTTTGAAATTAATGAATGACACTGGCAAGCTCCATACGTACAACAATGAAATGACAAAGCGAACGATTATTCTCAGTTAGCTCAATCATTCCTCCATCCGCCTGCACGATTATATAATATTAGCAGCAGATTTTTACTCTGACTGTTTATTAGAAATGCCACTCAGGTTTTGTGCTCTAGTTATAAGTATTTATACATAAAATAACATTTTAAAATTTTATGATTCCGAAACAGACTGAACTAAAAATTTAGCTTCTCATGATTTGTTTCTAATGAAAGCTACTTTACCCTCTGGCAATAGAACATTTTGTGCCATATAACAGAAACAATGTCTTCCAGCCAAAAAAATATCGTGATTAAGATTATTGTTAACAAAGAGCAGAACATAAACAAAACATTTTGCTGCATCTCTTATAGATTAAAAAATTATAGCCAAAATGGATTTCGCAAGAAAAGTTGTATGGACGTTCCACACTTAGCACAACACTAGCAACAATATCAGCATACAGCGAACATATTGACAAAGAGAATAAGTCGACGCAACCAACAGTTGTAACAAACGAGATCTTCTACAATGGAGTCCAACCATGCTGTTATTAAGTAACGAAACCCGTTATAATTGTGAAGAGATATTTTACGTCTACTTAAAAAAAAATTCCACGAAACACTGTTGAAAGAAAAGTAAGTACAATAGATTTTCTTTTGATTTTTAATATTTAATGGAACTCGTTATCGTTAAATATCATAACATTTAGTTTAATACTCTCAATCTCAGGAGGTTGTCTACTTTGAAATCTCGCCTCAATACCTCGTTTGCTGAGGCAGTCTACTGCACTCCAGCTCTTCTCCAAGAACTCCAGAGGCTTCGGCCGGCAACTCCAAAGGTTGCTAACACCAGAAGCCCTCCACTAGAAGCTCTTCACCAGAGGCTCGCCTTATATAAGCGTGCAGAACTTTCAGCCCAACACTTCCGAGGTCAATCCTCCGTGTTCGACGACCACCACAACTTGCTGGTGGTGGTAAATGCACCCACTACTTGCTGGTGGTGGTACTGCACCTACCACTTGCTGGTGGTGGTGACTGCACCTACCACTTGCTGGTAGTAGGAACTGCACCCACTACTTGCTGGTAGGAGGAAATGCACCCACTACTTGCTGGTGGTGGTAAATGCACCGGCACTTGCTGGTCTTGGTAAATGCACCCACCACTTGCTGGTGGTGGTGACTGCATCTACCACTTGCTGGTAGTAGGAACTGCACCCACTACTTGCTGGTAGTAGGAAATGCACCCACTACTTGCTGGTGGTGGTAAATGCACCCACCACTTGCTGGTGGTGGTAAATGCACCCACCACTTGCTGGTGGTGGTGACTGCACCTACCACTTGCTGGTAGTAGGAAATGCACCCACTACTTGCTGGTAGTAGGAACTGCACCCACTACTTGCTGGTAGTAGGAACAGCACCCACTACTTGCTGGTGGTGGCAACTGACCCTACCACTTGCTGGTGGAGGCAACTGCACCTACCACTTGCTGGTGGTGGTGACTGCCCCTACCACTTGCTGGTAGTAGGAACAGCACCCACCACTTGCTGGTGGTGGCAACTGCACCTACCACTTGCTGGTGGTGGCAACTGCACCTAACACTTGCTGGTGGTGGCAACTGCACCTACCACTTGCTGGTGGTGGCAACGCACCTACCACTTGCTGGTGGTGGCAACTGCACCTACCACTTGCTGGTGGTGGTGACTGCACCTACCACTTGCTGGTAGTAGGAACTGCACCCACTACTTGCTGGTAGTAGAAACAGCACCCACCACTTGCTGGTGGAGGCAACTGCACCTACCACTTGCTGGTGGTCTTGACTGCACCTACCACTTGCTGGTAGTAGGAACAGCACCCACCACTTGCTGGAGGTGACTGCACCTACCACTAGCTTGTGGTGGCAACTGCACCTACCACTTGCTGGTGGTGGTGACTGCACCCACCACTTGCTGGTGGTGGTGAATGCACCTACCACTTGCTGGTAGTAGGAACAGCACCCACTACTTGCTGGAAGTAGAAACTGCACCCACCACTTGCAGGTGGTGGTGACTGCACCTACCACTTGCTGGTGGTGGCAACTGCACCTACCACTTGCTGGTGGTGGTGACTGCATCTACCACTTGCTGGTAGTAGGAACTGCACTACAACGTGCTGGTAGTAGGAACAGCACCCACCACTTGCTGGTGGTGGCAACTGCACCTACCACTTGCTGGTGGTGGTGACTGCACCTACCAGTTGCTGGTAGAAGGAACTGCACCCACTACTTGCTGGTAGTAGGAACAGCACCCACCACTTGCTGGTTGTGGCAACTTCACCTACCACTTGCTGGTGGTGGCAACTGCACCTACCACTTGCTGGTGGTGGTTACTGCACCTACCACTTGCTTGTAGTAGGAACTTCACCTACAACTTGCTGGTTGTAGGAACAGCACAGACCACTTGCTGGTGGTGGCAACTGCACCTACCACTTGCTGGTGGTGGTGACTGCACCTACCACTTGCTGGTAGTAGGAACAGCACCCACCACTTGCTGGTGTTGGCAATTGCACCTACCACTTGCTGGTGGTGGCAACTGCACCTTCCACTTGCTGGTGGTGGTGACTGCACCTACGACTTGCCGGTAGTAGGAACTGCACCCACCACTTAACTGCACCCACCACTTGCTGGTAGTAGGAACAGCACCCACCACTTGCTGGTGGTGGCAATTGCAACCCACCATTTGCTGGTGGTGGCAACTGCTCCTACCACTTGCTGGTGATGGTGACTGCACCTCCCACTTGCTGGTAGTAGGAACTGCACCTACCACTTGCTGGTAGTAGGAACTGCACCCACCACTTGCTGGTGGTGGCAACTACACCTTCCTCTTGCTGGTGGTGGCAACTACACCCACTACTTGCTGGTGGTGGTAAATGCACCCACCATCTGATGGTGGTGGCAACTGCACCTACCACTTGCTGGTGGTGGCAACTGCACCTACTACTTGCTGGTGGTGGCAACTGCACCCACCACTTGCTGGTGGTGGCAACTGCACCTAACAATTGCTGGTGGTGGCAACTGCACCTACCACTTGGTGGTGGTGTGAACTCACCTACCACTTGCTGGTAGTAGGAACTGCACCCACTACTTGCTGGTAGTAGGAACAGCACCCACTACTTGCTGGTAGTAAGAACAGCACACACCACTTGCTGGTGGTGGGAACTTCACCTACCACTTGATGGTGGTGGTGACTGCACCTACAACTTGCTGGTGGTGGTGACTGCACCTACCACTTGCTGGTGGTGGCAACTGCACCTACAACTTGCTGGTGGCGACAACTGCACCTACCACTTGCTGGTGGTGGTGACTGCACCTACCACTTGCTGGTAGTAGGAACTGCACCCACTGCTTGTTGGTAGTAGGAACAGCACCCACCACTTGCTGGTGGTGGCAACTGCACCTACCACTTGCTGGTGATGGTGATTGCACCTACCACTTGCTGGTATTAGGAACTGCACCCACCACTTGCTGGTGGTGGCAACTTCACCTACCACTTGCTGGTGGTGGTGACTGCACCTACTACTTGTTGGTGGTGACTGCACCCACCACCCACCACTTGCTGGTGGTGGTGACTGTACCCACCACTGCTGGTATAGGAATGCACCCACTACTGTGGTGGGGCAAATTCACCTACCACTTGCTGGGGGTGGTGACTGCACCTACCACTTGCTGGTAGTAGGAACTGCACCACCTCTTGCTGGTGGTGGCTACTTACCACCGTTGCTGGTGGTGGTGACTGCACCTACCACTTGCTAGTGATGGTGACTGCACCTACCACTTGCTGGTAGTATTAACTGCACCCACTAATTGCTGGTAGTAGGAACAGCACCCACCACTTGCTGGTTGGTAGCAACTTCACCACCAATTGCTGGTGTGGCAACTGCACCACACACTTGCTGGTGATGGTGACTGCACCTACCACTTGCTGGTAGTTGGAACTGCACCATACTTGCTGGTAGTATGAACAACACCCACCACTTGCTGGTGGTCGCAACTGCACCCACATGTGGTGTGCAACTGCACCTACCACTTGCTGGTGATGTTGACTGCACCTACCACTTGCTGGTAGTAGGAACTGCACCCACTACTTGCTTGTAGTAGGAACGCACCCACCACTTGCTGGTGGTGGCATCTTCACCTACCACTTGCTGGTGGTGGCAACTGCACCTACCACTTGCTGGTTTTGGCAACTGCACCTACCACTTGCTGGTGATGGTGACTGCACCTACCACTTGCTGGTAGTAGGAACTGCACCACTACTTGCTGGTAGTAGGAACAGCACCCACCACTTGCTGGTGGTGGCAACTGCACCTACCACTTGCTGGTGGTGGCAACTGCACCTACCACTTGCTGGTGGTGGTGACTGCACCCACCACTTGCTGGTAGTAGGAACTGCACCCACTACTTGTTGGTAGTAGGAACAGCACCCACTACTTGCTGGTGGTGGTGACTGCACCCACCACTTGCTGGTAGTAGGAACAGCACCCACCACTTGCTGGTGGTGGCAACTGCACCTACCACTTGCTGGTGATGGTGACTGCACTTACCACTTGCTGGTAGTAGGATCTGCACCCACTACTTGCTGGTAGTAGGATCAGCAGCCACCACTTTATGGTGGCGGCAACTGCACCCACCACTTGCCGGTAGTAGGAACTACTCCCGCAACTAGCTTGTTGTAGTAACAACACCCACTACTTGATGCTAGTAGTAACTACACCCACCCGTTGCTGGTGGTGGCAACTGCACCCAAAACTTGCTGGTGGTGGGATCTGCACCTACCACTTGCTGTTGGTGGTAACTACACCCACTACTTGCAGGTAGTAGTAACTACTCCCAATACTTTCTGGTAGTGGTAATTACACACCAAATTTACTGCTAGTTGTAACTACACTCACTACTTGCTGGTATTGGTAACTACACCCACTACTTACAGGTAGTAAGATCTACTCCCAATACTTTCTTGTAGTGGTAACTACATACACTTCTTGCTGGTAGTGGTAACTACACCCACTACTTGGTGGTGGTGAGAACTACACCCACTACTTGATGGTAGTGGTAACTAAACCCACTAGTTGCTTCTTGTGGTAACTACACTCACTACTTTGCTGGTAGTGGTAACTACACCCCCACTTTCTGGTTTTGGGAACTTCCCCCACTACTTTCTGCTAGTGGTAACTACACCCACAATTTGCTGGTAGTGGTAACTACAACCACTACTTGCTGGTGGTGGTAACTACACCCACTACTTGCTGGTGGTAACTACACCCACTACATGCTGGTAGTGGTAACTGTATCCACTACTTACTGGTGATGAGAATTACGCCCACTACTTGCTGGTATTGGTAACTACAGCAACTACTTGCTGGTTGTGGTAATTATATCCACTATTTGCTGGTAGTAGTTACTACACACACTACATGCTGGTGGTGGTAACTACACCCACTACTTGCAGGTAGTAGTAACTACTACCAATACTTTCTGGTAGTGGTAACTACAGACACTACTTGCTGGTAGTGATAACTACACACACTACATTCTGGTAGTGGTAACTACACACACTACTTGCTGGTAGTGGTAAATACACCCACTACTTTCTGCTAGTGGTAACTATATCCTCTATTAGCTGGTAGTGGTAACTACACATACTTCTTTCTGATGTTGGTAACTACACCTATTACTTGCTGATAGTGGTAACTATTTCCACTACTTGCTGGTGGTGGGAACTACTCCAACTATTTGCTGGTAGAGAAAACTACTCCCAATACTTGTTGGTTGTTGCAACTGCACCCACCACTTGCTGGTGATGTTAACTACACACACTCCATGCTCGTAGTGGTAACTACACCCACTACATGCTTGTGGTGGTAACTACACCCACTACTTTCTGGTAGTGGCAACTACACACACAACATACTGGTAGTATTAACTATACCTACTACATGCTGGTAGTAGTAAGTACATCCACAACTTGCTGGTGGTGGCATCTGCACCCATCACTTGCTGGTGTTGGCAATGGCACCCACACTTTGCTGGTTGTAGAGACAGCATCCATCATTTGCTGGTAGTAGGAACTACACCCACCACTTGCTGGTAGAAGTAACTACTCCCACTTTTTGCTGATTTTGGCAACTGCACCCACCACATGCTGGTGGTGGCTACTGCACCCACCACTTGCTGGTGGTGGCAATTGCACCCACCAATTGCTGGTAGTAGGAACTGCCCCCACTACTTGCTTATAGTAGTAATTACTCCCACAACTTGCTGCTAGTGGTAACTACACCAACTGCTTTCTGGTATTGGTAACTACACCCACTACTTGTTTGTAGTGTTATCTACACCCACTTCTTGCGGGTAGTGGTAACTCCATCCACTACTTTTTGGTAGAGGTAACTACTTCCCCTACTTGCTGTTAGTTCTAACTACACCCACCACTTGCTGGTGGTGGCAACTGCACCCAACACTTGCTGGTGGTGGCAACTGCTCCCACCACTTGGTAGTAGTAACTGCTCCCACTACTTGCTGGTAGTTCTAACTACACCCATCACTTGCTGGTTGTAGTAACTGCACCCACCACTTGCTGGTAGTAGGAACTGTTCCCACCTTTTCCTGGTAGTGGTAACTACACCCACTACTTGCTGGTGTTGGCAACTGCACCCACCACTTGTTTGTTGTGTCAACTGCTCACACCACTTGCTGGCAGTAGGATCTGCACCATCAACTTGCTGGTAGTTCTAACTACTCCCTCTTCTTGCTGCTAGTGGTAACTACACCCACTACTTGCTGGTAGTGGTTACTACATCCACTACTTACTGGAAGTGATAACTATATCCACTTCTCATCTGGTAGTGCCAACTACACCCACTACTTGCTGGTGGTGGGAACTACTCCCACTTCTTGCTGCTAGTGGTAACTACACCTACTACTTGCTGGTAGTGGTATCTATACCCACTACTTGCTGGTTGTTAGTAACTGCACCCAGCACTTGCAGGTGGTGGCAACTGCACCCAGCACTTCTTGGTAGTAGGAACTGCACCCACTACTTGCTGGAAGTAGTAACTACTCCCACTTCTTGCTGCTAGTGGTAACTACACACACTACTTGCTGGTAGTGGTAACTCCACCCACTACTTGCGGGTACTGGTAACTACTTCCACTACTCTTTTGGAAGTGGTCCCTCATTAAATTTTCTTCAATACATCCAATATCTATCTTGCTGCGACTGAGTAGTTTTCATAGCCAACATAGCTATATTATGATTATCAGTAGTAGCAGCGAACGGGCCCTACTTAACTTTTGATTAGTCGGATTAAGCCTTTGGTATTAAATTGATATCAATTGGCAATTCCTTAATGCCATTTTTATCCGATCATAATTTTTTAATCCAATGGGATTAATTTTTAATCTGAACTTAATCCGATAAAATGTGATGAACGAAATTTGATAAAATTAGTTTGATTAAAAAGTTTGATCAAATATCTTTGATGGATTTTTTTGTCTATGTATTGTTCTTTACATTATTTCATTTTTTGGTTGAAGGAGCAGCTCTGGTACATCCTCACCCTTAGAGGTCTGGTGTCGTATGTGGTGTGGTGTGTTGGAGGAAGGTGTAAATATGTGTTGATTTTTGTGGAAGAGTGGCATAAGTTTTTTTTTTGGGTTTGGAGGGGGATATTGCTTGCAGACGGTGTTGTGATAGATAGGCGACTCTGAAAGATACGATTTACATTGTGACGGGTGCTACCACATCGCCTCATGCCCTCGAAGAATTATAAATTGCAACGGATGATAATGAACTGTTTAATTAATTGGAGGAACCACATCGCTCATACGTTGAATAATTATAACTAAGTACAAATAATAATGAACTGTTGAAACAGCGGGCCGAACCACGTCGACAGTCACCCATTCGAATAATTACAGTTTGTTGTGACCTGACATTTTTTTTAGGCGGGAAGCCCACCACATAAGAACTTTTAAACACGCTTGTTTGGTGTTCAAAACTTTTAAAAATGACTTAAAACTAGTAATGAACTGACCTGTAATGTTCTCGCCAGACTTACGTTACCTTAAAAAGACATTTGGAAACCTGGGGTGTCAGCAAAATGTATGTTTCTGTACGTGCTATATTTTCACGTGTAGCAACGACCAGTCAGGATGGACAACTGAGTCCTGGAGGTTGTTTCGGCTGTCCGTCACCCAGTGGCAGCACCATTGGTCGTGAAAATCGCGACCCCCCTAGGAACAATTGCCATAACACAAATTTCTTGGTACTGGGGGCAAACTTCTACCAGATGAGTAGTTCTTGGTTTCATTCACAAATGTAGACTCTTCAAGCAGAATAGGACCTTCATGTAATTTTGGCGTTAGGCTAGGGCCAGGATGGGCAAAAATTCGTAAATAATTTTAACCTGCGAAATTTTGGTCTCTTAACCAAAAATTTTGATAATGTGTGAAAAAGTAAAATTTACCTTTTGTAACCAGGCTTTGCAAACCCATAAACAAGTATGTGACCAAGTCTTAACAAAGAATTTTTGTGGTCATAACCACATGTAACCAAAATAATAATTGTGATGATAATATTTTGAAACCACATAGAGTCTATGATAGGCGATTTTTTGGACTCTGTTGTAATTATATTTAGTAAACAATCTAAATACTTTAGTAAGTTTTGGATGGTTTTAATAATTACAAATACTCATGGGAGTTAAGGCTGGCATTGCTTAGCAGTTGCTCCTATCCATTTGGGATCACAAGCAGATTAGAAAAAAATAAAATACAGTGTAAAATTATGAGGTTACCATGTTTATTAATTCGTGACCAGTGAAGTGTTACCATTTTGGGCTTTCCTTGTAGGAACAAACAAATAACTCTGTGAAATTTAGAGTAAATGTCGCCATTTCGTGATGGTATTTTGGTGTAACTTGCCCAGTATGTATTGTGATGGCTTCTGTGTTTACTAAATGGCCAGTAAGAGGCGTATACATTTCCTGCATTTTAGTTTCAACAATTCAAGTATTAGCTGGGTTATGGCATATTTATGGTACCTGAAATTATTTTGTAGTTTACTCATTTTTTAATGCTAACTTGGTATTTTAATAAAATGGGAATTTTTCCATATGTAAGATTGATAACAATGGTAGCTTTCCCAGAGGCAAGATTGATAACATTTGAAAGCCTTTCCATATGTAAGATTAATGATATATGAAAAGAATGAAAAGAAATATAGTAAAATAAAGAAATAATTACCACACTTCTTTGCTTATGTTATAGGTTGTTCATTACTATCAACTTTCCGTTACACTGTACAGATAATTGGTTACTGCATGGCTTTTACCAATTTTTTGGGTTCTGTTGGTTTTGCTAGGTTTTATGCAAATCCTGCCTTGCCAAGTCATTGTTTTAGGATGCAGCAGGGCCAGAATGTCCTGTATGTTAGAAATGACAAACAATTAAGTAGATGACGAATGCAATTAAACTGCTGATGTTACATACGAGAGGAATCAATGGAAATACAAATCTCAAATGAACACAACTACGTGAGACTCCAGGTGTCATAAAGAAAATTAAATATCAAGCTACAACGAAGCAAAAATGTGCCTATTAATATATCATTACTTCAATAAAATGGTAGTCTTCCTAAACACAATAACAACGAATTTGAAAACACGTAAAAAATTACCTACTTCATCCCACACAGTTGTACATGTACCTTAAATGATTTAAATCACACCTTTTGGGTTCGGGAGATCGCATAATGAATGACCTATAGTGTGTATTTCTGGGAAATGAAATCTATTCCATCTCATTAGATATGCATTAAAAATTAATTAATTAATTAAATTGCTAACGAACACAAGTATGTGGCTATCACTAAACGGATTATGGTATCCAGCTATCCTGTTTATTAAATTAATGAAACCGCACAAGCATCGATCCCAAAACACATCTGTCCAGCTGCAAGGTTGCTGAAGCAATGACTGCAGTGTAAGACGTGTGCCAACTTATAAACTGTTAAATACGTGGAGTTTGTGGCCGGCGTCGGACAGGCGACTAAGATTATAGCTACTCGGAAAGAGATGTGGATACGATTTACATGACAAATGGATAATAATCATGTTTACAATGCACGTACTAATATATAAATTACAATAGTTAAATTATCAACAAATTAAAAAACATGTAATGAAATCTCACAAGCACCTCTCATAAAACATGTCAGTCTGGCTGTGAGCTCAGTCGAGGAATAATACGTGGATCTTACGGCCGACTTGAAATTATGGCAAAAACTCTGAATATGACTCACTAAATGAATTGCAGAACCTATTTCCCTACGAATTCAATTTTAACCAGACAAAATAGTGTAATACACATACACGTATGCCTCCCTCTCATTTCTACACATACCTTAAATGATTTTAAAACACTGTAAAGATATGAAATGTTGCATATGTTTGCTGAAATTCAAAGCTCTGGTCTCGTACACAATTTTATGCACTTAAAATAGTTAATTTGCATGAGATACAGATTCCTATTTGCACTCCAGGTGGTAACAATAATTTTGAATAAGTTTGTCATTTCAAAACTGTTTCCATAGTAAACTTAATAGCTATCTTGTCTAAAGGAAAAATTGAAAGTATTATTTCAACTTCCTCTATGTGTAAAACTTCGATAAAGACAAGTGCTGGAAAAACAAACTTGGAACGTGAGGGCTGTTGAAATAGAAAGTTAGTAAAAAAAATGTTGGAGGGAAAGTTAAAAGAAGGACTTCGGAACAAATAGAACTCCACAATGATGGCTAAATGAGTTTTGGAGCCAAACACCGAGGAGATGGAGATGTACGGGGAACCAAGAGCTGCCAATAGGGATGTGCGATGGCAGAGTGCTTGATTTGGTGACCCGAGGGCGGCTAAAACTGTTCGAGGTACTCTGAATCCGAGGTGCCAAAAAAACTGGGATTCAATCATCGCCCCCTAGATGAATGAAGTAAGCCAGTGTCAGAGTTAATTTTCTTCTATGGTATAATTATTTTCTGTAATTTTAATGGTATATCAGTTAATGAAGAAGTCCTTACATGGATACAGTGCTCGAGAAGTTGAAAATAAAAGTTTTATTTATTTTTTATTTTTGTTGAATCTTGCTGTGAACAACTAGAGGTGCCGAGTGCCTCTGACGTACAGCTAGCAGGACACATTTAAATAATATATTTTTTTATGAAACTGAGGCAACCAGATGAAAACTTACCTAATTAAGTTCTCGAGGTCATGATATTTTATCTGGTGTTGGCAGGGCCAAGTTATAATTTGATTGAGCTGACAGCTGGATTTCATGTTTTACTTTAACTTCTAATGTTTGTTTAGGTTTTTTATAATTTCATTAACAATATTTAGGTGTATCAGTTGTTGGTTAAGAGAGCCATTTGTGATGACTGATTTATTTAAATTCCTTCAGTAAAATTGCATTGTCTATGCTTGTTCATGTTGCTTTTTTGGTGTAGTGTAGATGCTTCTTTAATGAATATCTTTATTTGTGGTGATATATATTTGTGATTGCAGTGTCCAGTGTATGTCTGGTTAATTAATGAAGTTTATCATACCTCTGACATACTAACAAAAAATGGTTAACAAATTCTCTCATGGCACACATCAAACACATATCTTATATATTTAATTTGGAATACATTTAGTTTTAGACACAATAATTGGTACAGAAGATAGCTGTACAACACTTCTGTTCGCTGTGGAGCCTGATTTTGAAATGAGTTCAGCATAGCATTTATGTCGACTTATAAGTTGTGTGTTACATCAGATGCAACATCAACCAAGGTTATGGGGGAAACTCCTTGACATTAAAAATTACATCACAAATCAATAAAAAAATATCCTGTTCACGAATTAAACGGTTTATATTTCCCTATACACAAACAATTTAATCACGTCTTACTGAACATTTCGCATGAAACTTAAAAAAAACTTCAACCATTGCCATGTGTGAAATTTACAATTTCACTTCCCTGGGAAAAATTATTTACTCGCATTATGTAATGACATATTCAGAAAACCAGTTTATCGCTGCGAATAAATGTTCCTATCGTAAGAAGCCACATTTTAAAAGAACTTACTTTTAACATGCTAAGAATAATTATAAAAAATAATGGACATATTACTTCGACCCAAATAATATATTAACACAAATTTTTGTCAGGTCTGGGAAATTCACTGCTCTAGTTAACCCAATGATAGCTGAAAATCCCATGTCCTTTCATAGATCGAGCTCAGAAACATACTTGATACGATTAAAGTTTACAAAATAACGAACGCACAATATCGGCTTAACACACAAAAAAATTTTCCCCATAATAAAAAGAAAAAATATTATATTAAAATGTGTATATAATATCGCTTAATGAGAGTTGAAGCCCAGAGCACATATTATTCGATGAAAATGCTTAACGATAATCGCTGCTAGCACTCAGGCGTATGTTATGTCTAGGGCCTAAGCATTCCGAATCCCACTGGCCAGGGGTCTGCTACCCTCAATATAGAATACTTCACCAAAATGGTAAAAGAGACAACAAAATATAACTCTCTTCTACATCAAGGATATCATCTTTATTGACATCCTTATTAAAAGACACAGTATTCTGGTAAACCTTCCTCGGGTAACTACCAGAAGAACGAATCTGCCTCCGATACATGGAAGAATGAAATCTGCAAAAAGCCATAGCATAATCAATACTGTTAATTATCTTAAAAATTAATATAATATGCAAATATCAATTAATAAAGTACAACAGCACAAGTACATACATCACAACAAGGTAAGAACACAAAAAAAATGGAAAACATAAAAATTCAGCATCAGCCCGCACCTACTACTTCAACATACTCGCTCGGCATTTAACACACATCGTACTGGTATGAGGTAAGGCTCATAACTCAGCGGATCTACACACATCCTGGGTTTGGTGGAACAGGAAATTTACAGATTTCCAATTGTATTAAAACCTTGAACCAAAAAAAAATTATCTGTGCATCGGAGCAAGTGAAGAGATTTTGTTTGCTCTCGAAACTGAGGTCTTGAGAGCCGATGAGGGTGAAGAAAATAGAGTAATGAAGCAGCTTTGGATTACATGTCTTCTTATCACTAATAAACTTGAATTACTTAGTGTATTTGCCATCAGCGGTGAATACCTGTATTGGGAGATATGAACACACATTTTTGATATGAATTGCTGACTCCAGTCAGAAAAAGGCACATTGAACTACCCAAGCCTATAAGATAAATAAGGGACTAAGTTATTGTCATAAATCTCACCAAAATCGAATGAGTGCAGGACAGAAAGGGAATTACATTCAAAATTGAATGTTTCTGTGACATCTTCCTCTGCCATGAGTGTTTTCAGATACTTCCACGCTACTGTTATTGTAATCCTGATAGGTCGGGGTGATGTTTCAGTTAAATCTATCAGAGGAAGTCTGCATCTCATGAAAAATTGAGAAAAGTCCGCATCAATGTTAAACCTAATGTTAACTATCCACACATCAGTTAACCTACCTGTGAATGCGCTTCTCAGTATCTTGTATCTGAGATTGGATGATGAACTATGCACTGAAGCTGGGGAAGCAGATATCGAATTACTTTTTTATACTTGAATGAACATATTAACTTTTTGAAGTTAATTGAATAGTAACAGCTGGAAATTTTAACTTTGGAGTTAACTGTAATGGAATTTGTGGTGATGCTTGGGAACTCTGTGGAGCTATGTGTGGCGGAGGGGTGAGGAGGAGAATGAGAAGGGGAATCAGTTCTGCACCTTCTACAATGTCTCATCAAATTATCACTCTGTGTAAATTGTCTCTGGCAGATATCACACTGAAACTGTTTTGTTGAATATTTCATTCCACACGTTCTTTCATGTCGTCACAAGTTTCTACAAAGCTGGAATTGGTTTCCCGCATAAATGACACAACAAAGACATCATTGCTTCTATACTATTCCCAGTTTATAATGAAACTGTGAGGTGCAATACTTTCATTGTCAGCAATAGTCAATTCTACAAACCAATTCGATTATATTAATCATTTCAAAAATAAAACTTCTGAATCATGGAAACTATTAAATGTAAATTTAAAGAGTTTTATGTATCAAATCGCTTTCAAAAATATTGATATTTTTTTAAATCAATATCCTGCATACAAACCTTTATGATTTGATTGTTAAATGCATGCAAACAAAGTTTACGTAACATTTGATTGTCAGAATATGGTAATATTACAATTCATGCATTTGTAAAGTCAGTAAAACAAAAAAAATGTTTCAAACCATATATTTCATGACATTTGCTTACACAATATATTTTCTCTGCACTGGAAATTAAAAAAAAAATTACATCATATATTTTCCATTCTCTCCTTAGCAATACTTATAGTATTTTTATCTATTTTATTGGTATAATTTTTTGTGTAGTCAGGTGTATGTAATATTATACATTCTGGTAAATCAGGAAAAGTTTCATAAAAGTGCGAATACACTTCTTCGATGCTTGCTGGTAGAATTATATTTGGACACATGTGGTATACAGGACATTTTTTTCAGATCTGGACAAGATATTAAATTATTACATTTTTACCCTCTATGGGATATTATATTTTTTTATGAAACAGCCCATTGCATATCTCTTCAAAATTACACATTATTCCATTTAACAAACAAGAGTAATTCACACTTGAGTTTTCAGGGATGACATAGATGTAAATACCAGTTAATGGAAGAAAGACATGTTTACAGTAGGAACTTCATAAAGATTCTAAAACTATTTCTTTCCGAGACAAACTCTAAATGGTTTACTCTAATGTGCAAATAACTTGCTGATATTCAATTTACACTTCGATTTCTGTGTGCAACAGCATGTGACCTTGTTCTCTTGTTGATTAATTTTAGGGACTACTGGATTACATACAACCAAATACATTTTATACTAAATTTCACTATTAGTCAACAATGTTCTATCTCAACCCAAATAGTGTCATATCACTCGTATAATATCCATGGGTCTTTCAGGAGCAGAATCATCATAATTTGTTTCACCCCAGTCAGACATAATTTTCCAAGTTAGCTTTAATTTAGAGTTTTTCTCTGCAGAGAAGAATGTTAAATTAGATCTGTATGATATACATAATTGTTTGAACAATGGGCAATTGTATTCTTTTTGAATATCTGTTACTTTCCTATTCCACACACTTTCTAAAATGCATTTTTGTTTGACTCCACCTATATAAATTTCACAATTAAGTAAGTATTGCTTTATAATATCTTCAATATTCTCATACTCCATAAATCCACTCTCCAATTTTAAACTGTGGTGGTGATTGGTAACCCATCTATTAGTTTTCTTGAATTTGTGTTATATATTTCCAGTCGAATGGTGATTTGAGGACTGAATAAAGTAGTAATTTTTTCAATATCAGTAATAGCTAATTCTTTAATAATACATTTTTCTGGATATTTAAATCCTTGTAAATTGCAAAACATCTCGCCAGAATCATGGTTCATTGTATACTGACTCAAGCCATTAGTTTCTCCAGCTTATCTCTTACATGGTAAATTGCTAATCTATCATGAATTATCAATGTGTAAGCTTGCATTTTTTTTTTCATGGAACGGGTGTATTTGAAATTATTTCCATTTGTGAATCAATTACATTATTGGTAATTGTGGGGTTTTGTTTGCTTACATCAAATACAAATAATGCTTATTTATCATTAAATGTTTTGCATTCTAGTGTTGGTGATATGGTTTTGTTAATATGCTTTTCCTGGAACTTTGTATACATATAACAGCAAATAAGAAATATGCCATTTGTAAAGTACATCTTTGAATTCACATAGTGGTAGGCTTGACTGTTTATATACAGTTTAATATATTTTCATATCACAATTATCGAATAGTGATCTGTCTGATTTTAAATTGTTTTGTCAGTTTTTTTTTAAATAAATGATTATATTTTTGGTTTTTCTGTCGAAAAATCCTATTTCGCACTCCACACTATTTTTGAGCCAGTGGTACAGTTGGAAAAACCTCTAAACCCCACAATCTGAAAGCAATATCTAGATTCTTTCCTTTTTCGATATATTTTAAGAGATTTGCACATTCACTAGCGTTAATTTCAATATGTGGCATCAACCATTCGACACTACTTTATTCAAATGTGTTACCTTCCTTGTTTTTAGCCGAATCAATTGAGGCATTTATATGTATATAGCCAAACAGAATAACTAATTCTTGTTTAGCATTTAATATGGTGTCTTTACAGACTTCTGCAAAGCCCAAAGCCATATTTCATGGTATAACAACTTTGCATTTTTCATCTGGATTTATTTGTAGTGAGCTATCAATAACTTTGCTCGACCCAGCCATAATCCCTGTATAAATATTGTTTACAGTTTGCAAGAGATAGGTCTTTATTGTAGAGGTAATTCCAACATCTTGTATTTGATCGATTTCCACACAATTGAGCAGTTATGCAATTCTATCGATTATGTGAAGTATTCTTTTTCTTACAATTTTTTTAGTTACTGGATTACTTCCATCAGCTGTTTTTTTAATTGTTCCTCTAAACCTTAAACTTGATTTTGTTGGTAATGTGTATAATCGCAATTTTGTATACAAATTCTTATTTACAAACAAAATGTATATGGACCTGCTCGAAAAGGTTCATACGCATTTATTTCTGTGCTGTGAGTGCATCTTCATAACTGATTGCTTCTTCAACATTAAGTATGTCTTCCATTTCTATTAACTGTATATCCTAATTCTTTTTACAAAAACAATATGTTGCCTCATGTTAACTTCATGGGTAACTTATTTGAAGTGAGTATTTTATGCTGCCATTTCTGTCTTTTTATGGTTACTTTCTTCGAAATACAACTTCTTAAAAGAACCACCTACTTTACATCCGTATTTACTCTTATACACAATACCCATTATGATTGCAATGCTCATGGAATGCAAGTGTTTATATAGATTTTTTAAAATGTAAATTAACAGTAATTTCTTTGTTTAAAAAATTAATAAGTTAACTATCTTGATCGACAATTGTAACAGCTATTTCATCAACACAATTCTCTATTACTGGAAGATACATTAAATTATATTGTTTTTCAATTATTTTATATCGTGGAGCCACTGCAGATGTGAATTCACATATTGGAATTGTCGGTATCAGACTCAAATATGAACATCCTACAATATTAACATTTATACAACATACATTTTAAGATAATGTATTTACCTGTTTTGATGATTTATGCAATTGATTAGTGGTATACACTTTCCATTCGTAACCTAACATATCTGCAATTGAATTGTTTTCCAAGATATTGATATCGACATTACTATACATCACACTAGTCAATGTATTTGGATTATCATGCAAATTGGAAATGTACATTATGAGGTAATGCTGCTTTAATAAACATTTCTAAATCATCTGACTCATAAAATCCTACCAGTAACACAATCTTGTATGTTTTTTCTCTAATATTGACCATAAATGATTGGTTGTGCGTAGCAATGTTTGGAATGATGTTGTAAGTAACAAATTACATTAGACATATTTGCCATTTTCCATGTAACTCCAAAGCTGGGAAATATACCACATGCAATTGCTGTGAATTGCCACTTAATATCAACTTAACTGACATATTACTAATATATTTTATACTTTTATACTATATTTTATTATATATAATATACTATATATATAATATACTATAATATATTTTATACTAATATATATAATATAATAATACACTTACTTGTATTTAGAGCAAAAAATGTAGACATAAATATCCTCAATTGATTGTATTTGATAATTGTTCAATTTGAAATTGTACATTAAATGTGTTTTATTTAATAATTACGTATTTCAATTGGAGGGTTTAAATCACAGAAACTGTTGTAACACAATGATTGATTTATGTTTACAATTAATGCAACACAATGTGTTCCTTCAATTTGTTTCGAATCAAAATTAACTATCATACAATCATGAAGATTTGGTTTCTTTGGTAAATCATCTCTCATTTACACATCTTGGAAATAGGGAATATCCAGTTTTTTTACAAATACAAGAATATCTTAGTTTGCTAATTCACATTTTGGAAGACTATTTAGGACTTTCTGGTTTTTTTTTTGGGGGGTGGGAGATTTTTTTCTTCCTTGCCCAACTTAAAATGGTTTCAAATACATTCCTTTACCTTTTGATTTAACTGCTGTACGAATTGCCGAAACTCCTCCGAGGATTGATCCAAGAGCTGTTATTGCTTGAAACCGGAAATGGATTATTCTTCCTTTCTTTGTTTTCTGTTTGGTTTTACATTTTACACCCATACCTCTCTTCACCTTTACACATAAATCTATCCACAACACAAGCTCCAAGCTTTTCACCTGTAAATGTAAATGGATTCTTCCTAATATTTGCTACTTTATCGGCTAGAATCATATCTTCTATATGTCTTTTTTCCTAATTGTTTGTAGATCGTAA
Organism: Dryococelus australis; assembly: GCA_029891345.1. Taxonomy (NCBI): domain Eukaryota; kingdom Metazoa; phylum Arthropoda; class Insecta; order Phasmatodea; family Phasmatidae; genus Dryococelus; species Dryococelus australis. The sequence continues at coordinate 15,345,533 of CM057005.1, forward strand.
ACTATATTTTTTCTTTACAAGTATTATCCAAAGAGTTTATCCCTTGATTGTTCTGTGCAAAATGTGACTTTTTTATGTTTGGAAAGAGAAGTGCATTTTTTTGGTGATTATACCAACACTTCCCCTATATAAAGGCATATATAGGTCTGGGTTTGACAGTTTTATACTTACTGAGCAAGAATAATGAGTATTTAAAAGTTTGAACATTGTGGTATAAAATGTAATCATTACAATACCTGTTCAATGAAAAATCGCGATGGGAATAATGTGATTTTAATGGACATATATTATGTAATAAGGGTATGGCTGTGAAAGATACTGACGTGGTAAATAAACATTATGTGTAAGACTTAAATACTATCACATTGAATGTATTTAAATTGCCATCAAGTGATATTCAAGAGAAATCAATAAAGTTAGTTTATGGGAATGATAATGTTTATAAAAACACAAGTGTAGTTGCAAACATTTTTACCAATATTCTGTATGGGTTGCAGAGGTGTGAACTTGGAATAGGAGAATGTATAAATGGATTAATTAAGGACTTCATTATTACGATAAACACAATGCTTACAACACAACTTGCAGAATTGCAAAATAATCTAAGAGTTGTAATTAATGAAGTGGTAACTGTTGCTATTACAAAATAACTTAAAACCCAAATCGAAGAGATGATGTAATATATACGTGTTAAATAGATTAATAAAAAAATATTTTAGTTATGCTAACATATCTGAGAAAACAAACTAATGATTTGGAAATTTGAATAAATTATTTTATTAATTATTTGGGAGTTAGAGAGCTAAATTAGATCTTGTTTTAAGTAAAATCGATAAGATTGAAAAAGCGCAAACTAAAGGATCTAGTGTGGCAATGACTTAATCATATATAAATAGTTTGAATTTAATTTTTAATTCAAAGAATTACTTCGGATTTACATAACGTTATATATGCTGTGAAGGAGAAATATTTACAAGTCAAACGAGCTTGTATGGCACAAGATGTTTTATATGAAGAAATATTTAAACCTGTTATGAGTAGAATGGATAAATTTAATTCTGTGTTAAATAGGCCTAATGAAACAGCATTGGAAAATAAAATGGAAGAAGACCTTTAACAAAGAAGAACAAAAAGCAACACCTTTGTTATTTAACACATTGTTATTTAGCTTTAAAACAGTCTTCGGCTATGTCCGATACAACATTTGGTGTTTAACGATATGACAATGTCTGGTTCCTGGGAGATACTGTAATTAGGTTTTTGTCTGAGAGTAGAATTGAAATAGGTGATTATGTAACTGATGTCAGTGAAGTGCTGTTTGAATTATTGTTTAAAAACTTTCCAAATGGATATTCTGACACTGATTTGCAGAAATATAAAAAACTTATACGTCGAACCAATGCTAACATTCGTACAGCAGATGAAAACCACCGGAAAATACATTTAATAACCAATATTGTCGGAAGTGGAATATATAAAGATGAAGTTGGTGATCGGTTTTCTCCTGTATATTGGAACAATCCTAATGAATTGGTCTATAGATTAAATATTCTCATCGCTTCGAGAGAGAGTCTGGGAATAATTCATATATGAACGAAATTGTTTCTATTATTGAAGAGCAAATGGAAGATGGTTATATTACCAATGAACTTCAGTAAGATTGCTCAAGAGCTTCATGTCCCTGCAAAGAAAAGATATCCTAGAAGAAGAGTTATAACTCATGGTTTAAATGATCTTTTTCAAGCCGATTTGTGTGAAATGACATTGCTTTCCACATACAATAAGGGATACAAGTATATTTATACTGCAATAGACGTTTATTCAAAATATGGTTAGGGCACACCTTTGAAAATAATTACTAAATATATCAATCACTATGCAAAATATTCGGAACTTAAACCAGTGTTGTGGAACAATACAGAAAATTGATTAAGCAGTTAATATATGAGCATTTCACATCGATGAGGATTTACAAATGGGTGGACATTTTGCCTGAAGTTCCAAATATCATAGAACTGTCAAGATGGCGCCTGAAAAATTAATGGACAATACTTTGATGAAAAATGTGTATAATAATATTAAAGTAATCGAGAGAAAACAAAGTTCAAAGTTGGTGAATATATGTGAATTTCGAAGCAGAAAGGAATATTTGAGAAAAAATTTACAGTTAATTGGTTTTATGAAATATTTAAAATTATTTCAATTAGACAAATATTTCCCAGACTGTTTTCTAGAATTATCTAGAAACCTATGATGGAGAGCCTATAAAAGGCAGTTTTTACAAACATCAATTGCACTAAAGTCAGTTCTTCAAATGAATATTTGATTGATAAAATCATAAAAAAGGGGGAAAAGATATGTACTTTGTTCGATGGAGGGGTTTCTCAAAAGCATGTGATTCGTGGGTTAAGAATCAAGATCTTAAAAGATTGTACTACAATGTTTGTAAAATTATGATACTAAATAGAATATTTTCAATTATATTTGATGTGTTTTTTTTTTATTTCATAAACTTGTGGATAGGGATTGGATGTGCTATTTATTCTGCAATCAAGCCACTTGTTGTTTGGCTTATTGTTTCGTTGGATTAGCATTTGAGTGATAATTCGTTACATTTATTTCCTTTATTTATGATGTAACTTGTTGTGTTTGACTCCTTTTAATTGTGACATAATTCGCATTTAGGTGGTAATCCATTATATTTTTATAAATAATTCAATTGGTATCTGTGTTAGATTGGTTTAATTGGTGAATCGCTTTTAGGCGATAGTTCGGTGTGTTTGATTTGTAATTCAATTTGTTGTGTTTGGGTGTTAAATAGTTACATTTGATATGTAATTCAGGTTCGTATTTGTATCTCGTGTTCATTAATTGCTTTTAATGGTACATTTCTTGGAAATGGGATAAAATTTTGTGGAACTTTACAGCTTAAAGACATTTAGGATGTAATTCCATTTTAATGTTATTTATAATGTATTTGAAACATGATATATTATATTTCTTTGAACTTGGATAATGTTTCCCGGCATTTGTTTCTCAGATTAGATTTCTATGGGAATTTATGTTTCAATGTCGCAGTTCTTAGATATAGAATAATGTTTCCCTGGAGTTTACAGTTTAATTTAATTATTTTTAGTATGTGAGTGTGCTCAATTAGTATTATTAATATTGAGTGTAAAACGATATTTCCTCGCTGAAAATTTTCTGGACAAAAAAATCATTATTCAATTTATGAATACATTTTAGCGATGTCAACTACTCTAATCTTTCTGACAGTGTACAGTATTTATATTCTTGCCGGTATAAAATATTTTTTTTTTGACAGTGTTAACTATTTTTTATTTTTGCGGTGCACACTACATTAATTTTTGAAGTTGTCGAGTAATTCACATCTTAAGATGTAAAGTGTTTTATCCATTTTTGCTATTCAATGCAATAGTGTGAGTTTAAATTTCATTGCAATATTGTAAATGCAGTCCACCCAAACCATCAAAAAAGTTGTGAAAGATAGATGAGGCGAGCCAGGTCATGAAGCAGTGTATTTTGAGAATGGTAGCTGTGAGCCAAGACGATGCGCATCGCAGAGTAGTGTCGCAGGAGTGGAGGGAGTGGAGGGGAAGTGGCGAGTCTCCCTCCCTACTCGCTGTTCCATGCAGCGAACATGTGATGGAATCGCGGTGGTGGGCCACTATTGGGGATAATGGGTGAGCTGGTCTGGTTTGCTAGTGCTTGTTGTGGTCAGCGATGATTTTCTGAAATTCGCTTCATTCAATAGTCTTGTCCACATCGTACACTGCTCCTGCCCTGCGCACACGTCCCATGCGTTCTCAGCTCTTGTGCGCTTTGAATTTTCTTACACTGCTCTGCACGTCCTCAAATCATGTAAGCTGACTTTCACCCTCTAACCACACCCTCAGCTTGCTACCTCTCTCTACCCTTGTCTGGGTATCATTTATAAACATGTCGTAGTCGACTGCCTTTCCCAAACACACAAATTATTTATTTACAATAAATTTGGAACAAATTATTACTTAACATAGAATACTAAAATTCAATGAGATTACATTATATTTTCCTAAATGATAGTGTATCTAAAAATCTAGGTTGGAAAGTTTTAGAATTGAAACTTGGATATTTTGCTCACGTAGAAAAAACTCTACATGCAAAATATGCATAAATATTTAAAAAATAAGATCGAATATGTATGTTTTCCATCACCCCTGAATTTAAACACATTTGGTTTTTACGTAGTTTTTCAAAAGGTGAAAATCTTTTACTTCTGTATTGCCTAAATCGAATGATGTATGTTTGAAAAAACAGTGTTCTTTCAACATTTAAAATTTAGTGAGTCAAAATATATCTTGTGCGACATTATACATGGATTACTTTAAACTTAAAATTAAATAGTTTACTGGAAACTTGGATAAACTTAAAGTTTACTGGTTGAAAAATTAACTTTTTGGATTAAAATATAAAATTTCTTGCAATTTTATCTAGGGATTAAAATATCGGGTAAGATTTAATTCCTAGCATTCAGGGAAATCATTGGGACTTGGGTAGCAAAATTTTATTTCGCTGGAAGAAAAACAGACTTTGGGTTGGAGAAACCTCCATTTCTGGACAAGTTAACAGGCGAAAGTAAAAGTTTGTGGGGCAGAGGGGCGAGCAGAGTTAGGAAGACAGGTCAACACTTTTGGGTGAGTTCGAAATTCTCTAGCCCGAGTGGTGTTTGGCAGGTGGAGAGTACCCGACATTGTGCAAAAAGATACGCTCTGAGGTGGATGGGTGGTGGCGAGGAGGGGGACTGGGGTGCGTAGCGCTCTCTGTGGACAGGGCACAGGTATTTCCACCCACAGCTCAAAATCGCCATTTTAGTTTGTCGTAAACATTTGTTCTGGATACATGCCGCACTGATAATCCTCTTCACCACCCACGTTCAGTATTCTGAACCATTTCCCAATAGATATATCGGTTGGCCGGAGGAAAGTGTTATGAGGCCAGGCATCGTCTACCATTGCGAAGTGTGTCGACATCCTGTGAATACCACCCAAATAACCAGCGCGGGACGCCCACATGAAGGCCCCCTCACATACACGTCAGAATATGAGGAGGAGTTCCTAAAGATGGAGGTGCCTACGAAACAATGGGTAAGCTAAGCACAAGCTCTCCTTAAGGCGAAGGCTTTGGAGTGGTGGAACCACATACGGTGAATTCATCACATATTGTAGCCATCACTGTGCCAGCCCAGCCACTCAGTTTACTGGCGAGAAAGTGTTGACACACATAACCACATAATTCTATGGGAAAACGCAGGTCATGGATGACGAAAATAAGATTTTCCATAAGGCCCGAGGTGCAGAAATGCAAGCGAATTTACCCAGACAGGGACAAAGAGATATACGTCAGTGAAATCTGCCGCATGTTACTCCCAAAGATGCGAAATCTGTAATTATTCCCGAGGTTGCTAACGGTGGACGAATTTTTTGACCTGGCAAGGGAAGTCGAGAAAAACTTGAAGGCCCAGGCTGTGCTCCACCGGCCACGAACTAGTAAGCCAACTGAGAAGGGTAAACAACCCGAAAAGAAAGCGGAACATACCCCGCTTCCACCCCGCAGCAAAGTACTGCCGAAATGCTTGTTTTGCCCGGAATGCCATTACAATAAAGGTTGCCCACAACTCCTCTGAGTCAACAGCTCAGTCTAGCGCAGGGGGAAGGACACGAAACTACCAACCGGGAAACACCATGACCGGGTGCGAAGCGGGCCTCCACCACCAGACAAGGAAGACCATCTAGGGAAGGAATATCGAAGTAGAAATCTATTGGGAAGAAAATCCTCGCAGTGCTAGACTCCGTGTGGCGGCATCAGGGAATTTTGTGCGGAGAGATGTTCTGACTACAGTAAACAATGATACGCCTATTTACCTGAACACAGTTTCTCTCACCCAGCGAGTATTGTATAAATTATGGAATAACTTACTGTTGCGATTTACAGTTTTATAATTGCTGCTTTGTAATTCTCCACAAAAGAAATTTTTCATCGAATATCTGCATTAGGCAATGTTTAAGCATTCAGTACATATCCATGAAATGTTATTCATGCTTGGATTCTGCGTCCGCGATACGAAGCAATCGAATACGGTGCAATATGTGCAATGCAGATGTCTTGTAGTGTAGTAGGTTATATGATTACTCAGCTTGTATCTGACTTGTTCGCAGGGAAGTTTCGCAAAGCGTATTCCTTGCCAAAATACATCAATATTACTTCACAAAGTCTAGGTTCCTCTCCGACAGACAATGTTTCATGTTGATTTATTCTAGCCATACCAAATGTACTTTCAAACGATAATATACTTTTTGGAAAACATTACTGTTGGCAACATTTTCCTATCGATGCTGTGCTTGTTGCTGTACCGATATTACAAAATAAATTCACAACTGTGACTTGTTCATAAGAACCTGTAAAAATTAATTTTAACAATGGCAGTAATCTATATATTGTTATACACGTTACACATCAGATTGAATAAAAATAGGCAATCGTATAAACAACATACAGTATGTATGGCAATTAATAAGTTTTATTATCCTCAGAGAAAACGTCTTTTGATTAATAACTCCGTAATTCTGTTCCAACGTTAGAGTGTAGGTACCAGGAAAGAATCATGAAATGGTTTTTACTTACAACACCCAATTCTTATCACAAACTCTATACAAGTATAAGTGAATGTACTAGAGAAGAGCCATGCAATTCATGACATGAGCAGTAATGTAGAAAATTGAAAGACTAATTTGCATAGAATACAGACCTATTAAAAATTGATCAAATATTTTATGTATATTTAAATACTTTAAACATTGCTATTATTTGCACGGCCAATTTATGGGAAACATTATTTACCCGCAAAGGACAGCATGTAATGTAGGCCTATTCGTGTGTGATGTAATGCATAAGCCTCGAAATAATAAATTTATATGAAAGTTCAAATTGTGTTAAACGGTTTGAATATTATTTGGATAATTTTGTACAATATTTATCTGTCCTCATTTATGACATGATTTGAAAACGAACTTCTTTGTATGTGTAGTGAGGAATGCAAACTGAGTAGATACATTATAAGATCAAATCACTGGGCGAAATAAGCAAAATTGGTAATAAATGGAAAAACAGTAAAACATTTTCAAGAAATGTTGCTGATCTTATTGGCATGGGATAACTGATTGAAAGTGGTGAAAAATGTCTTGTAAGACATGAGGAAGAAATAATTTTTTTCATTTAAAAAAAAAACGTAAGAAATGCTTAACTTAAAATGATAACCTTGCTTCATGCATTGAATAATGTGCTGAAACACATTGCTCAGTTCAAGTATAGAGGTTCCGCACTTCTGCACATATATCGCACTGCATACCCACTCTTATAGTTTTTGTGGTTTGTTTGTACATTTGAGTGTTGTTTTCACCGCAAAGCATGAACTTCTGAAAGCCCTGCTAAGTTTCTACTTTCAACCCTTTGGTTGCATATATCTCCTCGTACCTCTATAAATGAACTCTGCCAAAGGACTTAGAGCTTGTATTTACATCAGCTGGCTCATAAACTGTCCACAGAGCGCTTCCAAGTATGTGCTACTTTCCAATGTTAAAACTGCCATAAAGAACAGCACTTTTTTGATAATAAAATAATTTAGTGGAGAGTTGGGTAGCTGCGGACACTTAAGTATTATTGAATGAATCACAAAATTTACTGTATATATTTTTCAAATCCATCTGAAAGCATTATACTTGAAAAACATTATATGCACACATTGGCAATGCAAAATCATACAATGTGGAAACATTTGTTAATTAACATTATAATGGAAAACAAGTTTTTTTTTTTACTGTGATTATAATGGCCGGGTAGCCCCTGACACATCATTTGTTCATTATGCACATATCACAGTAAAATGATACATCATCTGGTTCAACCAAGCACATTCTTCCAGTGCCCAGACCTTACATGTACAGCACACAATCTATTTTTTTTTCGAAAGTTTCACAGCAAATTATGCACATTGTCTTCTTTGCCAGTGAAGAATTTTTCTTTGACATTTATTTCTGGCACTGTTTCGACGTTGTCTTTCACACATACAATAAATAACCTTTTGCTGGATTTTCTTTGCCTCAGAATTTTGAATGTCTCTCGTGTCTCAAACTCCACTGCTTCTTTATAAGAGGTTGAAGTTAAGATTTCACTTTCTTGATCTTTTCTTGTACGAGATGCTTTTCTTCTGTCACTGGCATCTGAAAAAGGTGACTGAGTTTTTAAAAGTGCTTCTATTTGCTTTGATGTTAAGGTTTTGCATTCTTCTGGAACGCAAAAATTTGTTTTTCTGAGTGATTTCACTTGTTCTGCAGAGTTTTCAAAAAATTGAATGTGTATTTCTGTTGCCTTAGGGAAGTACGAACTGCGAGATTCTTGTTTAGTAAGGAGCCACGATCGCTGAGCGGTTAGTATGCTCGCCTCCACCAAGGCAAACCGGGTTCAAACTGCAGCAGGACCATTCCCGGATTTTCGTATGTGAGAATCGTGACAGAGGATGCCACTGTTCGGCGGATCTTCTCTTGGATCTCCGTTTTCCCCATCCTTTCATTGCGGTGCTGCTCCATACCTCAAACACACTCATCAGCTCTCAAGACCTCGCTGTTACGAGCTGCCTAAAACTCTTTACTCGCTCACTCTATCTTGAATAGCACTTTTTGTAACATGAAAATATCCTGCTGCATCTCTTACACTCATTTTACCACTAAAATCATAGTTCATAGCAGTTTTCATTGGATCTTCACCCCAGGAACCCCTGTTGGTGCATCTTACTTCAAATGTCGGTATGACCTCACAATTGTAAAATACGATCCCATAAAGTTTGTATCGTGTCCTTACCTTCTAGTCATAAATTCGTTATTATTTTCATATCAGACGATGTATCAGCTTTTACCCTCTTCCGAAGTGTCCCTCACTACCCTCATTACAATAGCTCGATCTAATGAATATAACATGCAATACCTAACAATATGCTCATTCCTCTAAGATATGTTAAAAATACATTATATATAATACATGGTTTACACTGAGTTTAATTCTACTTCCCCACCCGTGAAGTAAGATATGTCCAAATATTAACTACGTCGAAGAACTCCTTGCTCTAAAACACAAAATGACGTGCAATACTCACTCCCTTGAACGAATTTCACCTAACTGGGTGCAAACTGTGTCGTACATAAAGAGACTTGAGACCACAGTTGGCCAGCGCTGCCACCTAACAGGAAGTATGTGAACCCCTATGTGTCCGGGGCTACCCATCTCGCCACTATATTTCTTCTTAATTATATGTGAGAAGTCCTTGAAACATAATGGGGCTGCCTTTTTGAATGACTGTCTAAATGCACTTAGTGTATCTTGTTACTATAGTAATTTCTAAATGTAATTACTCGGGAGAAAAATTCTATTATTAAATTTTTCTTCTTGAGTGTACGATTTGATAGACTTATTTAAATGGAACTTACTGTCGTGGCTTGGCGACAAGAAGCAGCAAAAACATATCAAGCCAGCACACAGACATACAAATTCGTTGAGGGATTTTAAAATTAATTCACGCTATTTCTCAGTAGAATAAATCTTTTTGCAGAAATCACCATTCATACTTACTACTTGCATTCAGGGTTCGATAGCAGGTACAATTTGTACCTTTTTAGTGTACGGAAGCGTGGAGGTGCGGTGGTGTCACAGGACGATGATGCCGTGTCGTAGTGTGACACTTATAAGAAGATGCACGAATTTGTTTTCTTGAAGCCGCTGCCTACAGCCGACAAGTAATTTCGCTGTACTAGGCATTATCTTCCATCGATATCGTATTGGTATCGAAGACTTTGTACTGCGGCAACTTTACGGACATTAGCAGCCATTTTCGTAATGTCGACGATCGATTTCTCGTCCGAGAGTGATGATGCACTCCGAACTGCAGCGGGAGAGTTATTCGAAATGATGGATGCCTCCGTCTCAGGATGATGCAGTGATACACCATCGGAGACCATGGTAGAATCCGACACTGCACCTATAGCGGCATCCGACATCGCAATGGAGACGTCCGTCCGGAGAACCCAGGAAACACCCTTCCAGGCGGTGTCCTTCTAGGGCTCCTGGTCGCCGCCCTTTCGAGGCTTCCAGACAGGTGAGTTGTGTACACGCGACAATATCATCACTGAGGGTTCCCTGCTGCTGGAATCTGTCAACACACCGCAGCGAGAACTTAGATAGCTCGAAATAACTGTTTAACATGTGCAAACAACAACGGCCGGAGACTCACGAAGTGATAGACTCGCCTGTACCGATACTGTACTCACCAGTCTCTGATATTGAGTACACCAATGCCGATAGATGGGAGGACATACATGTGGTATCCGCTGCCTCTCGATGCTATCTCTCCTTCCCATTGGCCTGGCGGGGATGAGATTCTCCAGTGTTAAATAACTTTGAAACAAAGTTACTCGCAATACGTAACAATGTTGCTGATGTGGATCTAGAACTGACTAACTGTGTGCGTGTTCTTACAGAAGTGAAATGTAACATGGAACGTCTTGTGAAATTATTTCTACCGACCGAGAATCTGCAACTCAATCAGACATTTATACGAATGTAAAACAAATGCGATTTTAAAAGAGGCATGCATATATCCAATTTTTTAGTGTGTTATATGTAATCGGTCTTCGAGTTCAATACATCGACATTGTATTTAACTTTGAACTGTGTGTGTGTGTGTTTAGTACTTTTTTCCCCCGTGTAAAGAGAAACATAAGTAAGTTTTAAAAAAAATCTGTATATATTAAGCTTGCTTTTCTCCTGGAGAAGGGACAAGTACGTGTAATATAATTTTATTAACAGTTCTCACTAATTACAATATTAACAAAACTTTAATTTGATGCATATTTTTTAGTTTATTTCTTTATTATTACAACAAATAACTTACGACATAATTTCGCGAATAGGCATTTAATGAAGTGTATTGACTTTTAAAAAAAATGCGCACTGAATGATTGGACTGTTACCGACATATATTATCTACCTCTTGAAAGTGTGTGAAGACGAAAGGACAGCAATAATGCTGACGGAGAGGAGTGCTCACATGGTGACCTTCATTTTGCCATGCAGCGCAAGGACAAAACCAGCCTCTCTCTGTATCGCTTGTACGCAGCAACAGCAATGCATAATCATTTTTTAAAATGATTTTAATAAGAATAAAAATTTATTACACAAATACTTGTAACATAAAAAAAATTGTTTTACATGGTAGCCTATATAGACACATCATACTTACAAATAAAATTGAAATAAAAATATATACATACATTGTATTTACACAAAACACGCAACATAAAATAGTTTACAAGATAAACATATTCAATGAAAAAATTTTCACAACACACGTGAAAGAAGATATTTTACAAAATAAATATATCTACTTACAAAAACAATAAAAGAAAAATGATGTGGTACGTAATAATAGTTTTTCTTCCACCTAACATACATTTCTACCCCCATTCATACTATTAATCACGTACGTCGATATGTTGTTTACACTATAGGACTTGTGCATGTCCACAACTAAAGTTAAGGGGGAATGAGGTTTTTTCATCACTTGGGTTTTTCTATAGATAGAGCAAAACTCATATGCACAAGCACATATGAGCACATCTGGCCATGCGTTCGGTGGCGTTGTAACCTCCAAACTGTGTCAAGCATCATCACATCGTTACGAACATATTTTAAAAAGTTTATATACATTTTTTTTTTTATTTCGTGAATAATTTCGCAATTTTCTCTGTCGTACTTGGTTGAACGTCTTTCACCCGTAATTTCTATTTTTATATTTCCCAATGTTAGTGGGGAACTTTGTTTGTGGACGGCATAGATGAACTGCACACTCGTCACTATCGCAATCTTGCACTGTTAATTCAAACGCCCTACCATAGATGATTCTCCTTTCGAGGAGGAGGAAATGAAAATGTTCGTCACATCGCTCCACTGTCACAGTAACTGACGGCTGGTCCGTGTAGGTTACGTCGTGCAGTAGAGGAGATATACTTGTGTATTTTCTCTGGATTGAACTTGCCGTCGGGACATGCTCAGTCGTTGCGAGAAGACTTGGTGAAAGTTACCAGCCTTGAGCCTAGGTACACTTCGCACACATAAGGCGCACAGGCGCAAGTATTTCCAGTCTGGAAATACTTGCCTTTACACTACGTGGTTACGTCGATCACATTTCTCCTGCCATTTACATACGTAATTATTTTTACTTTTTCGGAAAAGTTCGTATGTTCGCTTACGTGAACATTACAATTTTGTTTTACCAACTCCTCCAGAGAATAAGGAAGCGTAGAGTCGGGCATAAATTGTACACATAACAGTTTTTATATTCGCACATTAATGTGTTCAGCACATTTGAACTTATCGTAGCAGCATAGCCAGTGAATTGCACCGTCGCAAAATGGAATTAGCAGAATGTTTCTAGCATCTCGAAAACGTACGCTTCTGTACCCCCAATTCAGTTCACTGTGCTTGCTCACGTCTTCTGAACTAAATGGCGAGCATTCGGCGACCGTCACTTCTATTTCGTCTTTGATGTGACTGTCTTCGAAGTAGCAGCTGATGGTGTTCACTGCGAAGCTGTGTGAGAATACATTGTAGGATGAATACGGGGGGCTGTGGGGTTGTCTGATGGGTGTGGGCTGCCTGCCGGTATTGCTCCTCGTGTCAATGACGTGCAGATGAGCTGAAGAATATTATATCCATTTTATTCTGCATTACTGCAGCTTCCCTCTGTACTTGACTAAATGGCCTCCGTAAATTAAACAGATGTTTTATACCTTACAAGTTTCGAAAATGACCACCGGGCTCTCCTCTTGAAATAGCGAATAAATTACAACTCTCCCGACGGGCGCTCGGGGTGCATCTTATGAAGTGTTTAATTTTGGCGAAGAGGGGGAGGGGCATTAAATATTCGCGATTAAAGTAGTAGGTTGCCGATGGTGGTGATGAAGATTTCCGAAAATGCACGAGAAATTCTCCAATCGGGAAGAGGGAGATTGCCACTTGGGTTGAACTAAGGTGAGTAATTAGCCAATGAGAAGCATTGGCAACGTAATAAGCCAAACTGAAAGATTGGCGGGATGGAATGGACGTGACCAATTGGCGGAGGACTGCCGACTAATTAACCAGTGAGAATAGTTGGTGCTATATTTAGCCAATCGAATAGGTTGTTAGTGTTAGAACGGAGTCATCTGAACAGTCCAACAAAGATTTCCGAAGACACCAGAGAAAAATTTGCCAATAAAATATATTGGAGGAGATGGAGTGACTACGTAATTGGTTGAACGAATTTGAGTAATTGGTGGAGGGGATCGACACACCTCTTATACATTAAATAAACATAAACATATATGACCGTCACATGGTTGTCGAATTAATACACTAGCACCACGTAGGTGTTAAAAAAAAAATGAAATCCAATTTGGTGGCTGTGGCACTTCCTAATATGGCAACAGAGCGAACATGACTAATTGGTCGAGTCGCCTACCAATATGGCAGACGAACGAAGGGAGAGTATACCAATAGGGCGGTCAACTATCAGGATGGCATCCATGAAGCCTAAATTTTTAAATAATATTTTACGTCTTTCTTTTAAATGAAAAAAATTATTTCTTCCTCATGTCTTACAAGACATTTTTCACCACTTTCAATCAGTTATCCCATGCCAATAAGATCAGCAACATTTCTTGAAAATGTTTTACTGTTTTTCCATTTATTACCAATTTTGCTTATTTCGCCCAGTGATTTGAACTTATAATGTATCTACTCCGTTTGCATTTCTCACTACACATACAAAGAAGTTCGTTTTCAAATCATGTCATAAATGAGGACAGATAAGTATTGTACAAAATTATCCAAATAATATTCAAACCGTTTAAAACAATTTGAACTTTCATATAAATTTATTATTTCGAGGCTTATGCATTACATCAGACACGAATAGGCCTACATTACATGCTGTCCTTTGCGGGTAAATAATGTTTCCCATAAATTGGCCGTGCAAATAATAGCAATGTTTAAAGTATTTAAATATACATAAAATATTTGATCAATTTTTAATAGGTCTGTATTCTATGCAAATTAGTCTTTCAATTTTCTACATTACTGCTCATGTCATGAATTGTATGGCTCTTCTGTAGTACATTCACTTATACTTGTATAGAGTTTGTGATAAGAATTGGGTGTTGTAAGTAAAAACCATTTCATGATTCTTTCCTGGTACCTACACTCTAACGTTGGAACAGAATTACGGAGTTATTAATCAAAAGACGTTTTCTCTGAGGATAATAAAACTTATTAATTGCCATATATACTGTATGTTGTTTATACGATTGCCTATTTTTATTCAATCTGATGTGTAAAGTGTATAACAATATATAGATTACTGCCATTGTTAAAATTAATTTTTACAGGTTCTTATGAACAAGTCACAGTTGTGAATTTATTTTGTAATATCGGTACAGCAACAAGCACAGCATCGATAGGAAAATGTTGCCAACAGTAATGTTTTCCAAAAAGTATATTATCGTTTGAAAGTACATTTGGTATGGCTAGAATAAATCAACATGAAACATTGTCTGTCGGAGAGGAACCTACACTTTGTGAAGTAATATTGATGTATTTTGGCAAGGAATACGCTTTGCGAAACTACCCTGCGAACAAGTCAGATACAAGCTGAGTAATCATATAACCTACTACACTACAAGACATCTGCATTGCACACATTGCACCGTATTCTATTGCTTCGTATCGCGGACGCAGAATCCAAGCATGAATAACATTTTATGGATATGTACTGAATTCTTAAACATTGCCTAATGCAGATATTCGATGAAAAATTTCTTTTGTGGAGAATTACAAAGCAGCAATTATAAAACTGCAAATCGCAACAGTAAGTTATTCCATAATTTATACAATACTCGCTGGGTGAGAGAAACTGTGTTCAGGTAAATAGGCGTATCATTGTTTACTGTAGTCAGAACATCTCTCCGCACAAAATTCCCTGATGCCGCCCCACTGAGTCTAGCACTGCGAGGATTTTCTTCCCAATAGATTTCTACTTCGATATTCCTTTCCTAGATGGTCTTCCTTGTCTGGTGGTGGAGGCCCGCTTCGCACCCGGTCATGGTGTTTCCCGGCTGGTAGTTTCGTGTCCTTCCCCCTGCGCTAGACTGAGCTGTTGACTCAGAGGAGTTGTGGGCAACCTTTATTGTAATGGCATTCCGGGCAAAACAAGCATTTCGGCAGTACTTTGCTGCGGGGTGGAAGCGGGGTATGTTCCGCTTTCTTTTCGGGTTGTTTACCCTTCTCAGTTGGCTTACTAGTTCGTGGCCGGTGGAGCACAGCCTGGGCCTTCAAGTTTTTCTCGACTTCCCTTGCCAGGTCAAAAAATTCGTCCACCGTTAGCAACCTCGGGAATAATTACAGATTTCGCATCTTTGGGAGTAACATGCGGCAGATCTCACTGACGTATATCTATTTGTCCCTGTCTGGGTAAATTCGCTTGCATTTCTGCACTTCGGGCCTTATGGAAAATCTTATTTTCGTCATCCATGACCTGCGTTTTCCCATAGAATTATGTGGTTATGTGTGTCAACACTTTCTCGCCAGTAAACTGAGTGGCTGGGCTGGCACAGTGATGGCTACAATATGTGATGAATTCGCCGTAGTGGTTCCACCACTCCAAAGCCTTCGCCTTAAGGAGAGCTTGTGCTTAGCTCACCCATTGTTTCGTAGGCACCTCCATCTTTAGGAACTCCTCCTCATATTCTGACGTGTATGTGAGGGGGTCTTCATGTGGGCGTCCCGCGTTGATTATTTGGGTGGTATTCACAGGATGTCGACACACTTCGCAATGGTAGACGATGCCTGGCTTCATAACACTTTCCTCCGGCCAACCGATATATCTATGGGGAAATGGTTCACTGCTCATAAAGCAGTACACCATTCGTTCATCCTGTCCTTGGCAGGCTATCCAACCACTGTATGCAGAGTGACGTTTTTTCAGTCTTCGCATCTGAATTCCAGTCCATCTGTATAGCATGGTGCATCTTCCCATCCTAAACAGGAATAGTGGAAATCGGTTTCTGCAATGGGCGTGTGGTATCGATGTTTCCCGGTGCCGGTACATGTGGTGGGATGACATTTTTCGATGGAGGCGCCGACCATGATGGCTTCACAGTTTTCTGTCGGACTTACTTCGACATCTGGCATGACTATTTGTTTCATGGCGCCCGACTGTTCCTCTGTATTTATTGGTCGCACTGGCCTTATTCTGGTCTTCTACCGAAATAGCAGACTCGCTTGGGCCCCGTGTTGGGCGCCAGAAAATCTCTTGAGGCATGAAGCTCTCGAGTATAGCTACTACTTCATGGTCAGGGTATTTTAGTTACGCTAGGTCACGCACACCAGGATTCGACAGGTGATCTGTGTTTGGTAACACAGCGATATGTCAGACAGGGACACACACTTTCTCCAACCTCCTTGACTTACCAGGATGCTTATTATAAGTTTCGTCGGTAACTGCCGACATCGTCATTAACCTACTGTCTCGCAGCCGACGAAAAAATTCGTCTGATTCAAAACAATATTCAGAGTTACAGGGTAATTTCGGCTTAGCGATTTTCCCCACTCCAAGCTAGACGAGTGTTTGTGTCTATGCACATGGTCGACAATGTACCAACGAAATATCACTAGAATTACTCAATTTAAAATTTCACAAATCAGTAGATACGAATAGTAAGCTTTACATTTTTTGAGCTCGTGAAAAATAGTTTACGATTACAAATATGTATTTTATAAGAAAATAACAGTGTACAGGAAATTTTTATTTTGTGGGGAGTGTGAGAAACTGAGGTTGGTGGCCATGCTGAAATGTATTTTCTTCCCCCTCGTGAGATATAGGTGTTTACGTGTTATGGATGTGGCTCGGGTGTTTAGCAAACTATTTGTGTATGTGAGTAAGAAAATATATGGTCAAGTCTAAGAGGAGGAACGATAGGAGATTTTAATAATAACAGATGTTATGTAAAGCTGTCCTGAATAATAAAGAAATTTACACATTTTAATCGATTACATTAATATTTCTAACCTTGGTGTCCGTCGAAGTGTACCATAGAGCCATGGATGGTGATAATTTTGATTAAATATAAAATAATTAGCATTGACTATGTTACTGGTGCCATACAATTGTTTTTCTTTGGTTAATACATTATGACAGTATCGCTAACCTCTTAACCCTCAGGTATTGAATTTCGTGTGGATTAAATAACCGTCCCTCCCTTTTTATCACATGTGATGCCTGTGGTTTTTAAAACTCCGCTAACCTTCTAGCGCAGAAAATATTTATTTTCTTCACAGGAAGCATATTTAGGTATTTCTAACTCAACCGTTATGTGCTGGGGCCTTATCACCAGATGTAATTCCGGGCCCCACCAAGCCACCATTTCCGGACGATAAACAACTTCTGCTTACAACCAAGTCCAATACACTACTGCAACTCATAACATCCTGTTACAAGTACCACACACTCAAGTGCAAACATGTTGACCACCATAAACTTGTGACCCAGCAACTTAACAAACATAATTACTCCTTTCGGGCATGGTAAAGGGATCACATTGAGAGGTAAAGAAGGGGGAAAGTATTTAACCCTTCTTGCATGTCTTGTCAACCTAAAGTTATTTATATATATTTCTGTATACCATGTTGGACGTTTCCCTAAGGAAGCTCCATAAATTCCGCTATTAATTTTAATTTTAAGATTTTTGAAGTTTCACTTTTGAGTATCTAGTGTGATATCTTTGACATATATTTATATCACTCTGTAAATTTAATAGCATAAAATATATTTTCAAATATTCCTCCCTTTAAATGTAATAGAATGGAATATAACACATACAAAAAAATTACCTTAGTACATTCCATAACAACAATACATTTATTAAGAAAAATAATAAAAACCATAAAACATAATCATGGATTGTGAAATCATGTGTATCACAGATTGAAAAACAATTCCACACGACCATGAATATGCATGTCACCAGTAGTATCAACTAATTTCCGATACAAGCACATCTGATCACCAAGTCCCATCTTCATCTTCTTATGTGAATACATAGATGCATTACCAAAAAAAAACTAATTACAGCAGTATTGTCTGCCTTGCCCTCATGAACTGGAAAAGTCTTCCAACAGATTATCCTGTTTGGATCAATATCACTAATCTCCTTTGGTGCAGACTCCTTCTCGACATGAGATCTTCTGAAGAAACACATTTCCAACAAACCACTACCAGCTTTAGCATATATTCCTTGAATACCAAAACGGTACAAAAAAGACAACATATAACTCTCTTCTATATCAAGGACCTTAACTGTCCAAGACCTATAATCTTTATTGTCATCCTTAGTAAGAGACTCAATATTCCGATAAACCTTCATTGGGTAATAACCAGAAGAACGAATACGCCTCCGATACATGTCTGGATAAAATCTGCAAAAAGATATAGTCTAATAAATTCTGTTAATAATCTTAAAAATTAATATAATGTGCAAATATAAATTAATAAATTAATACATCACATACATACCTCACAAACAAAAAAATGCAAAACAGAAAATTTCAGGGTCAGCACACACCTACTACTTTAACGTACTTGCTCGGCATTTAGCTCACATAGTACTGGCATGTGATAATGCTCACAGCTCAGTGGAGCTGCACACATCCTGGGTTTCGTGAAACAGGAAATTTACAGATTTCCAATTGTATTAAAACCTTAAACGAAAAAAAAATTGATCTCGTCATCGGTACAAGTGAAGAGATTTTGACTGCTCTCGAAACTGAAGTCTTGAGAGCCGATGAGGGTGAAGCAAGTCGAGTAATGAAGCAGCGTCGGATTACATGTCTTCTTATCGCTAATAAACTTGAATTACTTAGTGTATTTGCCACCAGCATTGAATGCCCTGTATTGGGAGATATAAAAACATCCATTTTTGATATAAGCTGCAGACTCCAGCCAGGACCATGCACACTAAACTCCTCAAGCTTGTTAGTTAAATAGGGAATATGTTACTGCCATAAAGATCACCAACATCAAATAAGTGTAGGACAGGGAGGGAATTACATTCAAAATAGAATGTTTCCATATTGTCTTCCTCTGCCGTGAGGGTTTTTGGATACTTGCACACTAATGTTATTGTAATCCTAATAGGTCGGGATGATGATTCAGTTAAATCTATCAGAGGTAGTCTTATCTCATGAAAAAACGAGAAAAGTCCGCATCACTGTTAAACCTATTGTTAACTATCCGCACAATAGTTAACCTCCCTGTGAACGCGCTACTCAGTATCTTGTATCTGAGAGTGGTTGATGAACTCTTTACTGAAGCTGGGGAAGCTGAAATCGAATTAATTTTTATCCTTGAATTAACATATCGACTTTTTGAAGTTAATGAAATAGGTAGAGCTGGAAATTCTAAGTGTGGAGTTAACTATGGTAGTGTTTGTGGTGCTGGTTGTGAACTCTGTGGAGCTATGTGCAGGGGAGGGGGAAGGGGAGAAGGAGAATCAGTGCTGCGCCTTCTACAATGTCTCATCAAATTATCGCTCTGCGTAAATTCTCTCTGGCAGAAATCACACTGAAACTGTTTTCTAGAATCTTTTATTCCACACATCGTTCTTTCATGTCGTGTGTTTCACAAAGGGGTAAATGGTTTCCCACAGAAACAAGACAGCAAAGATGTCATTGCTTCCATACGATTCCCAGTTTATAATGAAACTGTAAGGTGAGCTCCTTTTATAGTCAGCAATAGTCAAGTCTAGGAACCAATTTGATTACATTAATTGTTTCAAACATAAACCATCTGAATCATGGAATGTATTAAATGTACGTTTAAGGAGTATTATGTATTAAATAGCTTTCAAAATTACTAATATTTTATTTAATCAATATCCCACACACAAACCTTTGTATGCAAACATCTTTAGATTTTACTGTTAAATGCGCGAAAACAATGTTTATGTACCATTTGATTGTCAGAATATAGTAATACTATAATGCATGCATTCGTAAAGTCAGTAAAACGGAAAAAATAGTTTCAAACCATTTATTTTGTAACATTTTGCTTACAGAATACATTTTCTCATCACTGGATGTTTACAAAAACACATTTTTTACATAATATTTTTTCCATTCTCTCCTTGGCAATGCTTATAGTATTTTCAACTGTTTGATTGATATCATTTTTTAATGTATTTGGGTGCGTGTAATTTTATACATTCTTGTAAATCTTGAAAAGTTTCATAAACCGGCGAATACACACTTCGATGCTTGCTGGTAGACTTGTATTTGGACACACATGGTATACAGGACATTTTTTCAGATCTGGACAAGATATTAAATCATTGCATTTTTCACCCTTTAAGGGATATATGATATTTTATAACGAAACAGCCCATTGCATATCTCTCCAAAATGACATATAATTCCATTAGACAAACAAGAGTAATTCACAGTTGAGTTTTCAGGGATGACAGACATGTAAATACCAGTTAGTGGAAGAAAGACATGTTTACAGTAGGAACTTCACAAAGATACTAAAACTATTTCCTTCTGAGACAAACTCTAAATGGTTTACTCCAATGTGCAAATAACTTGCTTATATTCAATTTACACTTCGGTTTCTGTTTGCAAAAGCATGTGACCTCGTTCTCTTGTTGATAATTTTAGGGACTACTGGATTACATACAACCAAATACTTTTGATAGTAAATTTCACTCATTAGTCCACAATGTTCTCTCTTGTCCCAAATAGTGCCATATCACTTGTAAAATATCCGCAGGTGATTCAGGAGAAGAATCATCATAAACTGTTTCACCCCAGTAGGAAATCATTGTCCAAGTTAGCATTAATTTAGAGTTTTCCTCTGCAGAGAAGAATGTTGAATTATATCTATATGTTTTACGTAATTGTTTGAACAATGGGCAATTGTATTCTGTTTGAATATATGTTACTTTCCAATTCGACACACTTTCTAAAATGCATTTTTGGTCGACTCCACCTACATATATTTCCGAATTAAGTAAGTTTTGCTTGCTCATATCTTTAAATATTCTCATACTCCATACACCCACTCTCCCATTTAAAACAGTGATGGTGGTTGGTAACCTATCTGTGTGTTTTCTTGTATTTGGGAGTTAGATATTTCCAGTCGAATGGTGATTTGAAGACTGAATATAGTTGTATGTTCTTCCATATCAGTAATAGCTAATTCTTTAATAATAAATTTTCTGTATATTTAAATCCTTGTGCATTGCAAAACATCTTGTCAGAATCGTGGTTCGTTGTCTACTGACTCAAGCCATTATTTTCTCCAGCTTATATCTTACATTGTAACTTGCTAATCTGTCATGAATGATCAAAGTGTAAGCTTGCATTTTTCCCTGGAATGGGTGTATTTGCAATCATTTCCATTTGTGAATCAATTACATTATCGGTAATTGTGTTGTTTTGTTTGCTTACATCAAATACGAATAACGCTCCTCTACTTTTAAATGTTTTGCATACTAGTATCTGTGATCTGCTTTGTTATAATACTTTTCCTGAAACTTAGTATACATATCATAGCAAAGTTTATGTTTAAATCCACATAGGGATAGGCTTGACTGTTTAGATACAGTTAAATATTTTTTTAATATCACAATTATCGAATAGTGATCTGTCTGATTTTAAATTGTTATGTCAGTTTTTTTGAAAACAAATGACAACATATCTTGGTTTTTCTGATCTAAAAACCCTATTTCACACTCCACACTATTTTTTGAGCTGTTGGTAGTGTTGGAAAAACCTCTAAACCGCATGATCTGAAAGCAATATCTAGATTCTTCCCTTTTTCGAAATATTTGAAGAAATTTACACGTTCACGAGTGTTAATTTCAATATGTGGCATCAACCATTCAACTCTGCTTAACTCAAATGTTACACCTTCTTCGTTTTTATCCGAATATTATGTGGCATTCGAATGTGTATTGCCAAATAGAATAACTAATTATTGTTTAACATTTAATATGGTGTGTTTATAACCTTCAGCAAAGGCCAAAACCATACTTAATGGTATAACAAATTTGTATTTTCCACCTGGGGTTATTTGTAGTGAATAATCACTAGCACACCATGTCAGCCTTCACTCCTGGGCCAGCGGTCACTCCACCACTGTTGGTAGGTCCCTGATGTCTCGCGAACTCCACGCTCGATGGACTATTTTGGAGGAAGGGAAGGGGTCACTCCAATGTCACAGTTCCCCCTTTATCTATGGCGTGGAGACTCTGATGTCGGCACTGGAAGAGCGAAGATGAAGTTGGTGCTGTGACTGTGCTGTCCAGTTTTCCGATGCACTCGACGAGAAGCAGGGATGGCCCTGCATCCAATTGCTGCTGTCAGTGCTGAAGTGCTGGTTCGCTTGCACTGCAGTATAGACTGCAGTTAAGACAGGAGTTCAGATTCAAGGGCGTCTACGCCCACACGACGATTGGCATTGGCAGCATGGCTGTACTTTCCCCACAATACCCACAATACCCACACCAGCCACACTGGACTCATCTCATCACATTTCCCCCTGCATTAAACACATGCAAGTCATTATTCCTGATCTAACAACTAGCCTACTTTATCCAACCCTAATCCAGTTAAAGGAAATTACATTTATCCTCCGCGACTAAAGCATAGATTCTCAATGGCCCTCTCCACTCTGCCTTGTTTGCTATGCTCTTCCATCTAGACCCTTCTTCTCTTGAGGTGTGTTTATGGATACAGTTGCGGTCATGGCACTATAACCCTGCTATAGCCACGGCGCATGTATCCATTTATTAAAGAAACACCACCAAAGCCCTTTAGGGGATTGCCCTGAGACGCATCCCATTCTCCAACCGACTTGGCTACTAACAAGCATGCCAGAGGGCACACAGAATTTTTAAGGTGCTCACACTGGTGTAGCGGGATTTGGGGCTCGCCAGGGAAGAAAATTGCAGAGAGCACGTGATGCCACAAGCCACTTCGCAGCGGGTAAGTCCCAGAAGTTATTTGCTGATTGACCGACCAGATCATTTTTCCACCCATAATGCTGCGAGTGACTGCTTTGGAATCGGCAGTGGCGAAGGACCATAAATACAAACAGCTGTTGGATGGGATAAGTGTTGCAGCACATGTGTGTGTATAGAAGTGTGTTTGCACTGTAAATCACAGTGGCATCTCTGAGACATGTGTGTTGCAAAGCCTGCTTCGCCTTGTTCTGTGGTCGCATAGTGCTTCGCTAATTGTTTGTTAATTATTTTGTTAATAATTGTAGTATGTATATTAATTTAGTTCAGTTATATAGTTTTCCCGGGGTTATTTTAATTCGCGTACATAGTTGAGGGCCTGCATTCGGTTTTTAAGAACATTTATGGCAGCCTGTGGGCCAATGTGCCCTTTGGACTCTTGTATTTTTGTGTCTCGTCGGGGTTGCAATCGCCGAGACTAGAAGTTTTCGGGTTGGCATTGTTTGTACAGTAAGTGTAGAATTTTTTCGCCATTTTGACCAAGCGGTCATTTAGTTTTTTCGATTTTTATCTTGTTATGTAGATCTGTAATAGAACCGTATCTAAGTGCGTCTGCCAGCGATTCGCATGCATTTATTTTGCACATCTGCAGCT
Source organism: Dryococelus australis (assembly GCA_029891345.1). Classification (NCBI taxonomy): domain Eukaryota; kingdom Metazoa; phylum Arthropoda; class Insecta; order Phasmatodea; family Phasmatidae; genus Dryococelus; species Dryococelus australis. The sequence goes on from CM057005.1 coordinate 15,369,343, forward strand.
TCTTATGTTGTTTGGTGCTTTGTGCTCAGTGGGCACAGATAACGATGACATGGCTATGACGTCTTATATAGCAAAATTGCTATATTTTAAGTTGTATTACTTAGTCTTTTAGTATTATATAAAGGGCGGAGAGCTTGATATGCACTTCCGCATTTGGAGTCTATATGCGATTCAGTGAGTTTTTTGGTCCATATGACCCTAGTATTTCACAAATCCTTTGGGGTATAAGTTCCCCAAAAAAGTGATTGCGTCGGTTAGCAGCTTTATGTAGTGCTCTGGTGTGACGACATTATTTTAATAACACATTTGTGTTTTACTCTTGGATGGCTGTTAGAGCAGTTTTAGTCTTTGTGTTGCTAGCCCAGTCGTGAGGGCGACTAAATTTGACAGTGGTCATCGGCATAGCAACCGATTGTACCAAATGGGTGGCACATGCTTTCGATAAGTGATGTAATTATAACATTATTATTAATAAATACAGGGCCCAAGGATTTTACCTTGCCTTGTAGAAAATCCAGATAAATGATTTTACTGTCCTAATGTCACCCTTTCGCATTGAAACAGAAATGTCCTGCAGTTTGTAAATCCAGTGGCTAATAATTTAATGTAGGTAATCGCTATTATGTGAATTTTAAATCGCATAAATTATAAAGTAAACCACCATGAAATACTCGATCAAAAGCCTCTCCAACGTCCATAAATACTGCGACTACATAGTCCTTCCAGTTAAGGGTCCGTGTTATATATTCAGTGATTCGCACCAGTTGGTGTGTTGTAGAGTGCTTTTGCCGGAAGCCGAACTTCTCTTCAGGAAGTAAATTATTATTAGTAAGATGGGCGTTAATCCGCCTTAGGGTTATATATTCCGTTACCTTGGAAAGAACATTTAATAGGCTAATAGGTCTGTAATTTTGTGGAAATTTCTTATCTTTGCCTGACTTGTGAAATACAATTCCATTCGCCGCTTTCCATTCGCTTGGAAAGTATTCCAAATTTAGCATAACATTAGTACATGAAGCTAAATACTCAATCGCCAGATCGGGCCTTTTCTTAAAAACAATTGCTTGAATTCCGTCTGCTCCTGGGATACATCCGGCAGATAGCAAGCGTAATTTCGTGCGACTGATTAAGTTCTGGTTCGTCTTTAGTCGGTCGCATTTGTTTTATGTTTAATTCGCTGTAAAATTGTTTTATAAAATGTTTATCAGAGATGTCCTGGTTAGGATGGGATGTATTTTCCAGCTTCAGGAGTGAATGCTGTTCCCCGTATTTGTCAGCAAGGGCGGGACTTTTTCTGTCGTATTTAAAAGGCATTATGTTAAGCCCCTAAATTATCTTTGTGTGGTGTTAGCTTAGCTACTTTAGCATCCCATACACTGGCCTGCCAGAGCATTACTTCCTCTGAAATTACAGCCTGTATTTCGTTAACTCGCACCTTGGTTTGCCGACCTCGGCGTCTAGAATAATGGCGTATTTGGCGGTTTTTCTGCGTAATTAAATCCCGTATGTACTGAGGAAAAGTTACAAGTTTGTTTGTGTGTGTCTTCTTTGCAACACTTTCGGCCACGCCTTTCTGGATGGTGCTTGTAAGGACGGTTATAGCTTCGTTAACATCCCGTGTAGTTGTTAAGAATCGTTATTGATTTGAGGAAAAATGCTCTGTTATGAAGTCCGCGAAACCCAGCCAATTGGCTTTATAATATTAGGTAGTTTTCCTAGGCACATTTGCTTCTGCATTTATATTATAAAATCAATATGAGTTGGCTATTGATCTGATGATATACCATGTTTGACTCGTAGGTGAAACCCAGTAATAAACTGCTTGGCTAAAACAATATCCAGTGCATCAGGATGCTGATTTAAATTAGGTGGGTTAGAAGTAGGTTCATATGGTACCATGACTAGGTAGCTTCTGTTCGCCTGATGCTTTTGCAGGAGCATTCCATTGGCTGTTCTATTTCTTGAATTCGAATTTGGATGTTTGTCAATTATATCGCATATTGCGAGGAAGGTTTGTCATTGGTTGTCATGCAGCTGCGCACTGTTTTCTTTTGCCTGGACTGCTGCTAGCGAGCTGGGTGCGAGCTGGTTCAATTTCACTGTTTTATAAGTGTTAAACCTGGTTCACATAAACGCTAATCATGCCGAACAGACAGAGTGGAAAACTAGAAGAGCCAATTAGAAGCCATCTTCGGTTCCCACACGAGTCGCTCAGAAACCCGAGGACGGCCTCTGATTGGTTGTTCTAGTTTTCCGCTCTGTTTGTTTGGCGTGATCAAAATTTTTTTAATTTTATCTGGAAGCCAACGAAGCCCTGCAGGTTTGTGCGTGGCTCCGTGTTTGCGCCATTTGCCATTCCCATCATGAGCTTATTGATCAAGCATCAGTTGCAAACAGTAATGAACCAGGACCTCTGGGCTAGCATTTGGAGGAGCGCGAATTCCTCTTGGAGGAATTCCATATGTGTTTCTGCCTGGCGTAGCAGGTTGTGCTGATAGCCCAACTGATTCACAAGTCTTACTGTGTTTGTGAAGTAGTGATTGTGCTCGTGTGCACACGTATGCTGTCGCTTCATGTGCAGACAGCACTCCATGACATAGTCACGTGTGTGTCGAGCTGTTTTTTCAAAGCCGGGTAAGCGTGTTCACTTGTCAAGTGCACAATGTGAACAGTTTGATTTTAGTTTTAGGCACTAGCTGTGCATTGGGTTGCATTTGAGGTTGATGCTAGTTGCCTGAAGTGCCAGCATTGCTAATTTTGCAGTGGCGGTGGCTTGCGGGGGGTTTGGGGTGTTGTTAGGGGGGAGGGGGTGCTGCTCTGAGGAGGCGGGTTTTCATTGAGAGTGTGCTTAATTTTCTGTCTCAGTTTTTTTGGACAGCATAAACTTGGTTATGCATGTCCATGTTCACATTGGCCACTGGACCCGTATACATGTTCGCATTGGTGTGTTGGCACGTTGATATTTTCAGTACCTGCAATGGCGCATGTATGTACCTGCAGTGTACCTAAACCTGCGTTGTCCTGCCGTGCGCCTAAGTCCGCACCTCCTGACCTCTCAACTCTACTGGAGACGAGGCTAGGGAGGGGTGGGTGACTGGCGCTTTGTTGTTTACCTAAAGTAGAACATGTATTGTTATTTATTTAAAAGGGAATACGTGTGGGTAAACATCTGACTGAATTTGAATGAAATATTTCAAGATTTTTTTAGTGCATTTGAGAGACATTTTGCTTGGCTCCCTTTGGCCGATGTAACAATGTGAAATAGGAAACAGTGAACTGCTGTGATAGGCTACTGGTACCAGCTAGTGGGAGGAGCATCAGCTAGTGGGAGGAGCACTGCTGATCGACTGATCTTCAGGGCCAACTAGTCTGTGCTGGGTAAATCTACTAAAAATCCTTAGTTCAATGGATATAAAATTGTTATTCATTTTTTAAACACATGTTGCCCTTCTTTTAGTACTCGAACCTCTTCTTCCATGTGTATTTGTAACAACAGTCGTAATGAATGCAATTCATTAAATTAAAAACTGTAATTACAAAATACACTAAGTTATATTATCAACCTGCCCAGCAGACTCTGATGACTTTTACAACAAGGAAGCACAAATGGTCAAGTCTAAGCCATTCACCTCAAAAACAGGACAGAAAACCTCACAAATATAGTGACCTGTTAAAGTTAAGTAACTAAGCAAGTGTTTATGCGAAATTAATTTTGCAAATTTTAAATATCTTAGTAGAAAGACAATAACATTTGTAACGCATTAAAAATGTTACCGACATTTCAGGCATTATAAGAATAATTTAAAAATAACATTAAAAGTAGTAAAATCTTCAAGAAATTAGTATTACTGGATTGAATTTTATATGAGATTTGTTAGTTTACAGTTACATTAGGTAAGTGTACATAGTAAACCCTCTTTTTATCCTATCCTACTACTCCATGCAAACCTTACCTCCTCCAAGTAGAGTAAAGGGAAGGGTCTCTGTTGATATTTATGTTTTGGTCTTGGAAAAATAAATACCTGATAATATTTATAACTTATGACAAAAATAGAACAGTCGGTGTAAAGCATACATCATGTTTATTTCTTTTTTACTACAATACTAGAGTGTAGTGTATTTTAACCTTTGGAACAAAATATGTCTAAGTCCATTAAAAAATATACAAACTATGTAGTCCTTATTCAACACTTATTAAGTAGGCTATGCACATTCGTTATAAAACCTTCATTAAAACATCACTATTAATAATACAACACTCTGTACCATACTTAGAATCATATTGTCAGGATTTATTGGTAAAATATAAATCAAAATTATTTTTATATCTCTATCTTAATTAACTTTTTCGAAGCCTATTTCAAAATTTAATTTAAAAGCAGTAGCCGAATGGCAAATGTTTTCTAAATGTTACTTTATATCTTTAATATAATGGACGGACCAATTATAACTTACACATTCCCTGCAACTTAAATATTTGTAGATGTGTGATTTCATTACACAGAATTATTGGACAGAAATTTTTCAAGTTCATATGCCAAGAAAACTACTTTAAATGTACAACTCTGTTGTTGCATACTGCGGTCTGTCTACTGAAAAAGTTCAGACGAGGTGACAACTGAATAACAGTACACAAAGAAGAAATAAAACGAAAGAAATACACACACACGCACACAGCATTTCTACAGTTTAATTGAGTGAAGGTTCCCTCTTAGTAATATTTATTGGGCACCATACAAGAACTGGCTGAGCTCCAAATCAACGAAATATGTCGACCCTCCTATGCAAGTTTGTGTGCTCTACTTCGGTTTAAATTTATATGTGAAATTAAAGTAAAGTTTGTTTGCATGTGTTAATGTTTTTAATCAGCTGAAAAGGAAAACCGCGATCTAACCAAAACTGATGTCGATAATAGAATTATAAATGTCTCGAAATTGCGAAAGCGTGTGTGTTTTGCGAAACCAAACTATGAACAATACTATGTAATTCAAGGAGCACAGTGCAAGTTGTTCCGTATTATTTCTTACGTCAAGCAAAAATGTTTATTTCGCAACAGTGTTTAAACAATTTGGTGTTTTTCAATTACTCTTAGGCCTACATAGACTCTAGGCAGACTTATTATGAACCTTGGCAAGATAACAACTTATGTCTGTCATTTACAACAGACGTGATTTCGTAAATATTAATGTTGTGTTATAATGCACATGATTTTGTAAGTCGTTCAAGGTGATGGGGGAAAGTTCGGGATAGTTTGTATTTTTCCTAGAGGATTCAGCTATAGTTTATAACATACAGTAAACAAGCTCTGATAGAATTAGAGAAACACGGAGTTACTGTACACACTATGAGACTTTTAGAGGGAGGAATAATTAGATTTCATCTCCTACATTACACTGTACTTATTAAACGTGCTGAATACTTCACACCTAAAAAACTGTGTCAAAACCCTATCTTATTGTATTTATTTGCTACAAGATGAAACTGGAGAAACAATAGGGCAGCATAAACATAATTTTTTTTTTTAATTTGCCGTAACTTAGTGTTACTTCGCTCCTTGTAGCCAAACATTGCTAGTAGATAGATAATGTACCTTCGGTGGCAAGGGGATGGGGGAGTGGCTCGGTGGCTCTGCTTCCATCTTAGAAATTTCCAGTTTTTTCTCCCATAAAAGCTTATTTTCACTCGAAATCGCATGTTTTAAATCAAAAGTGTTATATATCACCGGACTCGTCTTTTCAAGGCACATACGATCATGATGTCTCGATTTTTCATGCACTATCATTCCATGTTGTCTCTCTCTCTTTTTCTCTTGTCTCTCTCATTCCATCTCATTCTCTCATTCGATATATTTATATCTTTCTCTCTTTTGTCCCTCTATCATTCAATAGGTTTTCTCGGAGTCCTACAATTTTTCCTCTCTTTCCTTTTTCTTTCTATCCTTCTCTCGTTTCTCTCTTTCTTCCTCTCTTTTATTTCTCTTTCGTTTCTGTCTTGTCTCTCTCTCCCCTTCTCTTTCTCTCTTTCACTATTTCCTTTTCCTCTTGTCTCTCGCGTTCCTTTATTTCTTGTATTTCAGATTTGTTCTATTAGTCTTATTTGCTCCAATAATTACTCACACTTGTTCGACACCACCATCTACATAGTTACTCTATTCCCGCTAGAGTGCACAGATCACCAATGTATACATTAATTTAAAAATTTAAAAATTTAAAAATGTAATTTTTCCATACAGGAGAAGGCGTATAAAAATTATTGTAAGTACATTCCAGGCAGGACTTTGTAAAACATATTAGAATTTTAATACGTAATTTTTTTGAAAATCAATATTTTTCTTAATATTTTACTTTATACAATTTGTTTTTACTTTGTACGAAAAGTAAGTCGCCTAGTCTTGTAAACATGCATGCACGCACGCACGCATCGACAGGTTTGCGAGCCAGACTCACCAGCTGCGACAGGCCAATAGTGCAGAGTGAGGTCATCAGTAGGCACAGCTCGTGGTAAAGGGGGGGGGGGGGAGGGGTCAAGTTTAAATAACCACAAGGCACTCTGCTTGCTGGCCTTGCTAATCAGATATCTATGAAGCGATACACTTATAAAAAGTAAAATTATTTAAATTAATTTTATTTTTCTTTTGAAAAATACAGTAAAATGTATTTTAAATTCATTTGTAATGCAAATTCAGTTCACAGAACTTAAATTTTTTAAATTTCACACTTTCCCATTACAGCTAGTAACATTTAAAAGAATAAAAATTACCATGCTCAGACAGAACTTGAACCCAGGACCTTTAAATTAGAAGTCAGGCATGCTAACCCCTGGATAACCGATCTCAGGCCAAACCAAACGCTTAAAACGAGTACGTATTTAAAAGCGAAATTGGCGATTTCCCTCGTACAGTTACAGAAATATTTTTAATGATTTTTTATATATATTTTAAATCAGAATATAGATGGCTTATGAATACTATATTTCAGAGCAGTTTTTGTTTATTTAAATGCAAGCGATTAAAATCATTAAAATCATTTCGTCATTTTCGGTCAGGGTCTGAATCAAATGTATGTATGTACATAATTTTTAAATAATTATGTGGCAAAGTAAGTTGGGTTCATAATCAAGTGAATGTGTACAGACATTTAGGCAGGCAATTATAATTTGCGAACTCTTAGGAGGCAGGCAGTCTCGCAACATTTTAGTTTGCAGGTAACATTTATAGCTCCAGTAATGTATGTTTAAGATCTATATAAAAATTACAGTAATTATCTTAAAATAATGTTTTGCTTTTTTAAAAAGTTATATTTATAACAGACTGGTTACCCTACGATTCAGGATTAAATTAAGAAATAAAATATTCAAGTATTTTTGTTTTTCAAATTATATTAAAAACACACTTTAAAAATATTTATTTTTATCTACATCCTTTGTTAAACATAAAACTGACTATTCTGGCACTTATAATCTTAGTGTCGTCGTGCAGTAAGCCTAAAGTAAAATTCCTTGCAGCAAAAACGACACCAATTAACCACTTTAAGTTCTGTCGATGATACACTAGTAGATCCAGATGGTTCGGTTGTCGATATGTCGGAAGGAGCAGGAACCAGGAACGAAGTTGTCGATCACGTCGATAATGAAAGCTGCTGCAACCCAGATATAAGCTTCTCAGCACTGCAGGTCCCTTAGAGATGTAACCATCATGAACCGATAGGCTTCTCACTTACCTAGGCTCTTTGCATATACTCACTTTCTGATCTCATGAACCGCGAATATTTTTATTTGTTCATAAACCACACCAAAGACAAAGATATCGATATATTGCCTATGTGTTGAGTGGACTGAATCCGCCCGTTCTCAGTTGTAGACGATCAACCGAATCGAGTGCCCAGCCAGAGCCCTTCAGTGCCATTTCTTCTTCCTCGCGACACACATTATTTATGCTGTTTTCAACACTCTTCAATGTTCTGCGCATTATAGATAGGCGCATTAGAGGTCTTTAATGCCTTTCTTGCATGCTCATCACTGTGTGGCTACGGTGTACTATAACTGAATTCCAGACATACATCATATTTCGCACAGTCATATTTTCCCACCTCCTATGTAAGTTGGTTTATTACATTTTGTTTCAAATATGCCAGAAATGAACAAATATCTTTTGTCGAGGCTGTCATATTCGGAGCAACATAATTTTTTAGAAGACCTCCGAATGCAAATTGCATCAGGAAAAATACATTTGCATTCGGCTTCATCTGTCAGGTTATTTTCGTAGGTTGCGATGACGAATTGATAGATGTAGCATTTGATTCACGCACAGAGGAAGAATGGTCTGCTTGTTCAACATCGATAGATGATACATCACTCTATATAATTCAATTGTTTTAAAATGTCTATTTAAATTGTTGATGCGTGCAAACAGTATAGAGCACTTCTCACACCGATATCCCATGCAGACGGTACTCCTTACACATGCATTCTTTTCATGCCTTCGTGCTTCATTGATGTTTGCGAAAGTCTTGTCGCAGTAGCTGCATGGAAGTCTTGATGAAAGCAACGAACTGCCGTTAGCATTCACAGCCGAAGTTTTCTGCTTCGATGATTTTCCAGTGCTTCCAGGTTGTCACTTCACCAACCAAAGAAGTCAATGGTGTAGCCATGCCATGCTTGAAGAAGTCGATGGCGATGCTGCTACCCCATGTGTCCCATCCGAAGACGTCAAAAGCACTGTGCGAACCTCAGGTGTTGATGGAACGGCAATATTTGGAACCATACTATATTCCAGTTGTTTACACGAGCTAACACGAAGTGTCTTTCACGACTGCCATAGTTCAACTAAGCTTCCTAACTGGAACCCAACTGCTTGTATACACTCGCAAGCAGGGACCATACCACCCCCATAACACAAGTTATCAGTAACTACAGATTTCAGACCAGCCGAAACACAAACTTCTCTGCCATCTGCTCTACCAACCAACACCAGACGAAACATACTCATTGTTAATTCCTTTACTACAATTCGAGTTTACGTCAACCATTTGTCTACACAGACCATACAATATAAACATAGAGCCCATACTAGTGACACAATCAAATTCTTATAATACCATCCAACATGCTGGCTGACACAAGTCAAAATACACTAACCAATCATACCAAACTCTTTTAACTCAAGCCTGCCTTAGTATTATAGGACTCACCGACACACACATAATGTCCACACCATTCGACATGCACCAACAATCACAATACAGATATTCTGAGACACATATCACCCAACATATCATCCATGATAACCCAAGACCCCAAGCAATTTTTATAGTCCAGACCGACCCTTGACCCTAAGGGCAGGACCTGTAGTGCTAAGTGCAGTACCTTCTGTTCTATGTGCTCTGCCTGAGTTGCTAAGAATAGTGCCTGCAGTGCTAACTGTGGCGCGTGCTCTGCTAAGTGCGGTGCTGACATAAATAACCCATAATGAACCCTAAATAACCCATCATACCTTTAATCTTGACCCATTGACACGGTGCTCACCCCAAAACCTCAGCCATTCTGTCAACACCAACCGTCATCAGACTAAATACACACAGTTTACTAGAATTCAAGCAGACCTCAGCCCACACTGACCTTACCAAAATAATCACAAGTCCAACATGTTTGTCATACCATCAGACACCATCCAAATATCATACCACCCATCAAATAAACCATCTGATAATATCAACCATCCTTACTAATAAAAATTGAGTCTGTCACACCTCAGACCAACGAAAAAAAATATGAGTAACCCTGCAGACCAGGAGTACTAGGTACTATACCAACCATAAACACAGCATACTTCAGTCATGCCACACAGACCACATTGTATATGCAACATAACATCTCATTTCATACTACCCCTAACGCCATCCATTAACCCATCCAACCAAAACATACTAGATGACAATACTCCAGCACACCGAACATTAATATAAATTTTAAATTATTTCTATCTCTTTCGGTTTTCTAATCCATCAAAGTGTAAAAATTAGCCGATTTGTAAAATTTTTACTTTTCTTATAATTTTGTAGTTTCACTGGACCGACGCATGAATAAATTGAGGAAGCCCTTGCAGAGTTAATTTTACGTAGGTTAAAGAACAAACAACATGCATACAAGTAGATCTTAAGCTCATTTTCCAGTGAACAGCCTATAGCAATGATGTAGATTGCGAAACCGCGATCGTCGTCAAAAGCAAGCAGTCGTATTCGCATCTCATCTTCCTGGTATGGGAGCATTGTGGGAAAACTCAATTATGAAAGAATCGTAATTTAAAAAAAAAAAAAGGCAAAAAAACACAGAAAAAAAAAACAAATTTCTGGAAAGAATCACTATTTTTTTTTAGAAAATTTTATAATCGTAGAATATATTATAGGACCTTAACTTCGTCTTCAATGATGCTAAGGTCGAACTTAACTTCATCATCGACGAAGTTGAAGTCGACTAACCACGTCTTTAGCCGTAAGGTCAATAAATTTTTCTGCGATTTTCAAATTTTCTAAAAAAAAATAAATAAATAAAAAAAAAATTATTTCGAAAATTTTATAATTTTTTTGAATCTTTCGTAGCTGGGTTTTCCCATAGTGTTCCCTTACTGGCAAGATGAAATGCGAATACGAATGATTGCCTTTGAACACTACGATCTAACTGCTTATCACCAGTGTTGATTTGGCGATTTGTTCTGTTGTAAAAACAGTATATAAGCGTATGTCCTGTATGAATATTCAACTTCTTCGACGGTAGTGACGGAAGGCAGATTGTCAGGAGTGGAATCATCTAGCGATAGTGAAAACTTTTGTAATATGAAGACGGCAGCAATGGTTGAAGACATCCAATCTGTAACAATGTCAGCAAGACTCTCTGGAGAGTCTCTAGAAGCATTACACAAACAGTGTTGTTATTGTGGAAAACACTTTTACTACAAGTTGTCATTCACATCGAAATGGATGTAGTCATTATGTGTTCAGTCCAACATACCAGTCATTCTACTGTGATAAGTGCGATACTGTGTTTACTCGTAGTGATATCATATATATATATATATATATATATATATATATATATATATATATATATATATATATATATATATATATATAAGTGTAAAGGTACTGTTTGTCGATCACCGGCGGGAAGCGAGTACTAGTATTACAGCAAGGCATTCGCGGCTACGTTTAGCGTCAGACAACATGAAGATCATAACTGTCCATTTTCCATCAGCTACAAGACCTACATATGTGTTAACTGGAATGCTGTATATGCGAATAAGCGTACCTTGACTGCTCACAATAAGACTTGTACTCCAAAATTAGAGTAAAGCATAAATACCTTCGTTGAATGGAGAATATGTTTGAGTGTATGTAAGTAATACTATGTATTTTAGCAAGTGTGTGAAATAAAGATAATCAAATATATATATATATATCCTTCCTTTTCAATGCAATGTATTGACATATATAAAAAAGTGTAAGCTCAGACGATATAAGAACAGGAAATATATGCATGTATGTATGTGTTTGGTGTAGCTATTGAGAGGGACTCCTCTGGCGATTTAAATGGTAATTAGAAAGAGATGCAAAATAATGACGAAATTATTTTTCCAGTAGTGTCATCTGTGATTAAAGAAAGGGAAACCTCTATTAATTACCTTCAGTAGTAATTGCTTTGACACAATATTGGGTGTTTGAGATCGTATCTGACTGAAGAAGTATGACTCTGCATGATGTTGATGATATGATGAAGATGTGATGATATAACGATGTTATGATGAGAATATGATGATGATATTGTTTATCTGAGTAATTCACTTGGCTATTTCATAGGAAGGCATACATGGTTGTTTTGTTGTCATGGATGTTACGAAGGAAAGTGCTTGTTATATCCTATATTGTCTAATGGAATTGATTGCAGATATTGAGTGTAATGTTCATTTCAATTATTTGAGGTAGTACAAGCTAGAATGTGTGTCTGCAGAACACGTAGAAATAAATGTTTGACATGTTTTTTTTTTATTAGTATGACTTCAAATATTATGAGTTAAAATTTTTTCGATTAGTGGTATTCGTAATTAATGGATCGAGGTTTAATATATCTTGTCTGTATGATATGTTTGTTTTACTGATAATATGTCTTAGCAAATGGATGTTATTGTGTAATAGTATAGGTTGTCAGAATTTGGAATATTTGGTTGGGTAATTTGTATGTTCTTGTTAATTTATGAAGGTCGCCAAAAGTGTAATGTTTTTCTTGTCTATGATCCCTTCCTGTTCCTATTGAGATATATACGAAGGAGATAATGAAAAGAATCTGTGTGTTGTTATTGTAGATAAAAGGTTGTGAATATGCAGGTTAGGTCTAGTTTGTTCTATGTGAATAAAAGGAAGATCAAGAAAATTACTTTCGCTGTGTTCAAAACACAACAGGTTATGGGCCCAGAGCGCGAGGCCCAAGCACATGGCGAAAGTTTTGAAGAAAAGTTGTACGAGTGAAATATCAATGCACAGAATGGCCAAGGTATGTGTGAAGATAGTTGATGGCAAGATTTAAGAGTTAGTATTTTTTATGCTAAGTGGCTGAGATTAAAGAAAATGGCCATGGAACATAAAGTTGGTTGTATGGTAGAGCCACTAAATGGCTCGAATTACTATAGTTGGAAGTTAAGAATGCTTATGTAACTTGCGGAAAATAATGTTGCTCAGTGTGTTAACAAGGAACATGTTGAAATTGGAGATGGAGAACCAACATGTGATTCAGATCAGAAGAAAAAAAAATCGGACCAGAAACTTAATTGTTCAGTGTATTGATGATTCAAAAATAGAAATATATTTCGGGATAAGGTAAGTGAATACCAAATGTGGAAATGCCTAGAAAATCTGCACGAGAAGAAGTGATTGCCTGGGCAGTTGTACTTAAAGAAGAAGTTACAGTAAATGATGATAAATGAATGCGAAAGTGTAGATAGTTTCCTCAGGCAGTTTGATGAAGTGGTAAGGCAGTTAAAATCTACTGGTGCAGAATTAAATGATAATGATGTTATATGCCATTTATTGTTGAGTTTACCCAAGTCATTTGACTTAGTGCTTACAGTCATCGAAAATATGCCAACAGAAACATTAACGCTTGAATTTGTGAAGAGTAAGCTGCGAGCAGAAGAAAAAAAATAGTAAGTGCAAATCTACTACTGAAGTACAAAATGCAGTGGTGCCATCAGCATTCTTATCAGCAACACAAAGTGTACGTTATGATTGTGACAAGGAGGGACATATTCATCGAAACTGTAAGCAGCTACCCAGGAACAGCTTAAGAAGTGCAAACTCAGCAGGGTTACCATCAGGGATTTCATGGACATAATCGACCTGGATGGTATTATGGAAGTTTTCGCCAGAACAAACATTTCCAAGCAGCTGGTCGTCAGGAAATCAATCTCAACATTACTCAACAATGGGTGAGCGAAAAGGCAATTATGTTGTCATGGAGGTAAATGTCAAGCTAGTCACCCTAATTGTAGCAAAATTTGTTTTGTACATGAAATAGAAGCAGGCAATGATAGTATTAGCAAAAATGCTGTAGTGAGATTCTGTGTAGATTCAGTGTGTACAAATCATATGGTAGGGTTGAATAACAGAATTGCATTTTCTGAGAAAGTAGAATTGAAAGAGCCTGTAAAGATAGCAGTGGCTAAACAGGCGTAGGCAACAGGTGTAGGAAATATTCGTAGGTTTTTGGAAGTAGAGGGTAAAAGAAATAAATGTACTGAAAAAATGTGTTTTATGTACCAAACCTAAGAAAAACTTGTTATCAGTGAAATGTTTATAAAATACTAATATCAAGGTGGTTTTTCAAAATGGCAAGGTACAGTCGTTCTTTCAGGGACATAACATTGGAGAGGGTGTAATAAATCATTTACATGAGTTAAAATTCACGTAAATTCAGCTGAAAGTTGTGTGACTGAAGTAGAGTATGAAGAAAATAAACTATGGCATATAAGGTTCGATCACCTAAGTTAAAATAAATTTAAAAAATTGGTCAGTCAAAACATGATGGAAGGGATAAACAAGGAGTTAAATCTGAACAAAGTTGAATTCTGTGAGGAGCATGTAAATGGAAAGCTAACAAGGTTACCATTTGGTAACAGAACAAAAAGTAACAGTGTGTTAGGTATAGTTCATTCAGATGTGTGTGGTCCAATTTCACCCACTACAAATGAGGGCCATAACTATTTTGTTATATTAATTGATCATTTTTTAAAATTTTACAGTGGTGTATCTGATCAAGCCAAAAGGTGAAGTTACAGAATGTTTTCAAGATTATTATAGTATGAGAGGCAATATGTTTGGACAGTTTGTATCAAAGCTATGATGCGACAATGGAGGAGAGTATGTTGCAAAATAATTGATCGATTTTTGCAGAAAGAAAGGCACAATTCTTGATTACACAGTGCCATACATGCCTGAACAAAATGGCAAGGCAGAAAGAATGAATAAGAGTTTAGTCGAACGGGTACGTAGTATGATCAGTGAATCTGGAGTACTTAAACAACTTTGGGGAGTAGAAGTGGGAATAGCAGCTTTTATTGTAAATCGTAATCCAACCGCAAGTGTGGAAGGAGTCATACTGGCTGAAATCTGGTATGGGTGTACGCCAAAAGTAAAAAATTTGATGGTTTTTGGGTGTGGAGCATACAGCCATGTACCAAAGGAGTCGCATACAAAGTTAGACAATAAGGCAGAAAAATGAATATTAGTGGGGTATTCTCAACATGGTTATAGACTATTGAATCTTGAAAAGGGAAAATTCATAGTGTCACATGATGTTAAGTTTGATGAAGGTAATTTTATATTTAAATAAAGAAATGAAAGAAAACTTGTAGAATGTAAACAGAATGATGTGGACTCTAGCGAACCTGAAAATGTTAGTGCCAGTCCAGCAGATGTAAGTGAAGAAGGAAAATAATGCGTATTTAGGGATTACAAATGTTATGTAAGGTTGCCAAAAAGATTTTATGACTATGAAATGTACATGGCATATAATGTGATGAGTTTTGTAGAGAATGTTCCAAAGAACCATAATGAAGTAGAAAAAAGGTCGACATGGAAATGTCGTTTCAAGCTATGGATAGGGAAATTGGGTATGTTGAAAGAAATAGAACTTGGAAAGAAGTAGAAAACCCAAAGGATGTAAAAGTTATTGATACAAAGTGGGTATACGCGTTGAAACCCTTCGAAGAGAATGGAAGTGAATTAAATTAAATATGGTTTTGTTTGGTCTCAATCAAGCACCTAAGTGCTGTAATGACAAGTTTAACAAGGTCATGTTAGAATTAGGTATTGTAAAGTCTGAAAACTATTGTTGTCTGTATACATTTATGAGCAGAGATTAAATTTTGTATTTACTGCTTTATGTGGATGACATCATTCTAACAAGTTCAAGCATTCGTCTCATAGTTGATTGTAAGTCTCAGCTAGCATCAAATTTTGAGGTTAAAGAAAAAGGAAAACTGAAATATTTTCTTGGTTTGGAGATAAGTCATGACAGGGAGAACAAAGTTTTGAAAACCAACCAAATCAAGTACACTGAAGGAATTTTGAAAAAATCGGATATGAGAATTGTATATCACCAACACCAATTGAGCCAAAGCTAAACATAAAACCTCGTACACATGAAAATGATGTAACAAAAAATCCTTTTTAGAGAACTGATAGGTTGTCTGATGTATCTGATGTTTAGTACCAGACAAGACATATGTTTTGTTGTAAATTGCTTCAGTAGAACATTGGACAAAGCAACTGATGGTATCAATTAAAAAGGGTCTTGAAATATTGGAAGGGTACGACAGAAGTTGGATTGGTGTACAGAGGAAACAGTTCTCCTGAACTTTCTTGTTTTGTTGATGCAGATTGGGGAGGAGATGTAAATGATCGAAAATCAGTTTCAGGTTTTTTGCGTAAGGTAAATGGAAATGTGGTATCCTGGGTGACAAGGAAACATAATTGTGTAGCCTTGTCAACAACAGAGGCAGAACTCGTATCATTAAGTACTGCAGTTTGTGAGTGTTTATGGATGGAAAAGTTGTTGTTAGACTTAAATGTCAAAGTAGAGAAGATTACGATGTATGAAGATAATCAAGGCTGTATTGCCATAATTATGAATCCAGAAAATATTCGAAGGGTAAAACACATTAACTTGAAGTATCGTTTTGTATGTGATAAAGTTAAGAAAGGTGAAATTGATGTACAATTTGTTGAAAGTGTAAGTCAACATGCTAACATTTTGACAAAAGGTTTAACCAGATATGTGTTTCTGAAGAATCGTAAAGAACTGGGACTAAAGACTTTCGGCGAGGGAGGGTGTTAAGTTATGAAGGTCGCCAAACGTGTAATGTTTATTATGTCTATCATCCCTTCCTGTTCCTATTGTGATGCATACGAAGATGATGAAAATAATTTGTGTGTGGTTATTGCAGATAAAAGATTGCCAATATTGCTATTTAAGTCTAGTATGTTCTATGTAAATAAAAGGAAGATCAAGAAAATAAAGAAGACATTAAACCATAACTTGCATTTCGTGCTTTTGCTGTGTTCAAAACACAACAGTTCTGACAGAATGGTAGTATGTTTTTTATCAGATCATGTTATGGCCTACCTAAATGAGTGGTGTGGAATGATACTGTCTGTGAGTATTGATGGCTGGAATGTTTTTATCTGCTGGAACATTTGAATTGCTGGTTTGGTGATGCAGTCAATTGGCATGAGGTTTCGTAATGGTTGGATCATTGCCTATGGTAAATTATCTCGGTGTTGGTATTATTTGAATGTGTTTCTACGTGTTTTGCTATTACATTAAATGTTCTATCAGAGAAATTTGCTGGACTATTTCAAGTAAAATTTTTTATGATTGTTTTGTTGTCCTGAGCGGTATGAACGGAAATGTTTTGATATAAGTGACATCGTGTAATGGAATGGATTATAGGTAGCGTTTAGGTATTTTGGAGTATTACAAGTTAGAATATTTTGTCTGTAAAAATATGTATAAATGGATTTTTGGTCTGTTTTTTTTTTAGCAGCGACAATGATATAACATGGAAAAATTAAGAAATATTTCAAACCATTTTCGATAGGCATATGGAAGTTTTGGCTATATAGTTGTTTGATATGACATTAAATTATTATTGGGCATTGGGGAAAAGCTGGTCGACATCATTAATTAATAACTAATTTGTGATTTTTAAAATTAATTTTATGAGAGTGGTTTGTAAAAGTTGTATGGCTCTATCATAATAATTTTTTGTAGTGATGCTCTCTAGTAAATATAATATCCTGGCATGGTGGTAGCATGATTGCAAAGAGAGTTCGAAATGTTTGTCTATAGAAGAGATGGAATTGAATACTGATAGCGAATGTTCTCTAGTAAATGGAATAGCTTGGATGTGTGTAGGCAAGTCCTGGTAGAATGTTCGAACCTACATCCTTTCGAATATATGTATAAATATATTATTCGCCTCCACGCGTGATATACAAGGTATACATATATATATATATAGTTTGTTTCTGGTATGTAAGGTGTATGTAGAGATACATACTTTTTTAAAGCGTTTTTCATAAATATCTTTAAAAAGTAATAAATTATAGCCTTTATGATTTGTTTGATTACCCATGTCTGGATTTTAGATAGGATATATTTTTCCCTCGTGTGTTACTATTTTCACGAAAGGTAAAATAGTTGGTTTATTTAGGTAAACCAGATTGGTAGCAAGCAATGAAGGTTTAGGTATTTACTTCGATCTGTTTGTGTGTGTGTGTGTGTGTGTGTGTGCGTGGAAAGTTTAGTAATAATGGGTATTTACATTTTACTATATAAATGTTGGTTCGCATGTGTCGTTGACAAAACGATAAGTGACAGTCATTCGTTTGCTGAGACGTTTGCGAAGGGTTGTGTGTGATGGACGAGATATATGTATGTCTTATGTAATGCGTTAGCCGAGTAGATATGTTCTGTAGCAAACGGTTATGTATACCCACGCAGACTGTCATATTAGGTGAATGTGATCTGGTTGTGTGGTAGCGAACAAATGTTTTGTCGTCGACATGCACCTCCTCTAGCTGCAATATTGCGACTAATCTCACCCTCCCCTACCCTTCATCCTCATCTCCATCGCAAGTTGGATGACTGTAATCGCGTCTACCGTTAGAGAGATCTAATTTCTCGAGAGATTTGCTAGAGGTGTGAGTACATTCTTTCTTGTTTTTTAAACTTTTCTATATAATGACTTGGGTATAATCATTGGTTGACTGGTTTGGAGATATCCATTACTTGTATGGCCTATCAGTATGGTAGTAGCGATATTTGAGATGTGTGTTTGGAACATTGTAATAGTTTTGGTTTACAGTAGGAGGGAGTTTATTTTGATGGAATAGTTTGTCTCTGAGTGTGATGTGCCTGTCTGACTCTTAAACAGGAGGGCAGGAGGTATGATGACATGTGTGCTGGTTAGTATAAAAGGTCGAAATATATGACTAGAATATTATGTTGGGCAGTCTGATAATATGAATTGTATGTAGGCTCATGTTTGGGAGAGGAGTTTTAGAATGTTTGTACTGTAAGACCTCTCTGCCTGGGTGCTATAGGTAGCTTGTTTTGGTAATATATTTTGTTAGTATGTCTGACTAGTATGTTTTTGGTTGGTATGGTCTCTTGGAATAACTGAAATGGATGGAGTAACATGATGGTATTGTCTGCTGGTGTGGGCTGCCTCTATGGTTTGGTTTTTTATAGCTGTTACATGTTGATAGTATAACCTATTGGTATGATTTGGTTGTACAGTAATTTTCTTGTATGGTTGGTATAGTTATGTTGATTGGTATGACCTGATCCATATTTGGTGGTTTGACAGTATGACAAAAGTGTAGGCTCCATGGTGCAGGGAGAATGGTTTAATTGTGTGATTAATTTTTTAAGAGCGGAACAGTTTGATGGGAAGTTTAATTAGTGTTGGAGGGGCAGAATTATTTAGTATAATTGGATGGTATGATATGGTGTCTGGGAAATAAGACTGTATGAGTGTTATGGTTATATTAATATTACTGATCTTATGATAGCATGGTTGGAGTTTCTGATTGGAATATTTTGATTGGCTTGGCTGCTAGTATGGCTTGTTTATATGTGTAACTGGTGAAGATAGACGAGGTGAAATGGTAGTCAATATAATTGACTGTTTTGTTTGATCAGTAATTCTGAGCTATGATGGTTGATATTGTCTGTATTGTAAATAGCATGACTGAGGTATGATTGGGTTAGAGAGAATGATATGGCTTTAGCTGTATGTTTTGTTTGGTATGACTATCTGCTGTAGAGGTTCGTTGATATATTCAGATTTTATAGTATTATGGTATGCTGTGTTGTATGGCTTTTGACGTTTACTTGGCTGAGGCAAGTTAATGTCATGATGAAAGTTATAATATATTTGTTTTAGTACTCAGTACCATTAGGTTATCAATATGGCGGTTAATTATGCTGGAGGTATGTTAGCTAGTACTTTTTGTAAGAGCAGCTATTTGTATGGAATATCTGGCTTAAATAACTGGTTTGTGAGTAGAGAGTGATTTATATTAATTTTCGGTATGCTGGAGGGTTGTCACCTAGTATGTTTTGGTTGGATGGGCTAATGGATGGCGTAGGGATGATATGAAGAAAGTAGTTGTTATGTTTAGTAAACAATGTGATATGTACGGCATGACTGAAGTATGCTAGGGTTATGGTTGGTATAGTACACAGTACTCCTGGTCTGCAGGGTTACTCATATTCTGTTTCAGTTGCCTGAGGTGTGTTGGTCAGCAATTTTATTGGTATGGATGGTTGATAGAGTGATTTGTATTAATGTCTGGAAAGATATTTGACTGGTATCTTATGCTATGACTGACATGTTAGACTTGTGATTATTTTGATAGGTTCAGTGTGGGCTGAGGTCTGTTTGAATTCTAGTGGATGGCATGCGTGGTGAGTGTATTTCGTTTCGAGTTGGTTGGTATAATCAGGTGGTTTATTTGATGGGTGGTATGATATTTGACTGGAGTCTGATGGTAATGATGTTATGACAGACATGTTGGAGTTACATTTTTTTGGTATACTTTAGTTGGTGTGGGCTGAGGTATGGTTGAATTTAATTTCTCTTTGGTTTTATGAGATGGAGTGTTGGGTAATCTGGTATGACTTGTGTTATAATAGTAGGTATGGTGGTATAGTGACTAGTATATATTTTGGCTGGTGTTGGTCAGTAGAGCAGAAAATATGAGAAGTAAGAACATTTTTGGTAAGGCCGGTGTGAGTAACAAAACCCCTACATGTAAATAAAATACCTAAAAATCACATCATTTTAATCTGATTAATAAACAAAAAATTTCTGAAAATAAGTCTGGGGTATTAAAAAAAATATGATATGTAAGTTAAACAAATGTTGTACTTAAAATGTTAAACTAAAAAAAAAAATCTTATTGCTAGCCTATGTAAGTTTGGTGTTGGTCGGTAGAGCAGATGGCAGGGATGTTTGTGTTTCGGCTGGTCTGAACTATATATAGTTTCTGTAAACTTGAGTTACGGTGGGCGGTATGTTGCCTGCCTGCTTGCTTGTATTTAAGAAGCTAGGTTACAGTTAGGAAGCTTAGTTTGACAGTGGCAGGCGTGAAAGGCACTTCGTCTCAGCTTGTGTAAGCAACTGGAATATAACATGGAGCCAAAGGTTGCTGGTCCATAAACGCCTGCAGTTGATGCAGTGCTATCGATTTCTTCGGATGGAACACCTGCGGCAGCATCGCTATCGATTTCTTCGTATAGTTCACCTACAGCAGTGCTGTCATTGACGACTCCGTCAAGGAGTCGTAGTTGCTACTGTGACAAGATATTTGCCTACAGCTACAGTTATAGGAATTATGAAAGAATAACGTGAGTGAAGGGACCTTCCTGTGCTATGCAGCGATGCATCAAGTGCAAACATCTGCTCAAATGCGGCGATACGCTGAAAAGAAATAACAAGAACTGTAAATGATGAGTTTCAGCAGCTAAGAAACGACACGTACTAGCTCTTGGTGAAACCACATCGAATGGATTCGGCATTCAAGGGTACTTTAAAGGATTATGTGCTTGGAAATAACTTTGTAGGTACGAAAGACATATGTATATAGCTGGACCATATTAAGCAAAGGATAATCAACCAATTAACAGAAGCAGTTTAAGAAGGTCCCATAAAATACAATGGTTGACTGGAGTGTACCTATGAAAGCCCCAGCCTTTAGATGAAGCCATTAGTTGCCTAGTATTTAAGACTGCGAATGAAACTCTGTAAAATGTTGATAGTATTCCCGAGGCTGTTGAGGCCTTCAAATAAATCTGTGTCGTGAAGAAGAATATATGGGCAAATGTCCTGGTTGGACGCTTGTTAGCGTAGACTGCCTTGAGCTGTGTATAAGCAGATTATATTCCATAAGTGAAAAGTGAGTATGCTGGTGTAAGTACTACTACATGAATGGTGTGGGAAAATTTAAGGTTTCTATTTTTTATGTTTGTAGTCCTAAGTATGTAAATATATAAATAAAAAAGGTCTTTAATTACTCGCTGGTGTTGTATCCTGCCTACTTCCCTCATACAGAGAGAATATGAAGAAGCTTGGTTTATTCATATATACATACAGTGAATAAAATGCGAGTGGGATAATGGTGTCTACAAAAATAGTCGAGGCAGTGAATAATTAATATTGTATAATATTTAGACTTGAAGTGAGAAGACCTGAAATGAAATTGCGAGAATTTTTTGCCATACTACTCTACATAAAATTTCAGTACAGCTTAAAAATTAGAAAATTAATTTTGAAATCGTATAATAAATAAAGCATTTTTTCTTTTTTAAATTCTGTATCGTAGGGCAACCAGTCTGTTATAAACATATCTAAAGCAAAATGAAACATTTTTTAGATCTAATTACTATTATTGTAATATAGGGCTTAAACATACATTCCTGGAGCTATAAATGTTACCTGCAAACTAAAATGTTGTGAGACTGTCTGCCTCCTAAGAGTTCGCAAACTATATTCGCATATGCATGTACATATTCACATGCTTACGAGTCCAACATGCATTTCTGCATAAGTATTTTAAAAGATTATATAAAAATAATTAGTTGTGAGAATTGGCACATATGATTCCCCCTAACTGAAAACAATGAAAGATTTCAAGTTTATTTTGCTTTAAATAGTTTTTAAAATAGTAAATATGACGAATTTAACCTGAACAATGTTCTCCAATAAATGTGGCCATGAGCCATATATGTGCTGATTGAAACAATATAACGAAGCATTAAAATATTTCTGTAACCGTACAAGGTACTTCGCCAATATTACTTAGAAATTTATAAACAAATATCAAGCATTTGCTTCTTGTTTTGGAATCAGTGGCCGAATGGTCAAGATGCCTGATAGCTAACCGAAAGGTCCTGGGTTGAAATTCTGTCCAAGCATGAGAATTTTTTCTTTTTTAGGTGTTCCAACCTGCCATGGCAAAGTGTGAAATTTACACTAAAATTTTTAAACCGATTTGTATATTACAAATTTATTTAAAATCGATTTTACCGTAGTTGCGTCGAAGATTGATTTTTCAACATTTTTCAAAGGATAAATAAAAAAGTTTTTAAATTATTATACTCATTTATAAATGTATAGCTTCATAGATTGGCAAGACCGGCGAGGCGAGTGGCCACTGCCATTGGCCTCTCTTCATTTCCCCGCACTGCGCTTACCAACATCTCTGCATGTGCAAGTCGCATGTCACAGCTAACGTGTCTGCCCTAGTGGATCTGTCGGCGTCACTGCATGTGCATGTCGCATGTCACAGCTAGCGTGTCTGCCCTAGTGGATCTGTCGGCGTCACAGGATGAGCATGTCGCATGTCACAGCTAGCGTGTCTGCCCTAGTGGATCTGTCGGCGTCACAGGATGAGCATGTCGCATGCCACAGCTAGCGTGTCTGCCCTAGTGGATCTGTCGGCGTCACTGCAAGTGCATGTCGCGTGTCACAGCTAGCATGTCTGCCCTAGTGGATCTGTCGGCGTCACTGCATGTGCATGTCGCGTGTCACAGCTAGCATGTCTGCCCTAGTGGATCTGTCGGCGTCACTGCATGTGCATGTCGCATGTCACAGCTAGCGTGTCTGCCCTAGTGGATCTGTCGGCGTCACAGGATGAGCATGTCGCATGTCACAGCTAGCGTGTCTGCCCTAGTGGATCTGTCGGCGTCACAGGATGAGCATGTCGCATGCCACAGCTAGCGTGTCTGCCCTAGTGGATCTGTCGGCGTCACTGCATGTGCATGTCGCATGCCACAGCTAGCGTGTCTGCCCTAGTGGATATGTCGGCGTCACTGCATGTGCATGTCGCATGTCACAGCTAGCGTGTCTGCCCTAGTGGATCTGTCGGCGTCACTGCAAGTGCATGTCGCGTGTCACAGCTAGCGTGTCTGCCCTAGTGGATCTGTCGGCGTCACTGCATGTGCATGTCGGATGCCACAGCTAGCGTGTCTGCCCTAGTGGATCTGTCGGCGTCACTGCAAGTGCATGTCGCATGTCACAGCTAGCGTGTCTGCCCTAGTGGATCTGTCGGCGTCACTGCATGTGCATGTCGCATGCCACAGCTAGCGTGTCTGCCCTAGTGGATCTGTCGGCGTCACAGGATGAGCATGTCGCATGCCACAGCTAGCGTGTCTGCCCTAGTGGATCTGTCGGCGTCACTGCAAGTGCATGTCGCGTGTCACAGCTAGCATGTCTGCCCTAGTGGATCTGTCGGCGTCACTGCATGTGCATGTCGCGTGTCACAGCTAGCATGTCTGCCCTAGTGGATCTGTCGGCGTCACTGCATGTGCATGTCGCATGTCACAGCTAGCGTGTCTGCCCTAGTGGATCTGTCGGCGTCACTGGATGAGCATGTCGCATGTCACAGCTAGCGTGTCTGCCCTAGTGGATCTGTCGGCACGTGCGTCGTTACAACGCTAGAAGACTTTATTTTTCGTACAAAAGTAAAAACAAATTGAATAAAGTAAAATATAAAAATATATGTAGATTTTCTATAAAACATATTAATGAAAACAGGGTATGTTTTATAAAACTCTGATTGAAATGGACTTTCCAATAATTTTTTAAATACCTTCTCGTTTATGGAAAATTACATTATAAAATTCATGAATAAATATACATACTGGTGATTCGCACACTCTAGCAGGCGATGAAGGAACTATGTAGATGTAGGTGTTGAACGAAAGTGTGAGATAAGAGAGAAATGAAAGAGGGACAAGAGAGAAAGTAAAGAGAGACATGAGAGAAAGGAAAGCGAGAAAGTGACGGAGAGAGATGGAATGAGAGACACATGAGGGAAAGGAAAGAAAGAAAGCGAATGTGAGAGGCAAAAGAGAAAGAGAGAGAATGAAACAACAAAAAATGGTAGGACTGCTAGAAAACCTCTGGAATGATTGAGAGAAATAGATGGAATGAGAGAGAGAAGAGAGAAAGAGAGAGACAACATGGAATGATAGAGCATGAGAAAACAAGACAGAATGATGGTATGACAACACGATCGTATGCGCCTTGAAAAAAGGAGTTCGTCGATATACAACACTTAATACTCACGTCTGTAAAGTATTTAATTATAAAAATATATAAAAAAAAAAAAATTTATCAAAATAATTTTTTTTATCTATTTCTCAGACACCGAATTGTTTTGGTCTAGAAGGAATAGGAAGCTGCATATTCTAGGCCTTTGCTTTTTTTTAGGGAAAAGCGAGCAATTCTTAGGGAAAACCGGGAAAATATTAGGGAGAAAAAAGACTTTTTAAAGTTTTTTGGGCTAAAACGTAGGATTTTGAGAGAATGAGCTATTTTGGTAGAAAAACGGGAAATTTCCAAGATAGCGGCCAGATCTACGATCTACTAGCCAAAGCTGTTGTCAAGGAAGGAACATTATTCTACTACTGTCGGTCTCACGTCTTGCAATATTTAAATTCAACTACATAACACGTTCCAGCGAATTATGTGGGAATTTCAAACTGAAATGTGTAAAACTGAGGCCATTATTTATCAAGAAACCAAAAGCTGTAATTTTGATCTGCTGTTTCGTTTTTTAGTAAATGCCATAAATTTAAACACCACACAAAACATAATATTTTTTGTGACAAATGACTTGAATCATATTCTGCAAGAGGCACTCGAAAACACATTAGTACAAACAAATAAAATACTGTTTGTTTTAATGCAGACTTCTATAAGGCAAGTAAGCATGTGTTACTTAAAGATTTGACATTTTCTTGAGCAATCCTACGAGTCTGGCTGTAAGGTCTGTGCTGAAATAGCTGGAACATACCTTTGGTGGTGAAGTGCAGATTGTTATGTAACAGATTTTATCAAATAACCATTAATTATTTTTAATAGTTTTTGTCTCGTGTCATTTTGAATAGCTATGATATTGACTTATCGTATACTTAAGCCTGTACGTTGCAGCATTGATATGTTTCTAAGTGTTTTTTTTTATGGATCGAATATATTTAGTTTTAGGTATCATATCAATCCAAGCAATTTTTGAAAAAAAAAAAAAAAAAAAAAAAAAAAATCGTGTATCACATACCTATCTGCTGTTAAATAATGATTCTCGCAGAAGGTTGAGCTTAACCCATCACCAGTGTGGCCATTTTCCGACCCGAGTTGTGTTGACTACATCTACTATGGCTCCTGTTCAGCACATGCATGCCCGAGCAGCAAGAGAGTAGGTGTATAGACGTTAGACAACCTGCCATGTAGAAGAAATGCGTTTATACAATAAAAAAAAAAACCAAAAGGAACTAACTTACAGAGTGCTACTTGAGGATGAATGTTCCCTGATCAATTGTTGTTGAGAGCACTTTTGTGCAAAAACCGCACTCGGTTGATAGCGATGGCCATCATCTTTCTTAACCTCAGGCCGATAAAAATTTTTATCAAATTGTCTTTTCTAAAGAAATTTTGAGAAGATTGTATGTGTCTTTTGTCTCTTGTGTTAACTTGAATCTAACTACATGAAAACGAATAGAAGGCTGACAAGCGATAATCATTGAATTTGCTCATGCATTAATTTTTAGACATATTTTGCCAATATTGATTTACAATTGTAATGGACCCACCTTCAAATATATTTTTTGAACAGACAAAGCTCAAGAAATAAAAAATAATAATAGAATTTAAAAAAACTCATATTTGGAAAGGCATCAAATTTTGTGGTTTAAAAAACTTAGCTAGGAAGTTATGGCATTTAAAATTATTCAGTTGACTTCAATCAGAAAAGTTTGAATAGTTTAGGTTAATATTAATAAACTATGAAATCAAATTTGGAATGTAATGTTTTGTTTAAGCACATCTTGAATGAAATTATTTGTGGTGTTATCTTATTCATAAGCTTTGAAACCAATAATACATTTTTTAAAATATTTTAATCACAAATGCTATTTTTTCTATTTATAAATATCGTTATCACATTTAGCAAAATATTAATTATAATGTAAAAAGTATTTTATGCATGATGAACAGAAAAAAACAGTTATTCGATGATTCAGGTGATCATATATTCAATTCATCTTTCAAAGAAGTGTGGATTAAAGGAATCCAAGAGAAATGATGCATGATAATTATTATTATTTTGTGGTGTACATGACAGTAAAGTTTACCTATTACAACATTTAAAATTAACTTGAAATTAAAATAATATAATGATGTGTCTTAAGTATCCATCTAACAAATCTTGCAATCTTGCCCAGCTCTGATTTCGTAAGGAACAGATATATTTTTACAAATGAAAATATAGTCATATGTGAAAAAGTAAATCTAAACAAGTCTATCAAATGTTCACGAACTGATATATACATATGTTTTTCTAAATCAAAGAGAAAAACCATGATGAATTAAAAAGAAAATTATAAAGTATCTTCTTCAATCACAGAGGTTATGAATTGTGACGACATTGACACAGTTATTGAAGGTTGAAGACTAGAAGAACACAGGTACTGATCCTGCATTGATAAATAGTAGTCAGTTATAATAAATAGGTAAGTGTTCTACAATATGTAAATGTGATACGCACAACACTGAACACTACACAGTCATGTGTTTTGTCTATCAGACTGACGTTTGAAACGAGTTCCCAGCAAAGTACACACAAACTACAGTTCTGTACTTAATTCCATTCTTAAATTTGTGAAGTGGCATGACAACCTAAACAGTAAAATAACTTCAATCTTGTATCGCAGTCAGTATTTATATAACGTTTCCTCACAAAATATTATATAACTATTTTTAAAATATGTATTAAAACTCGAATTATGTGAAAAACAAATCCGTATGGAATTAAGTAGAGAGAGAGAGGGTCGTGCATAGCAGGCCTAATGGTGTAGATGAGAAGCGAACACTGCACAGTTGTGTTATCACAGGGTTGGAGGTCAGTTGGAGTCTTCGTCGATGACAGTGATGAGCCTCTTAGCGGCAGACATGACTCGCCACTTGTGACCTGCGCGGTAGCCCGTCGCCACCTCACGCTGCGGGGCCTCTGATACCACGCTTCGTTCTGGCAAGGGACTCCCTGAGGGACTGCCCTCCACGCTGGCTGGAGTCCCAGAGTCCTCTGGGGGCCTTGTCGCCTGCCTGCAACCCCCACACACTCCTCATGTCCTTCCCGCACACTATCATCCCCACAAGCATAACCACAACCACTGTATGAAAATGACAAAAAAAATACCGTGAGCAATACCATGTTCCCACTGGGCTTCACAGGATTTACAACTTGATTCTTAGTATGTGAAGCCGTGGTTTTTAAAGTGTCTTGAACGTTGACATTTGTTCAGAGAAACATCGAAGAGCGCATGATACTTCCAGATCATGGACAAACCCATTCTGCCGCTATATTGATAACAACAGGATGTGCTATTCCACTAGGGCAATGTCCGCTCATATACTTTTCGTAAAATTCAATATGTTCTCTGTGATGTGCATCAAATCCTGTGTTCATAATGACCACCAGAACTATCCCTTATTAAGCATATATGGGATTGAACTGGAAAGCATCTGGTCCAATCTTCGATGTCTTTGAAATACTCTTACCCAACTGCGCCACGAGGTGGTACGTGCAAGGTTTTCTATTTAGCAGATAGCAGAAGTTATGATAGTTCCCATGTAAGAGTTGTGGCATGCATTGCTAACACAGGAGTGTCCATGGAGCACTGACGTGCTATTTTGACACTCTTTATAGAACCGGTATTCATTATTATGGTTTCGTGCTAATGATTGAGTATATCATATTTTGTATTGTAAGCGTTAATGAAATATACATCTCTTGGGACATGGGCTTCGTGGTATTCTTTTTTCATTTTCCTATAACATATTTAATATTAAAAATTAAATTATTTGTGTGTAATAACCACAATAATATTAAATAATTGTAAGGCCCAGAAAAAATATTTTGGTATTTGGCAATTTATAAAATGTTTACATAAAAATCAAACTAAATATATAAAAAACATAAGTTTTCTGTTCTTTTAGTAATCAAAAATTAACGTTCCAGCCCTCTCATCCGTATTTGTGTTTAAATTTGAAATAATGTTACTTAAATATCAGTTGATTTATCTTGTTTACACTTTATCATTCTATCATAACCTATTGTTACATAACACGAAAATTACTCAATCATCATTAATTATATAATTTCACAGGCAACAAATTTATATTAAATACTAAGAACATATTTGAGAAAATTAATTGCTATGCAGCGTTCATATTTCAATTGTTCGTATCATTTTCAACCATATAAAATATGAGCTGCTTTTAAAAAATTAGAAATTAAAAATTAATAAATGTTAAAATGTCATCAATTTAAATCTTATCTACTTCTCATTGCAATGTAATTAATATACGATCCTGTGAAGTAACACAACATTTTTGCTGGCGATATAAATATAAATTACCGGTAATATAAATTTCGTCACAATTTTGTAAACTATTATTACTGAAAATATTAATAAAATTATTATCAAATTAAGTTAAATAATTTTAAGTATCATTGGTTTTAACACAATGAGAGTGAATATATTCGCAGCATCTATTGGCCCGCATTGTCTCCGGACCTAAATCCAATCGAAATCGAACACCTGAAGAACATTGTGAAGAGATTCCTGCTGCATGTGGTCAGCTGCAATCAACGACAACCACAGTCGCGATTGGCGCTACAAGAAGAATGGTCCTTGAAGTGTTAAAAACTCATCGACAACTTGATAATGAGCCTGAACACATAATGCCAAACCTACATCGCAGTCATTCGTGATAATACCTCTTGCTTATTGTGGACTGCCTGTCACATGCCCAGCTGGACTCGATGTTGTTCGCCTTTCCCATACTCTTACATCACGACTAAATTATTGTATGCTTTGTACACAGTTGAAACACTGCAACGCAATGTCTTTTCCGGCCATTAATTACCGAGCACCAATAATTCTAGTTTATTAGTCTATCGGCTAGCAACTGCGTTATTTAAATGGGAATTCGTATGTTAAGAAAATTTCGCCTCAGTGCGCTATAAGGATAGAAGTTTTGAACTAAATGTGTTTTTGACGAAGAATTTTGAAGTTCTCCACAGTGAAGATGATTCCATAATATGTATAGCTTGTGTGCAAGAAATTTTAAAATCTATGTTTTACAAAGACGTGCATACTGCCTAACTATATAAAAATATAGGCTCGTAGGGATCTTCTCCTAAAAAAAGATCGCGATTTGGTTTGAAATGCCTATTTATAAATGAACTGACTGAGGCGTACTAGTGGAGGGCACTCCTTGATGTGCTAACGTACTGCTTCCTCAAGTCGAACAGTGCATATGGACCCGGGGCGTCCAGCATTACCCATGTGTCTGTATTACATGGGAATAATAAGTCATCTTCCTCAAGTCGAACAGTGCATATGGACCCGGAGCGTCCAGCATTACCCATGTGTCTGTATTACATGGGAATAATAAGTCATCTTCCTCAAGTCGAACAGTGCATATGGACCCGGGGCGTCCAGCATTACCCATGTGTCTGTATTACATGGGAATAATAAGTCATCTTCCTCAAGTCGAACAGTGCATATGGACCCGGGGCGTCCAGCATTACCCATGTGTCTGTATTACATGGGAATAATAAGTCATCTTCCTCAAGTCGAACAGTGCATATGGACCCAGGGCGTCCAGCATTACGCATGTGTCTGTATTACATGGGAAGATGAGTCATCTTCCTCAAGTCGAACAGTGCATATGGACCCGGGGCGTCCAGCATTACCCATGTGTCTGTATTACATGGGAAGATGAGTCATCTTCCTCAAGTCGAACAGTGCATATGGACCCGGAGCGTCCAGCATTACCCATGTGTCTGTATTACATGGGAATAATAAGTCATCTTCCTCAAGTCGAACAGTGCATATGGACCCGGAGCGTCCAGCATTACCCATGTGTCTGTATTACATGGGAATAATAAGTCATCTTCCTCAAGTCGAACAGTGCATATGGACCGGGACGGCCAGCATTACGCATGTGTCTGTATTACATGGGAATAATGAGTCATCTTCCTCAAGTCGAACAGTGCATATGGACCCGGGCGTCCAGCATTACCCATGTGTCTGTATTACATGGGAAGATGAGTCATCTTCCTCAAGTCGAACAGTGCATATGGACCGGGACGGCCAGCATTACGCATGTGTCTGTATTACATGGGAATAATGAGTCATCTTCCTCAAGTCGAACAGTGCATATGGACCCGGGGCGTCCAGCATTACCCATGTGTCTGTATTACATGGGAAGATGAGTCATCTTCCTCAAGTCGAACAGTGCATATGGACCCGGGGCGTCCAGCATTACCCATGTGTCTGTATTGCATGGGAAGATGAGTCATCTTCCTCAAGTCGAACAGTGCATATGGACCCGGGGCGGCCAGCATTACCCATGTGTCTATATTACATGGGAATAATGAGTCATCTTCCTCAAGTCGAACAGTGCATATGGACCGGGACGGCCAGCATTACGCATGTGTCTGTATTACATGGGAATAATGAGTCATCTTCCTCAAGTCGAACAGTGCATATGGACCCGGGGCGTCCAGCATTACCCATGTGTCTGTATTACATGGGAAGATGAGTCATCTTCCTCAAGTCGAACAGTGCATATGGACCCGGGGCGTCCAGCATTACCCATGTGTCTGTATTACATGGGAAGATGAGTCATCTTCCTCAAGTCGAACAGTGCATATGGACCCGGGACGGCCAGCATTACGCATGTGTTTGTATTACATGGGAAGATGAGTCATCTTCCTCAAGTCGAACAGTGCATATGGACCCGGGGCGTCCAGCATTACCCATGTGTCTGTATTGCATGGGAATAATGAGTCATCTTCCTCAAGTCGAACAGTGCATATGGACCCGGGACGGCCAGCATTACGCATGTGTCTGTTACATGGGATGAATGAGTCATCTTTATGCTGCTATGGACTTTGTAGGCGTTCTACAAGGCATTCTGCGAAAATAGGTTTTTAAAACCCAATATTCACAAGCTCATATCTCCTTTAATATTCTGTTTAGGTATACTGTGTACTATATATTTAAAACTTTATTTTTCATATTGAATCACCTTCCATAGTAAAGGCGTTTAATTTCCGAACACTCTGTATATTGTCTGGGCAGTAGTTTAACTATACATTTAACAATAATTATACATTTGAAATTTAATACATTCCATATTGCATATATTTAACATACTTGAATTCTAAGTGCATACATTTTACTTCTTAACAAAAAATTAATTAATTTTTATTCTTGAGTATTCGTTTTTTGAAAAGTCCAGTACATATTTACTAACATGCAGAATATCTCCAATTTTGCAATAACCTGTATCAAAACATACTATATATTTTTTTAAATAGTCACAAATGTTACGATATTTCGATATTAACATTTAATGAATTGGTATCACTTCCTAATAATATCAAAATATCACAAAATTATTTATTTAACATATTACAATAAAACTTATATATTGATAACTTTGATTCTAATTCAAATCTTCATTATAAAGATATATATATATTATATTTAATTTTTATAATTTTGGCAAAACAATAAATTCATTGATTGTGAAATGTGTTTAATAAGTTCTATGACTATAACACATTTACAAATTAATAATTTAGCATCACTTATAGTTTATAAATTACTGGTTTGTTTATCATAAACTACATTAATAATTAATTTATCAATGCCTTTTTGGTTTGCCTATTGATATACTAAATGTTCATTTTTATTCCAATATTGTTTTATCCTTGCTTTTTACCCAAATCTAATACATATTATAAATTTTTAATGCCATAACTCTACTAAAACATATGTTTAACATTATATAGAAATCTCACCGTTTTTTATTTGAATTTATTCTATAGTTTTATACGTTTTAATTCATTTCCAATATTTTTTTTATAAATTATTACTTTTTGATGATTTAATAATTAATCATAATTATTAGAGTAATATTCAGGCAAACTTTACTATATATATATTATATTATATTCATAATATATTATAATTTAAATAATAATAAATATATATATTTATATATAGTGGATTTATAGCTGTATTTATCGTCATCAAAGAGAGAAAAAATTTATTAATAGTTAATTCAATAGTTTTATACATTTACTTTTATCTTGATTTGGTAAACTACTACTAATTTATATGAAGTGGCTGGCTTATGGCAAGGCCATATAAATTATTACAGTCTAAATATAAATATATATATATATATATATATAAGCTAACATGACCTAATTTAACTTGCATGCTTCAGTAGTATTTTTCTTAATATAAATAATTATTTGCGACACTTTATCTATGAGGAATCATCGAAATTCCACCTCATATTCCTTTATACTATACTTTGGTTTGGCGCATACATTTTTGATCCGTAAGTAATTGCAATTGTTTTCTTATTTCTTTTATAAAATACGAAACCAGCTTAATGTGGAGCCAAATTATCCTTAAAAGGATATTATTTATAATTTACATAAAAGTTTACCTGTAATTATCAAATTTATGTTTTTAGTAGTACAGTATCATTCTTTAAGTATACATGGTAGCTTCCATAATTTTTATAGTTAGAGCAATTCTATAGATTTTCTGAAAATTATAAATTTTCATATTTTATATTTTTATTATATGGTGTTTAATATCAGTGTTGTTTATTTAATGGTGGCCGGTAATTACATTTTGAGTAACTATGAACAACCCTTATCTATTGATAAATTTTATTTTAAAATCAAATGAATTTTTTTTCAAGTTATTTAAAATTTATCTTGGAACTTTTATGTTTGGTTTACATAGTCTTTATTGTTTTAAATTCTACAAAGTATAATTAATTTTTCAAGTCCATTATTAATTGGTAAAATCTAAAGTGATACATATTTCTTAGTTTTTATCTTATTTACTACATTCAATTTCTTTACTTTTTATTTGAAATATTTTCTTACAGTGGATTTTTTTCATATATTTTATTTTGGTGTTCCATTTTGCCTGTTTTGCACTTAAAATAATCACACAACATAATTTTTTTACATTGTGTAATAGAGTCCTCTTCTGTATTTGCTATCATATTCCTGTCAGAGCAGATTCTAATTAACTTTACTATCCATTGTAAGAATAACTTTGATTCGTACCTCAAATAATGAATTAAGGAAATATTACATAAAGATAATTTTCTACTTTATATAGATTAATTAAATTCCATGAGCATTACATCGTATGTCAATACATTTATCGCTAAATAGTTAACCAGAAATAGTATACCAGTTTTTTCATCTGCTTGATTTTTTATTGCCTGACCAATCCACTCCATAGCTGCAATATTGCTTTAAATTTTTATTTTTATTTTTTACAACTATCAGTTAAAAACTCTTTCAAATATTTTAACAAGGCATGGTTTCCTATAGTTTAATTTTAATAAATGTAACTAAAAATAAAAGTAGTTGGCATATATAGAATGTTGCAAAAAGCATGACAATACTTCGTGTTCCACATTCAATATATCTGGAGGATGAAAAAATGTTATATGAACATAGGTTCGCAAACACTTAGTTTCTCTACTACAGCCCGTAATATATAATTTAGAGTGTATGGACCGTGGGCTGGATTATGTTGCTGTGGAATGACATCGCAGCGTTCGTTTGTATGACACACGACACCTCACACTACGACACTACACCTAGAGCAGTAGGGACTGCACAGGAATTAGTTACACATGTGGGAAAGCCTATCGTTGTCACCAAAGGAAATGTTCAAAACGCTCTCCATCAGCACGAACACATTGCATAAACCCGCCGTTGCATGGACACGCAGATGTATTAATGAATCCCTGGAAATTTCCTGATTGTTTTGCAACCTGCCACAATACAGTTACGGAGGGTGCCGACATCGCTCAATGGGGTTGCATACACAAGTGCCTTTAAATGTCCACAAAACTAAAAGTCTAGTGGATTCAAATCAGGGCTTATCGGGGGCTGGTATGAGGCTGCCAATTACAGCTACGATGACATTTATCAGTTATATGATCCAGCCTGTGGACCATACACTATATGTTATGTATTAGGGGCTGTAGTAAAGAAACAAAACATTTGCAGACCTATGTTAATATAAAATGGTTCCATCCTCCAGATGTGTCGAATGTTTCCCCGAAGTATTGTCATGAAATTTTGCTACATTCTGTATTTGTGTTTATAATTTTTATGTGCACAATATTCGATATATTGTATATATATAACTATATATACATATAGTTATATATTTCCTGTAAAAAATTTATAATGACATTTCATACAGATATGATGATGCTGATATCTTTAAGGTATTTGTACACTGAATAAATAAAAAATACTTTTTAACTCTTAACTATAATATTGTTGTATAATAATAGGTTTGTATATTTTTCTGCTTTTTATATTTATCTCACCTGTATTAAAGATTAAATGTTGTCCCTTCATATTCATATACATTATAAAATATTTTAAAGATTTATTTCGTATACATACACACTTATAAATATACACAAATATAAAAAAATTATTTCTATGGAATAGTTTATTTTTATATCTTCAGTTTCTCATGTCATAATTGTTTGGCCTATCTCAGAATTTTCATTACTTTTCAGATTTTAAATATGTTAAAATGCATATTAAAAGAATAATAATTTTCTTGGTTAAAGCATTTGGATATTCTATTTTTACATTTCTACAACATTTTTTATTTATAATAAAAACTTGTAGCTCTATGAGCTAATTAAATTTATCTGATTTATACACTCTCGTCACAAAGATATCGAATTATTATATGTGTAGCATTCCAAGTATTATATTTTCTAATAATCTGTATCTTTGTTTAATTTAATGTAGCCTTAATATTATTTAGAGTATTTGTTGAAAATATAATTTTGCTTGAATGAAAATTATGTTTCTATAATCCAGTTCGAATTCCTGCTGTATTAAATTCA
This sequence comes from Dryococelus australis, assembly GCA_029891345.1. Lineage (NCBI taxonomy): Eukaryota > Metazoa > Arthropoda > Insecta > Phasmatodea > Phasmatidae > Dryococelus > Dryococelus australis. The sequence continues at coordinate 15,404,957 of CM057005.1, forward strand.
GTATAGAGTATTGTACAAATTCAACTGATTATATAATTACATATTTTTTCATACCTCTTATTAAGACATCCACTTTAACTGAAACTTGTACAACTATTTTTCTTAATTATTTCCTGCTTAGTTATAAATACCGAACTATCAACAAACTACCACTTGAAGAAAATTTGGATCTTATATATTTAAATTTAAAATTCTTCAAAATTCACATTTTTATCGTGTAGTGATTTCTTTCTATCTTTAGGTATAATACATTTTTTATCATTGTAGCTAAATAGTTATCTAAATAACATATTATTACTATTAATAATACTATTGATAATATTATTGCTGTCTTAATTATGTTCATCCTTCTCCAAATAATAGGTTATCATTACTATTATCAATACTAATACTAATGTTGTTTCTGTATTATTTTTGTTTATTCTAACTAAAGATTAATTATTTTAAAAACATAGTTTCTTAATCATCATTAATATTTCACACTTAAAGGTTAGGATACATTTATTAATACACTAACCATTTTATTAATCAAGTATGCTATCGCCAATATAATTAATTTGCCAAAAACCACTCATTATATTTTTTACTGTATTTTACTATTAGTAAAAAATGATAAAACTAACTTTTTTTATTACTTTCATTAATAATCTCTTTACATATGTCGCAATGACAGATAAATCTGTCATATTAAATAAACATGTTTTAAAACAGATTTATTTTTGGTTTTCCATTTATACTATGATCTTAAAATATATTTATATTTTATGGTTGTGAAAGTACCTTTTATTTAGGCTTTAAATTTTAAATAATTTCATTACATTGCAATATATTATGATTTACTGAAAATATTTCATTGTGATAACATTTTTCATACATTTGAATTGTGTAGCTTATAATGAAAACATTTTCTTTTATATTCACTTATATAGTGTTTACAACTATGCGAATGCTTATCTATTCTATCTTTATGTGAACTAAATAAATGTATATATTTTATTTCAATATTCTATCTCTTCTTGATTAAAAAAATTTGCTTCAAGATCCTTATTTCTCATATATTAAACTAAAATATATTCTACTTATTCAATGTACTTAATGAATTCAATATTTTAAAATCGATATTTATGTATTCTGTAGTACATTATTTTCGCTTATATTCTTAATATAAGGGTGTTAGAGAATACAATCATATGCTTTAATGCCATATACTTTTTACTATTCTTTATATAATTTAAATGTTTAATATTATGTCCATAATGAATTGGTCATTTTTTAACATATGGTAATATATCAATAAATATTTACCAAATGTACATAGTACTTTAGCCTCATTTATTTTGTTTCTAATTTTATCCTTTAAAAAATAAATATCAAATTTATTATTATAAAAGGATTTTATTTTCAATAAATATGACATTTCAATTTTACTTGATATAATAATAAAACCATATTGTAAATACTTATTTACTTGAATAAAATAGTTTCTTAAATATTTTTGTTAGATGTTTTTAAAATAAATAGCTTCGGATTCATAGCTGAATTAGCTAGAAAATATAGAAAACACCCAATTGCGACATGAAGATGCAAATTATGGTATAAAATACTTGATTGGATGGTAATTTTACAATACTTATGCAAAGCTTACAAAGGAAAACTAAAAATAGTTTTACCATTTTGGAATGAAGACTCTATTACTGACACTAGAAAAAAACATTTCTTCAAAATTAATTACAACTCTCAGCCCAAAACTATAAAATAAAACAAAATTTAATTTCATTAAAACACAATTTTTAAATTTATCTAACTCTCTTCATGAATACATAATATATATAGTAAATGCATAAACTAATTTTAAAGTATAAGAGGCACACAGTCTATGAAGAATAGGTTAACAGTATTTTACAGATAGTGCTGAAAAGTTCGGTTTATAATTGGCACTTTACTTAAGGATAAATTTTACAGTAAATATAATATATAGTCATTCTCAATGTATTTTAATTGTAATAAACAATGCTTACATTTTCAAGATGTAATTTTCACATTGTTCAACTTACCTTTTTGAACTTTGATCTGTTATAAAAAAAGAAAAAAAAAAACAAATAGCTGAAATTATAGCAATTTCTTTCACAACATAAAAGTATGTTTTGAATGGTTTTCTGCTATATAAAATATTTATCTATTGAAAGTGGTTAAAAGTTTTACATTTTAGAATAATGTAATTTTTTATAATTCAGTTATATTTTGAATCTTTTATTGTAGTTATATATAAATTATATTTAAAATATTTTATCAGTTAAAATATATGTCAGATTTTATAATGTTGGAATTATGTTTAAAAATAATTATAGTGAGAAGGTAATGATATTACATTATGTGTAAGTATTAAAATGATATTGTTTAAAATCTAGATAGAATTTTGTATAGCATGAAATTGTGTTACCTCTTTCTTACTGATTAATTCTTTATATTTTATATTGTGCAGTATTTTACTAAAATTTTCAAACAGATTTGAAACTTGTTAAATAAAAGCATGGAAAGAATTTAAAGATTGTATTCTGCTTATTTATAAATTTCGTGATAGTTTGTAGGTGATTCGTTTCTATCATATAGATCTTTATTACTTTATAAAATATTAATTTCAAACTTAATTTTAATTTTGATAGAGTATTTTAAGTGGTAGCATGATTATAATATACAAGCTATATAAATAGCCGACAGTGTGGAAGTTGTGTGCATACAATAGTTATCATCTAAAAAATGTAACTTTTTAAATCAAAAACCTAAAAAAAAATGTGTAAACATTATTTTTATAAAATGGATAAAAATGAGAAAATTGATTTGTTTGATTAATTTTTCCTTTTTTATTTTAGAAGAATTTGTTTTTATTTAAGTTTGATTCTTTTTTATGATGGTTAATGATGAATATGTTTGTTCCATAAACTATGCATTATAAGCAAGTCATGGTGGTCAAATAAAAGTTTTGTAACTTCTGTGTAACTAATTCTGAGGAACATATATGTCGAATTAATGGATGATGCAAAGTTTTTAAAAGGGCAACGAGTTATTAATGTTCACCATCAAATTGAACGAGATTATTTTTTTAAAAGCTGTATATATGAAAGTAATTCTGTGAGATGAAGCTTAATTAAATAACTGATGTTTAAAGAAAGTAAAACATTCTCAAAGAATTGATCAGATATTCAGTGCCGGCATGTAATAATTCCTCTGTGTATTTAAACAGCTTGTTTATTTGTGTGTTATATTAGTACTGGCAGTAGCTGGGGACCAAGAGAGTAGCTGTGATATAGGCTATACCTGGCTATGGACCAGCGACGACCCTTGCGGTCGAGCAGGATGGGCATCTCTGCGATGAGGTTGTTCTCGAACTCGCTTAGCATGAGGTAGTTCTCAACCTTGTTGCAGGAGGTGATGCAGTCGCCGATGTAGTCGAGGTCGTCGAGCAGGTTGTCTGGCAGGTCCATGTCAGCGATGCCTTCCTCGCTGATGCACGTCAGCTCGGGCTTCTCTGCAGGCAGTGCTTCTGCTGGAAGGGTGTCTACCATGCCAATGGCTCCCAACGTGAGCGCGGGCGGCCCACTCACACCTGGTGGTTCGTTGTCGGGCTCCTGGCTAAAGGACAAGCGGCGCCGCTGTGGGCAAGACGTGTTCTCACACAGGTGGCGCATTCCATTCGCGTGCACATGCTTGTGCCGCGACAGGTTGCGCCGGTGAATGTCTACGAGGAATAGTGTGAGGCTGCCCACAATCATGCAGACTGAGCTGAAGTAGTAGCCCATCTTCCCACCGCACTCCTCGTTGATGTAGCCTGTGGACCAGAACACACATATTCCCACTACTCACTACATCCAGCTTCATATGCACATAATCAAACACAGAATACTTAACAACTGAAGCATAAATATTTCATGTTTCAAGTCACAGACAACAGAAGAAATTATGTTACATGCTGCAGTATTTCGGAACGTTAAACGCCGATCAATATTTGTAGGTGAATAGTTCCTCCACATATTTGATTATTGGTTCTTGGCCTGACAAAAGGTGGCTCTGTAATAGTATTTGTAAGTTGGTGATGATGTTGTTTCGATAGACGAGCAACTACCAGAAGACCAGATTGCAGTAGTGCATTTGTCTCATAATGCAATAACAGAGAAGAATTTACTAAAGGAAGAAAACATAATTATTTGTTGTTACGAAGGCTTATTTATCCGAGTTTTTAGCATTCGTACTCCGTACTCCTCTCCCAATTTGTAAAATATTAGCTACCATGCACGCCACTGATAGCAAGGCCTTGGGAAACTACTTTTTAAATCTTGTAATTGGTTGCACAACATGAAATAAAGCAAATCTTTTGAAAAAAAAATTCTTTACAAGTTACAAATTGGAATTCTCCATGCGCTGAAACAACCTTAAGTATCCCTCAAGATAAAATCTATTATTACTCTAGGAGTAAGTGTAAACTATGTACAGTGATATATACCTGGTCGCCTGGCATTCCCAAATTTACCCTTTACTTTGTATATATGTGAGTAAAACAGAGTGTTAGAGTTAGTATCTCAGTTAAGTGCATTATCACAAGCTGTGTGGTTTTCGTTTGACATTCCGCCTATAATTTTGACTTGTTACTCCCAATAGAGTAATATTCAATATATACTGGTGGATAATGGAAAATCAACACCCGGATGACATGGTCACACATGAATGAAGATTTTATTGAATAAGTACACATGTTCACTGTTTATGACAATGATCACAGGGTCGTACACCTATGGATAAAGGCTACAGAGTGTCTTGAATAAAAATGATAATTTTTTGTGTAGTCTCCTTTAGCAACGATGCAGTCCTACAGTTGTGCGTAGAGGCGATCATAAAGGTGTCGGATGCCATCTCGGGGAATAGTATTCCGTGATAATTCCACCTGTTGTAATTGGTGGAAGTTTGTTACCGGTATTGAAGACCGCAAGCGTGTTGGGGAACAAGAGACGTGTGTGAATTGACATTGTCCTGCTGGAAGAGGACATCTTGGCATTGTAGGACTGCAACAAAATGGGTTGGACGATGTTCTGGATGTAGGGTCTACTGTTCAGTGTTCCCTCAACAAACGCAAGAGGCGTGCGGTCATTGGAGGCTATTGAACACCAGACCATGATACCAGCGCTGCCATATAAACACTCGTTACTGCTGCTCTCCTGGTCAACGCCAAGGCTGAATCTGCTCCCATCACTGAACACAATTCCGCGCCATTCATCCATTCAATAGCGTCGTTCGAGATACTATCCAAGGCAGGCTGCATGGTGATAAGTTGTGAGAGGAATTCTAGCGAGCAGCACCCTTGTTCGTAGCCCAGCGTCCAACAAATGGTTGGTGATGGTCCTAGCTGACACCCTGGGTGCAACAGTGGCCCTAATTTGTGCGGCGGTTGCCAAGCAATCCACAATGGCTGCTCGTCTGATGCGGCGGTCCTAGCAGACTTCCATACGCCGCTGCCATCTGGAACCACGTTAACGAGCATCAGCATCATCGTTGGACCACTGGCACCACCAATGATGAACAGCAGACACTTCACATCCTAAGCATTTGGCGATTCTTCGGAAGGACCATCCAGCTTCCCTCAGGTCTACAATATGAGCTCGCTCAAAGTCTGTTAATTGCACGAAGATTGGTCGTCTATGCTGTCACGGTATGTCTACGATATGTACTTTACACAGGCCGATACTTGAAACAACTGACTACTCTCTCACCGAGTGAACTACATTGTACTGGGCTCAGCCTAGTAAGCAGTTCCTACTTTGTCCACAGCACAGCACTGTTAATCATTGCATGTATTGGCCTCTATCAGTGGTCCATGCGCATATGGTGTTTCTATGTCACTGCTTTAATGGTGTTAATTTTTCATTTTCCACAGTGTAAATCAGTTACACACAGTTTGGAATAAATGCACTTTGAACTTATTTTAATTAGCCAAATGTGTTCGGTATGCATGAAAGGATTGTTAGATACGCATGCATCCTGTAAACTATGCAAGTCAACACCTATGTTTAACTGCGTGTACTCTGAGAAAATCATTATTGTACTGTTCAGATATTATTAAATTGTTAGTTTCTTACAAACAAATTCACGTATAATATAGTTTTGTACATCATGTCCTTAAAGGCATCTGATAGCTTCTGGTGATTGTGTGATAAAAACGTCACTGCAATCTCTACGTTAACTTCAAAGGGTATTCGCTCACAGCTCCACACATCGTCAATATAGTATATATTACATGCCTTTTTAGGTTTTAGAGAAGTTAAGTGCATCATGATAATATCTGGTTCTGTTAAGAGAGCCACAGAATTTACGAGGAAAATAAACTTAAGCTCTACGAAGTTTACACAAAGAGACTTTCGTAACAAGAGGACATTGAGTCGGGTTCCATTCCAGTCGACATCTTTCTTTGTCTAGGTTAACCTCAGAAATTCTTCTTAACGAGTTCTTTTCAATTATATCTTAGTACTTTATGCTATCTGAAAAAATGCATTCACACATCTATACCTTGATATCATTTGAACTTAGGCTTAATTATAATTTTAGAATCAAGGAACAATGGCATAGTTTAGTTAATATGATAAATTATAGCGTTAGGCCTATATTTAACATTAAGATTTTTACATCAAATTGCATACAAATCATGATTATTGTAGTCATCTATAAAACTGGCATTTTGAAACACTTATTTTGCACAGACATGTGAATGATCAGTTTCAACCAAATACATATAGTTACACAGTCCTTGTGAGTGCAACTAATACATAATAGCACCCACCTCATGAATAAAAATAGTTCACAAACTCAATTCTTCTCAAAATTGATAAGTTTCGATGTCGATAGCGCTTTGATCAGAATATATGCAGATTTTCCTTCTGTAAATCGTGTTATTACCATCACTTCTTTTTATCTGGTTTCCTAATGAAATGTTATTTTACACAATATGCAGAGGATAAGATTCCCCTGTTGAGTTAGGGCGAGGTTCCGAGCTTCTCCAGTTTCATTGCAAATTGTTATTTTCAAAGACATATTAGGTAATTATTCTATTATTTCTTTTGCCACTTCAGTTAAAAGGTGCCCTCTGCTTTATCTGTAGACAGTTTCCTGTTTCTGTAGTACCTACTCATGTGATTAATTAACCAGCATAATTAAATAGCTGTCATATGGCTTACGATCGAATACGATCTCCAACTATCAACTGTGTAACCTGTAACCTGTTCAGTTGTTTTAACAAAAATAGGCCAGAATTTTTTTTCCCCCGTGTTTATGGGATTATATTGAAGAGATAATAGAGTTTAAAGGCTTCTTAGAAAATATATTTGCTGGCATTTAATACTTATGCGGACCGATTAGTAGTGGGCGGGCTGGTTCTACGATATATTGTGCAAGAGTGGACTAATGCCATTTGGAGTGTCCGAACGGTTAACAACACCCAGTGAAAGTGTTAAAAAAGGTTAAAATAGGCAAAAAGGATTGAAAATACATAACAAAGGGTGGATTATAAAAAATCATTAACTTGATTGAAATGGTTACATTTATTGAAAGAGCTAAGTGAAAATGCAAGGTTGTCTTCGGTGTCCAAAGGGTTAAGTGTCGAAAGGGTAGATGTTGACTCTTCGGTGTGTCTGGAGCATGACTGAGCTCTGATGTATGACTAGGGGAGAGGGAGGGTGTCGAGAGCAGCAGCATAGGTCTTTATTCTTTGGTGTCTAGAGCACAATGACGATAGAATGGAGGTGAGCAGCAGAGGTGTTGGTGCTGGTTTACCTCTGCATTCCTTTATGAGGTCTGCTGTGATTGGTCAGTTGGTTCTTGGAGAAAGAAAGGTAGAAGGGAAATTTTAGGTTTTACCTGGTCGGAGTCTGGCGAGGGACTGAGCTGAGATGGCGTGTGAGGAAGGGGGAGGTTGTCGGGAGCTGGGTGGTCCTGCCTATTCGCTGTCTGGCATACAGTGGTGCTTTGAGGGGGTCGGAAGCTGCGAAGGTATTGCATGTTCGGAGGTCGACGAACCAATGAGGTTGAAACTGTGCAATTAGAGAAATGACCATTATAAATCTAGTGTTTGAAAAATATCAAATTTTGATTGTTACATATCCAGCACTGAATAATTACAAATTAAATTATGGCAAACAATAAGTATATGCAATGAAAGACTAATTAGAGTTATTGAAGTGAATGAGTACTGAGACACTAATTACCAATTAAAGAAGTACTGAGACATTTATTATAGTAATTGAAATTACTAAGTACTCCTAATGAATAATTACCACCTAAAAATACCCTAATTACATATATGCACTGCACCACTCCTGACTGCCAACTGAACTCATATTGTATTTATAATTAATTATAAACCCCTTACCAAAAGGTCCCTACATGTGCAATTTTTTAATGAAGAGGTTGAATTTTCAGTAAAGTATTTACATTATTTCCCACCTATTGTGAGACATAATTTTTATGTTGCAAGAAGTTTACTTTGTGTACTCCTTCTTGTTAAAGTATATGCAGTTGCATATTATAGTAGATGGTAGGAATGTTTAGCAAGCACATACTCAACACTTGGCTAGCCTGGCTGTAACTGTTACTACTCGCTTAAAGTTGCCATTAAAAAAATATTTTATTAAATGAAGGTTGTTAAAAATATTTTGCATAATTATGTAACTGAAGTTCTTACATTTTAGTATATAAAAACTCTTGTTTTGTGTTTGTCAACAAGTTCTGTAAAGTATTATTTTACATCTTAGACTGTTCCTTTGTGTTTTCCCATAATGGGTAAGCAAATACTCTTACAAAAGACAGTTTCTTCGTGTTTGCCAGCATTTGAGTAAGGTAACATGTTAGCCCTACAGTTAATTTTACATTTTAATATATAAAGAATGTTTCATACATTCCCTAGGTTTTCCCATTATTAGTTTAACTCTGAAAGGTTTACGATCTGGATATAGATATAGATCAATATGGAAAATTCAACTGGATTTCTACAAAGAGGTCAAAAAAAGAAAAAATTCAATGGGGTCCATGTGCTATTTATAGATCAGGTGTAAGGAGGGAATAATTTAAATGTTTTCCAGTCTAAGTCTAGCAGTCGTAGTAACTTCGTAGAGCTGCACATTCAGGGAACATAATTAATAAGTATTTTTAATAACTTCGCATAACTTTACTATATTTCGAAAGTGTCTGGGTGCTTCACCATCTACAATTCCGATATCATTAGCAGCGAAACCAGCACATTACAAGACAGCAAACGAACACCTTCCAAGTATGACATCATCAACAGCAGTGAATCTGAGAGTGCTATTCCGAGACAACAGGAGCAGTGAGAACTTCAAGGTAAAAAATGCATAATGATCACTACTGTGACCTTTGTGATGATGAGTGTACTCAAGTATATAATGCAATCTTGGAATTCAGAAAATCGAAAATGCTTTTGTGACCTTGATATTGAGGACTAGCTGGCTGTCACGACAAAATAATTTGTTATACTGTATGCTCTACATGAAATTAAATATATGCATAGTTTCCGGAACACTTAAGCGCTGATGAAGATATAGATCAAGAACTCGTGAGGCAGTAATGCGTAATGCGAAGAATGCAACAGATAGTAGAACATGTACACAACAGCAGTGCCCCTGCCATCGTGACGGACTCAGGCATTTATGAAGTGGATTTAGAGGCTTCAACAGTAATATTGTAAATAACAAGAAGTGCATCTTAAAGTGTTAAAGATTCCCCAAGTGATATGTAAATATAAAGAAATGTGTGTGTAAAATTGTTAATGATTCACTCAGGGAAAAAAGTAAGTAATGTTATTCTTCTGTCTATGTAATACAAGGTATAAATTGGTGTGATTAAAAGGCTAGGTTTTCATTCTAAGGGAAACTGTTAACCATGTTATGTTGCATGCAAGGTTTTTAAAACCATTACGATAATTCACTTTTCATAAAATACGCTGCTGTATCTATATATGATGATGATTGTACCACCAATGTTTTAAGTTTTAAACCACCTCATTCATGGTCTGACTTAACTCCAGAAATTCAAAGTACGTACCACCATCAGACATAAAAGTCCATAAATTGAAATGGGAATCTGGCCTCATACCATTTGACGAGATATTCCAATACCTCAATGATATAATTATTGAAGACTCTCCCATCTATGTCTTGGGAAAAATGCAAAAAAATGTCAAGTCTCTAACTAAAGTAGAAGTTGTAAATGTTAGAAGATATCATACATTTCCAAACTTTAATACATTAGTAACCAGTATAATATGCACAAACGTTCAAAACTAATGTTTTACACCCAGTGTAAAAGCGAGGCTTTATGAGAATATACGTATCAAAACACATATTATGTTTGATTGTACTAAATGTGTCTACAAATAGTATTGTGTTTTTCATGATGTGTTTTGAATTCATGGGCTGCAAAAAGGATGGCTTTTTTAGTAACATTGCCTTGTAAAAATATTGTGTTTTCTTTATATAAATGTTTTGTATCAATGTTGTAAGTAAATATTAAGCCTTGTATGTAATACAATATTTTATGCTCATATCATGTTGCAAGTGTTGTATAAAATGAATACATGTAAAATCTAAATAAAAGAATAACAAAGTATTTATATTTTCAATAAATAAAACATCCAAGTTGGTTCCTTTCATTGAAATGTGTGTGCCTGATGTTAATTTTAAATGTGTATATTGGCATGGTTTCTTGATAAAAACAAATAAGCCTTCTATAGTCGAATCTAGTGTAACTGATTGTGACAGTTAATATTGCCATGTAAATCAATGTAGGCAAAACATGACAGAAAAGCATAACTATAGAACTGAAGGTGACCACTTTGTTACTACTTATTGCAGTGAAATGGAAGTTTAAAACATGTTATTTACAATTCAGATCATACTGAACCATTTCAGAATTGGTATATATATATATATATATATATATATATATATATATATATATATAAATATATACATATATACTTAATAATTATGAGATTGGATACTAATTAAATACTGGTTTTGTCTCGTCAAAATGTTATATGCTTAGAAATGTGAAATTAGGTAAATTAAAGCTAACCGACACTAATTATTCAACTTAAAATGGCAGAAGAGGAGGTCACTTGCTCATGTATACAAAAATCAAAGTGTAAACTCAATTTTAGCAAATTATTCATACTGTGTTGTTTGTGAAATAGTCTCAGTTGAGAATTAGATCCGGTACTATTAGCATGTCGTTCTTCCCACTGCATATATTTACATTAGTGTCAAGCCAGGGAAGTCTTAAATCTCATACTCGTTTTGGTCCAACTGCCTTTTAAGGGAATTTGCAGAGTCCTGCAATGGTGTCTTCTACTCCATAGTTATTCATTTCCTATTGGGAGATGAAAAATTACATGGGTTAATTCAATGTTCCAACATGAGTAAGTGTCCAGTATTTCATATGACTGGATCTACTTTACTACCGGACTCTATAGAAGCTGTTCATTCGCAATACTTGGAGACTTTTCCACTTGAAAGTGTTGAACTACATTCGCCTGAATATACTATCAGATATGTCTGTACTCAAACTGATAGTGAGAAGCTTAAACTAGACCATAAGAAAGACTCACATCTTGAAAGTGCTTTTAAAGGACAGGAACTAGAACCAATTTTAAGAAAATGAATGAAAAAGTGTTTGGTAAACACCCTGTAATTTTGAGATCTGTATTTTTGTGAAAATGCAGCCTTAATGTGTATTTAAAATGTACAAATGTATGTATGTAAGCTTTGGGAATTGTGATAAATCTTCTACTTTTTGAAGTATTATGTACTCTCAATGTAAGTAAATAAATTGTTTAATTATGATACACCCAATACTTCTTTGAACTGTAATGTTGCAATGTCTGATGTGTAATAAACTCTAACAGTTTTTGTGACAGTGTGTGTCAACTTGGCTGTGAGTAAAGTGTATGTATATTTCTGTGAGTGGCATGTCAAAGTTTGTCTCTCTTGTAAAATAAATTGGTCTGAAAACGAAATTCCTTGTCTTAAAATACCTAAGTCATTTGCAGGTACCCAGTGTGAAACTACTTTTTTAACAGTGTGAAACTATAGTTAATAGTGGCATGTCAATGCTACTATATTTCATTTACAAAAGTTTTGGAGTCCAATACTCAGATGTGACTAATGGTTTACTCTGGCAAAAAAAAAATTTTTTTTACAAAATAGTGACATTTCATTCTGTGTGATGTAAACTCATAATTACATGAAACATTAATTTAAAATTAAAAGTATGAAGCAGCAAACAATGAAGCTACTATCAGTATGTGACAAACTACTTACAATAAAAAGTTCAATTATATAAATTAATGTTACGAATAGTAATGGGAATGGTTGACTAAAGTTTGTGCACAAATCCAATAATCGTTTCATATAATTTAATACTTGTTGAAAATAAGTACATCTGCCATCATAGTTGATCTGATGCAAACAAACTACGAGACTAATGACAAATTCTCTCCAATACTGGATGCCAACTGTTATGAGCACCAAAATATAGTAGTTAGGGTTGGGACATATATTTGATGAGCGGCTGGGCAATGCAGCTTATATTGCTTATGGATGTCCATACTTACAATACATTCCATTTGCCATTGGTGCTGCACACACTGGATTGCCAAAGTTCATCGCCAATAGGAAATCCTGCATTAATGTGCAGTGCTCAGAAAATGATTGTTTTCTGTACACGATAGTAGCGAGCTTGTTTCCTGCCACAAACACACTCAACAATCTCTATTCATATCCAAAACCTCCGAAGGTTTTGAATACCGAAGGATTATCGAGTACTGTGGTATTGAGTGACATCAAAACTTTTGAGAACCTCAATTATATTTCCATCAATTTCTGCTGTGTAGTAGACAAAGATAGAAATGTTATAGACGAAAATTTTGATAATGCCCAGGAAGGATTAGTCATACAGATGTGTATTTATTCTATACATCATGCATGCCATGTAAATGTGTTGGCCATTCATTCTAGTGGTAATACTGCGAATTTGCATTTTACCATAATTAAGAATTTGTCCCGGTTGTTTCAAATAAAATTAAGTAACAAACAAAACAAAAATTTGTTTGCGAGCGATGTTCCAATACTTCGTGAGGAGAAACTCTCAATGTACACAGTTCTATGCCACCAACATATAACTGTTCTGTGTACTTTCGTCACTAAGGCAAAACGTACTTGGAATTCACCGATTATGCGAAACAGCAAAGAGAGGGTTTTATCGCCTACTGTGAGACAGAGAGCTATCTGAAATTCATGTCCTCTTGTTTACCTAATAATGACACAAGTGGCAAAACCAGCATTAACAAGCATGTTCCATATGCTTTCAGCCTTCAGCTCACGTGTTCATACAATCCCAATATATCTCATTATTATGAGATTATGGGTGAGGATTGCATGTACAAATTGATGGATAAATTAGTTGAATTAACAAAGTGTGTTGCAGGAATATACAGCGCGAGTGTTCCGATCAAGCCCATGACACAAGCTGACAAAGCTAGGTTAGGGGTTCAAACAAGTTGCCATATTTGTAAAAAGTCGTTCAACATAATTTTGTGTTTAACTATGACCATTTGACGAGCGAAATCAGAATCTGCGCACACAATAAGTGCAATTTTATCTTCATACTACCAAAAAATCAACTTGAGGCTGTATTCCATAATCTGCAAAATCATGATGCCCAATTTCTTAAAAATTTCGTAAGAGATACATCACGCAACCTGATGGAAGTGTCGTTATCAAAATTCTGAGTATATTTCGGTTCTTGGATAACCTTAGAAAAATGTAAATCCATTACCAAGAACATTCCCAATGGGACGAACTTGCAAGGACATACACAAGTCGCGCAATTGCACTTCATTGAGTATTTTCTGTTCATGAGCTCATCTCTGGAGATTTTGGCAGGTAATTTGACGTCTGCACAGTTGAGAATTACCGCTCACTGTTTCCAGATTATACCCATATTGAATTGGCTCATAGGAATGGAGTACTTCATTATGATTTTGTTAAGTTGTTAGAGAGCCTAGTGTGTACGTCATTCCTGCCTAAGAACACATTTCATTATGAAATAAACGTCAAAGGCATAAGCAATGAATACTAGGTTCATGCCCAATTCATGTGGAATGTGTTAGACTATATAAATTTATTGCAATATGAGATTCATTATTTATGTGTGGGCCCGCGTTTGTTGGCAGACTTATTGAGAATTACAGGACCTTATGTTTGGCAAGTTACGGTCTTGACCTCGCCATGTATATCACAGATCTGCCACTCTAGTGGGACACTTTATTTGCAAAGACAGGTGCATGGCTAGAGCTGCTGATAGATCCAGATATAAACCTTTTTGTAGAATGCTGGGTGAGAGGTTGTATTACCCAGGTTTACAGAAGGTGCACGGAAGCCAACAATATTTACATGGGCGATAAGTACGACCCCAGTGTGGCAGACAAATACATCCGTTACTTAGACGTAAATGGGTAGTACAGTCACATGATGAAGTGAAAGCTTCCCCTTGGCAATTTTGAATGGGTTGAGCGAGACATGTTTCCGTCATGAGATTTTGGTAACACTGAGAATTATGGTGACGCTTTCTTGCGGAAGTTGACTTGCCTTTTCCGAATGTAATTCAAGATGCCCTAACTGATCTGCCACTTGCCCCAGTGTCTAACATACCTACGAATGGCACACATGAGAAATTATTAATGATGCTTGCATCGCGGGAAAATTATGTTATTCACAGGGTAACACTGCTGCACTATTTGAAGTATAGAGCCAAGCTCGATACTGTTCATCACGTTCTGCGCTTTGAGCAGGATGTGGGTATGGCTCCAACATAAACTTTAATATATCGAGAATGTGCCCAGGCTGCAAACGACTTTGAGAATTAGTTTTTCATGTTAATGTATAGTTCCGTTTATAAAAATCCTTACATAATGTCCAATCGGAAAGGTACATCAGAGTCGTATCGTGGTATGACACAACTTATGGGGTGGCAGAACTAATTGGGCGACCTACTTTCAAGGATAAGCAAATGGTCGATGACAATTTAGTCCTTATAGAAATGTCAAAGTGCTCTGTTGCGTTTAAAAAGCCGCTGTAGAGTGGTGGTACCATTTTGGATCTTTCTAAGTTGTTCTTTTATGACTTCCATTATAATTACACGTAGAAAAAAATTCCCCAGCCTGCTTTGCACCTCTTGTAGGGTGATACCGATAGGTTACTATACTAAATTGCCTGTAAATACATCTATAAGACAATTGCCCCAGATTTAGGTACATGGTTTGACACATCCAACTATGCACCAGGTAATCCACAAAGATTCCAATTAAAGAACAAGTGTGTAATGGGAGTGATGAAGAATGAATGCTCTGGCCACATCATTACACATCTTTTGGCCTGCACCCCTAACTTTGCATACATTGCTTCGAATGAACAGTGTATACACAAAGCAAAGAATGTAAAGCATAACGTGTTGCAATCACTTCTTTACCAGGATTATCTTGAGTGCTTCGAGCAAAATCCTAGGGTACTGGCCACCCAGTTTCAATAATTCCGGTCACGTTCCCACAACATGTTCACCGAACATGTGACAAAAGTGGCGTTGTCAAGCTCGTACGGCAAACGATTCATTCAGTCAGATGGCATGTCGGCCTTGCCTTGGGGGCACTATCTTATCACAAACTAAATTTCTCTCTCTCTTACTCGCCAATCAGCCGGACCAACACCAGCATGCCAACTGCCACAAAACATCGCTAGCTGCCTTCATTATCAACAGCTGCACCAACATAAGTGTACCAGAACAACACTCTCTGCCAACAACACTATCTGCCAACAACACTATCTGCGAACAACACTATCTGCCAACAACAACTACTGCACCAACATCGTTAGCAGCCTTCACCATGACTACTGCAACAACATCAGTGTGCCAGAGCATCGCCCTCCGAAACTGCTGTAAGGGTGCAATAACACTATACCAGAATATTTTACAACATTCATCATAACTACTTACCATAACAGCTGCGAGCGCACCACTAGGACAGCACATTACCAGAATCTGATAGTCAACTGTTATCCATAACTTATGCAGCACCACTACCAGAATTTAACAGAGGACCTGCTTCTCTATCTGCGCAGCCTGTCTACTTGCATGGCCGTCCGCCTGTCAGTCCGGTGCCCCCACTGCATGGCTGCTTCAATATATATGCTACTCCACGACTCCTACAAACCTCAACAAAGTGAATTAAACTGAATCAACAACGAGCGAATTTAAACCTTTCCAACCTGCTTTATCTTGGAAGGTGAAACTTCCATCAAAGAAAAAAAAGTGAAACACTGATTATGAAAAGATAAGTGTGTGTTTTCCTGAATATGACCTACACTGGTGTAAATATTTGCATACAAGTGTAAATATTTTTCTACCCATTGAATAGTGTTAGAACTATAAGTAAAGAGACACCATTATCTGTGAAATATCTGTAAATAATGATAGAAGAATGTTTACATTATTTAAATAATAGTGTGTGTGTGTATTGGATGAAATGAAAAAAGTAAGTAATAATAAAATAAGTATTTAATTAAAATCGTGTGTTATTTCTTTTTTTTAACCTGTCAGTGTGTTACAAAAACACTTTTCATTATTACAAGTGTGATAATGCATATGGTGTGGTATTAAAGATAATGAAGATAGTTGAAATGAATTTACTCTCAACAAGGGGGGGGGGGGGGATCAAACAAATCAATAGCTCGTTCACAGAGCTACAAAAATGACAACAAACAAACACATGTGTGAAGGAATAAAAAGAATGTGTGTGTTGAGCAACTTTAAATAGCCATTACTGATAATGTTACATAATTTTCCTGTCTTGAAACCAGTGTATTAAAAAAATATTTGGGTGGGACACAACATGGCTAAATACATAATTTTTCTTGGTTCATTTAGTCAACTTTTTTTACATAAAATATTATTGAAATTATATTTTTCCTGGCTTGAAACAAGTGTATTAGAATATCTGGGTGGGGCACGACAATACTAAAAGCACAATTTTTCTTGGTTCACTTAGTGAACTTTTTTACATAAATCATTATTGAAATAATATATTTCCTGACTAGACTGGCACGAGTATAATTAGAATTATTTGGTGGGGCACCACAGGGATTTGCATGTAATTTTTCTTGGTTTACTTAGTGAACTTTTTCACATAAAAAAGTAGACAACCTTTTTTTTTAGAATACTTTCAATCTTTAAAATCGAAGGATATAAGTTACAAAACATGAGTAGGAATACGGGATTGTGGTTGTACAGTATTCACGATTATTTAAATAGTTTGGTTCACATGCATGTGTTAAAACATATGTTATGGAGCGGGCAAGCTAGCATCCCGTGTGTGTCTGAGCGAAGCTGCCTGCTGAGATGTGGCACTGTTACTCGGCGACCGGTGGACCTACATTCTCCATGAACAGAGATTTGTCACCTACTGACGGCATGTGGCGGTTTGCACTCTGCTTGCGTGCTAAAACACATCATTACATGTAGTTTTATCACTAATTTGTAAGAGTCTTTGCTTACGCAAGGTGGGAAAACAGAAAGGAACACACTTCAATCAAGTAATGAGATGTAAAATAATACTTTACTGAACTTGCTGTCAAACACAAAGGAACAGTGCTTTATATACTGAAGCGTAAAATTAACTTATACTTTAGTGAACTCGATGGAATACACGATGGAACACTCTTTCTTAATACAATGTATTAGAACTAAAACAAATTATTCTTTTCATAAACTATATTTTCAAATAATACGACGTAAAGATGAGGAGTCTTTGCTTACAGAAGGTGGGAAACATAAGATATGATGTAAATTAAACAGTCTTATGAATGGAAGTTTACAAACACTGGGTGGGAAATATTATAAAAGGTAATGTAAAATAAAGATTCGTATGAATGACAATTTCCAAACACTCGGTTGGAAATATTATATGAGACGATGTAAATTTTACTGTAATTTTGGGAAAGCACAAAGGAATAATCTTTGCTTATAGACCTATTTCTGAATTACGAGAGAGGCATTTCTTTCAATTACGTAAGGTTGGAAAATATTTTTAACACCATTTCATAAAATATTTTCTTGAATTGTAACTTCAAGTTCAAGCGAAATGTAATAGTTACGGCCAGGCTAGCCAAGTGTTGAGTGTCTACTCGCTAAAAAATCCTACCATCTACTATAATATGCAATTACACATGCTTTAAAAAGTGGGAATACACGAAGTAATGTGAAAATAAAGAGTCTCACATGAGGTGCAAAATAATATGAACTCTCTACTGAAAACTCAAGCACTTCATATAAAATAACAAATGTTGGTACCTTTGGGCAGGGGTTTATAAATAATGAAAAATACAATATGAGTTCAATACACGCATTGGAACGTTCGGTAAAGTACTGAAGCGTAGGAGGGGCGGGGGGGGGGGGGGGGGGGGGGGGGGGAGGGCAAAATTTTTGTAGATAATATGCACTGAATTGTGATTATATTTAATATGAAGAAAAAACCACATACAACAGAGAAATGTTATTTCATTTCACACATTGGGCAACAATTTTAAATAATCTACTTTTGACAATAAAAGAACATTTATTTTTTAATGTTTTATTAGATGGAGATTTACAGGTTAACATTAAATATAACACAGAAAATAAATTTTATTTCACTTAATGTTATATAATTTTTAATTAACATTGATGTATGCAAAAAAATAATACATTGAAAAACAAGACCTCATTTACATTTAATAAAATTTGGTTTACTGCTCTAATAAAACACAGATATGAATTTTTATTTCATACAATGTACTTCAATTTTAAATTACCATTAATATTTACAAAAAGAATACACTGAACAATAAAAACCCATTATGTTTAATAAAATTAAGGTTTACAGCTCTAAAGAAGTAACACAATTTAAAGAACATTAAACAGTATGTAAAAAGGTGTACATTTAGATCTTGTTAATGTACATGACAAAAGTGGGAATTAATATATGTACTATTCTGGTTGATTTTTAAAAACCACCATCCATACTGTTCACATTCTTGGAAAACAAAATTGCTTTACTGATCACAGTTGATTTCACAAAATACAGTATGGCGATAATAGTTCACAAATTCCTTCATCAGGCTATTAATGTTCAAAGCTTGTGTTTGTTTTCATGAACATTCAAGATGCACATATGGGTTAATCTTGACTCTGATATTGTGCATCTTAGGAAAGTTTTAATCCTTCGTAACATGGAGGAACTTCGTTTGGCAGTTACAGATGAAATTGGAACCACCAATAATAATTTCAAAACTTTTTCTAGTTCTGGGAAAATATATCTAGTTTCTGGATGCAAAGCTTTGAATTCTAATACAATATCGATCACCGAATTGAATTATGGAACTAATTTAAGAAGCATATTCAACTCACATATGAAATTCAAACTATTATTGCCCAAATCTTGGAGACTGTTTGTGGTGGATATGTTCCATTCATCAGGCGATGACAGAAGTCATGTCTCCATAATTTGATATTTTTCGTAGCCAGGATGGTTGAATCTTTTCTGAATCTAACCTACCAGAAGATCTATGGTTCCAAAAAATTATATTTGTAACATGTCTTTGGCTGATTATAACTGATAAGGGGGAATACTAGGGAATTCATTGTAGTCATATCGCTTCGGGTTTCGTCTGATTCTTGGAAGTTTTGATTCTTCAAGCTCTACAATTTTGGCTTGCTCTGTCATTTCTGTCCATAAGTCATCAAATTTCTTACCATTATGAATTACCTTAAATTGCTTTACAGTACATGATATTGTTTCACGACCTTCAGCAAATACACTCTGCAGAAAAGAAAACCTAAATATACCATAGCTTTCTTTAACCGATCTAGAAGACCTCGCGCTCTGCTCGATATCTCTTCTTTGGATTCAGCAATGTTTTTGTAAATGGAAGCATAAGTTTAAAGTCTCATCAGCCCTTTTATGTACCACCAATGATAGCGAAAATGAGGAAATATTAACTTAATGCAGTTGCTTTCTCTATGAATACAAGCCAAGGAATAATTCTTCTGGTTCTAGATCTTTCACAATTCTAATGTTAATTGATACTTGTTCAACTCATGCCACATCGGCTGTTTTATCAACAACCAAACTAAATTCGCCACATACACGTATATCACTTGCTATTGAGTGAAGAGCATTGTGTGGCATAATTTGCAAAATTTCGTTCTGCACATCTCCAGAACCCAAGTTATTTATTCGCTGCATCCAATTACAAAGATCGGGAACATCTTCCGACCATAAAGTCCTGTAAAATTTATACTTCCAGCTTGTTGCATTATATAAATATTTTATTTACTAAGTAAATAAATACTTTATTTATGGTACTGTCAATTAAAGTCATGTTGGCAGTGAACATGAGCATAGCTTACCATAGGAGGCAGACAAAAACATAAAACAATGAGCCAGGTAAGTTGAAGAATGTGTCACCCTTGCTGATACAGGTCTGTTGCTTGCAGATATCCTATGAAACGAACGGCATCTATGTCTGAAAACAAAAATTCAACAATGCTTCAGAAATATGAATTGTATGTAAATCAAAGAAATATTTACTGAAGAGGTACTATTTCTATGAACCTACCGTTTTTTTTTAGTTTTATTTATTTTAGAGAAGAATGTATGTATTGTTTGTGAATTCTGAGAAGCCTTTGTTAGCTTGTCTTTCATCCTCATCCCGTACAATGTACGAGTCTTCGCGATTTGTACTGTACTACACCACTGTAAATTGTAGCTAAACTATGGCACAAAAATAATAGTAATTCACTGACCCTTCACAAGCCTATAGCACCACAGTCTCACTGTTCATAAACGACTGTTGTATAATTTGACACATTCCTCGTAATTACAAAAAACGAACACGAATAGGTAACTGATCAAGGAATCAGTACTGAGGTGCGAGACAAAGCAGGCGATAGTATTTCACCATCTCACTAGAAAGAGTCACTGTGCAATGCACTGCACTCTGCCGACTATACTGACGTGTGTTGCAATGTTCCATTTTTCTAACGATTCTTTCAATACATTATACATAACATCGCATCATTCTGTCTGACTGTGCTCTATGTAGTTATATAAAATGTATGCCATTTAATTCTTAATTGTTCTATTCTGTATTTTAGTGTCCTGTGCAGTCGCACAGTTGGTGTAACTTTAATTTATTTTAAAAAGTTTTCTCATGTTTTTCCCCATGTTCGGTTGTCCCCCTTCTCCCCCTCAAACAATAAAAGTGAGGGGTCAATCTCCCCCTTGACCCCCCAGTTTCTACGCCCTAGAAGTTCAGTCCGCATTCAGGAGTGGTGCGGTATGGATGTGCAATTAGGGTTTGTGTACTTGGTAATTATTCATTAGGAGAACTTAGTAATTTCAATTACTCTAATTAATATGTCAGTACTTCTTCAATTGGTAATTAGTGTCTCAGTACTTATTTATTTCAATCAATATAATTAGTACCTCATTTTTGCATACTTATTGATTGCAATTGTTTAATTTGTACTTATGCATTGTTGTATTTGTGACTGCTAAAGTTCGTTATTTTTCAACACTAAATTTGTAATTGTTATTTCTCTAATTGCACAATCCCAACTTCATTGTTCACCAACCTCTGAACCGGCAAGACCCTCGCAGCACCTAACCCCATCAGAGCTCACTCGCATGACAGACAACGAACAGGCAGGACCTCCCATCTCCCAAAACCCTCCCACTTCCCCTCAACAACCATTACAGCTCAGTCTTCCTCCAGACTCCGAACAAGCAGGACCTCCACTGCACCCCACACCCTCCCTTTTTCACGCATTCATGATCAGAACTCAGTCTTCCTTCAGATGCCGAACATGTCGGACCTCTGAAGCACCTGATATCCTCCCCCTCCCCTCATCCACCATCACAGATCAATCCATCGCCAGACTCTGACCAGGCAATATTAAAATGTCCCTTGAGCCATCTTGCTCCAAGAACCAACCGACTAATCACAGCAGACCTTGTATGGGAAGGGAGTTGTAAGCCGACACCAGCGCATCTGCTGCTTCCCTCCATACCATCGTCATTGTGCTCTAGACACCAAAGAGTAAAGACCTATGCTGCTGCTCCTGACACACTCCACCCCCCCCCACTCTCATACATCTGAGCTCAGTTGTGCTCTAGACACCAAAGAGTCAACAACTACCCTTTCAACACTTACCCCTTTCCTCACATAACCCTTTGGACACAAAACATAACCTAGCTTATTCATTTAACCCTTTTAATAAATTTTACTCTTTCAATCAATTTAATCATTGTTAACCATTTTGACCCTTTTAACACCTTTTAACACTTTTTACACTTTCACTGGATGTAATTAGCCCTTTGGGCATTTAACCCTTTGGGGAACCAAATGACACTTAGGCAACTTTTGCACAATATATCGTAGAGCCGCTCCTTTCCCACAACTCCGATCAGCCTCAGGTTCTCGGTTAGCCCAGTGGGGATCACAAGAAACGAAGTCCACCAGCTTTACTGGTCACCAATGATTGTCCATCCACATGGCAGATCCTGTCCACTTAGACATTCGTTTTTCATTAGGCCCCTAATATTTGGGCTCTTAGCTCTATGGTGTCTTTCATAAATACATCTATGTACCATTGTATCATTGCACTTATTTCAAACATTAACAACATACACTAATATACTTCAATATGAGCAATTTATTAACTCTAAAATTACATTTTATAATAGACTTAAAAATTATTGCAAATATTGACTTTTTTACTCGAGACCAGAAGCTCTTTAATATTACACCCAATCCTTTACTTTTAAGTCAACTTTTTGAGTAAATATATACGTCCGAATACAATATAAATTTATCTGAATAACCATTAAATTCAATAACATTATCTCATATCAGCAGTTTGTATAAAAATGGCTGGTTCTACTCGCGATATATCAGCAATGATCTGGCATAATGGGACAAGGTATTAATTTACTTGTCTCAAAATTAGACATAGAAAATACTAAGAAAATTAATTATTTATAGTGTTACTATTATTTTAATCTGTAAATCTAAATTAATATGACAATTTGAATTTTTTTAAATTTGTAATTAAGTAAGATTGTTCTCTTCTAGGAGTAGATAGCATAATGATAATACAAATTATCAATATTTATCATGGAGTACAAATTATTATTTTCCCAAAGATTTACAGTTCAAACACTATTTCTGTGTTATTTATGAAGTTTAATGGCAATGGTGTGGTGAAACTGAATTCGGATTTTGATTGGATCTCCATTGCCTACAATGAATACTATAAAAGTAACTAAGAAACGAACTCTGATCTTATTGCCACAATTGTGCTGTATTCTTTTGTTTCTGTGTCGCACTTTGTCTAACTGGATCGTTGTCACTTCTTCCATATGCGTGCTTATTTATACTATCAATTTTTGTATTGGATTTGTGATCTTCATCCATATATTGTGTTCTTCGTTTCTTGGTCACTTTTCTTGTAGTCATTGTAGGCAATGGATATCCAATCAAAATCCGAACTCACTAGTTCTGTGTATCCCAATATGGAATAAAATAAAGGTCTTGTCACAACTTCCACTCTAAATAAAAGGGCCCTCGTTGGTGTAGTGGTAAGACTACTCACCTTCTACATATACGTGAACAGTGTTAGATTGCCGGTGGGGTTTCTCCTGGATTTTCGCATGTGGGAATTGTGTCGGACGATACCGCAGGTCAGCTGGTTTTCTCGGGGATCTTCCATTTCCCCTGCCCTCGCATTCCGGCACTACTCCGTACTCACCTCGTTTAACCCTCATCGGCTTTCGAGACCTCAATGACGAGAGCTGCCCAAATCTTTCCACTCCACTCTAAATAAAAGGTAAAGTTGAAATGTAAACATAAGGGTTAGAAGTCACAAGGGAATTCACACATATGAGTAAAATTAAGGCTGACACTGATTCTCGTGGGTCCCGAACCAAATGGCATTCACTAGTCAATTATAAAATGAGTCATGCTAGGGTTGGGTACCGACTATCGCTTGACAATGACATCTTACTGAAACTATCTATCACAAGCCCTCTTATTAAAGGCTCTTCAAGATCAATTGAGAAATTAAATATCCATCTGCACTTATTTTAATTAAAACAATTGTTTATGCAATCTGTGTAGAGTCAGTAGCCTCAAAGTGTGAATATTAAAGTTTTGCATTCTGGATAGACTTGGCTTAGTTTTTCGTTTTTATACATATAAAATTTACGATAATAGAATTTGTAACTTTTTTTATGTTGCTGACAATTACATAATTTGTTGTGGTCTGGTGATGAATAAAGGAAGAAGGTTCAATGCAATAAAAATGTTATAAATGGAGGAAGGTGGTTGCCCAGACCTGATATGGGTACTCCTAGGGCGATGGGCACAGCCTGCGAGCACTGCACGAAGCTCCAAGTACGGGCAAAGTTTCGTGCTCGTACTCTCTCGTAGGTGTACATCTTGAGGGAGTAGTGGTAGCCGCCACAGAAGATGCCGTAGATCCAGACGAAGAGCAGGTAACCATGGTGGTTTCCAGTGACAGTGGTGAGAGCCAGAGTAGAGAGGCTGCACATGAAGGCGGCAGCCTGGCACAGGTACTGGCGCGCGATGCGGCACTCGCTCGAGTTCCGCACCACAACTGCGCCGAAGCAGGTGCAACCCAGCGCCCAAGCCATGCCCAGGTACGTGTGCAGCAGTACCAACACATCGCCCAGACCCTCACCATCCACCTGCTGCGCCTGGATAACACACCCACACTCACTTGAGTTATGCATCAGCACCGCACCGAAAGAGGCACAGCCCAGCGCCCAGGCCATGCCCAGGTACGTGTGCAGCAGTACCGATACATCGCCCAGACCCTCACCATCCACCTGATGCACCTGGACAACACACCTGCATGCTGTTGTGTGCCATGGAGACAGGATACCCACACCAACACTAGAACGTCATGCTTTACAGTGCTTTCCACGTTTATCTCCCCATGAAATATATGGAACTTATTGATTTTAATGGGCGAAAACTGAATTATCTGACGTATTGACTGAAAACCTTAAAACAACCAATGTGTTCATAACACATGTCCCTTGATATGCCCAGTGCTAGTACCAGTCAGCACATGCTTGCTTACTTATAGCGTGTGTTGCCAAAGGTGGATTCACAACTATCAGTCAGATCCTTCAGTCGCCCGTCTGTCAGTCAGTTATCAATCTGTGTTTACGTCAATCGGATGAGAGCGATTCACTACAGTCCGTCCTACCTCAATGCTTCCGTACGACAAAATATGAGAGTAACAAATTAACATCGATATCTTTTAGTTAAAAATAAACATTCGTTGGAAATACATTTACAAGAGAAAATTTTGAAGAAACAACATCTTCACGTGATAAGAATGTATACTGAACATTTCTACATTTAAAATTCCTGAATTTACCTCCAAAAATAAAACAACATAATTCCATCACAGTGCATTTGATTTGATAGTGTTTATTCGCGTATACGAAATGTCGCCAGAAGGCGGTGGCGAAACCGCTTCGAAAGTTAATGTTAGGGTAATATTTGACGTATTGACGGGAAAAAAAGTTGCCCTGTAATTGGTTGAAGATCACAGGACCTCCGGACGGACGGGCGACTGACGGATGTGGCGGATGTTTTCGTGCCTACCTTAACAGTGATGGTGGGATATCTTCGTCCAAGTTGAATTTCTATCGTAGTGGTGTTTGATATGACAATATATTTACGGCACCCAGGACTATTTTTTGTGCTTAACTTACTTTAATTAAAAAACTGACTGGATTTCACAAAGTTTCATTTTTGTTGAATTTTTTGTCTTGTGAGATAGCATAATTATTGTTATGTTGAACGTAACTGTTTCAATCTACTACCGCCCCCCCCCCAAATTACACAAATGTCTTCCTATTCAACTCAAATTATTCGTTACTCTTTTTCTAAATTATTCAAACATAAAATATTGAAAATATTTACTTTGCAGAAGAAACCTGGTGAATATGTAATTAATGAAACTAATTCCTATCTGGCTTCTACATTAAAATGAATCGTAACTTTCATATGTAAGTTCAGGGATAATGACACGTTGCTCAATATCTATAGATACTACCAGGTATCGAGACAGAATTAAATAATACCAATAAATGACAATTTTTGGATAATAGAACCAATGATGGGAAAGTTTTATCAAAAATGCATTCATCCAGAGATAGTTGCATAAAGCAACTAAGAAATCTTATGCACATAACCAAAGAACATCTGTCAGATGAACACAGATAATCGGCGAAGAAAAACACACACACACACACAATATATATATAATTTATAATTGTTATAGGTTTTTAGTGGAGGCAAAACCTAACATCCCAGGGGGATTAAGGGCGCAGCTAACCAAACCTGCAGACACATAATATAAATGGGGAATCAATGTCGAGAATATTTCCTGTCAATGCATTTATTTTAAAGACAATCGTTAGTAGTGGTGACGTGCCACTTCTGGCGCACTTCTAGAATGACATAGACATAGAGATAAGTGCAGTTGTTTAACGCATGGGAGTGTGTCAGGGGAATAGTTACAGAAAACAGCTATATTTTTTCTTTGGAGGGGAGGGTACAGAGAGTGTTAACCCTATTATAAGCATAGTTACTCATAATTTCCGAAATGTTGAAGATATAGTCATCAAATCCATAACATACACATCGTACCTTATAACTATCACGGCGATAAGGTCAATTTCTGGTTAGGTCAATTATGCCTTAAGCCCTTTTATAAGCACACTTAGTAACGATTACCGACCTGTTGAATCTATAGTAATCAAATTCATATCATTGCCATCGTACTCCATATCCATCATGGTGGTAAGGTAAATTTTGCCTTAAGCCCTTTCTGGTAAGATCAATTATGCCCATTCTCCACTGCATTAACATTTCTCTGTATTGCACATTGTGTAGTTGGGTTCGAAACTTGCCTACAGTAGTTCCCAGGTTGTGATGTATGTATCTTGCATCACAGGATGCCTGCAAAGGGATGATTGTTTCTGACCTTAAAGTCGATATTTTTAAAGTTAACTCTTGTACTTTTATATGCAAAGTCAGAGCAAGATTTCAATAGGCAAACACAGGTGAGAAACAAGCTGCCTTTGGTATATGTCAATGGCGTTAGTTGAGAGCCGGTTTTCATTTGGTGATGATGATGAGTAAATAGTCTCATTGCACATATAAAAAGTAAATATCTTGAACAGGACCAGAATTCGGTATCAATCCACCTACTTGCGCTGTTGGCACTCCATCCTACGGCACTCTGATATCTCTGGTAGTTCTTCAGGGATACTGAAAGTGTGCGTGTGTTTGTGGTTGTGTGTATGCATGGGTGAGTGTATGTGGATAGATGAATGGATCTGTGTGGATTGGTTTGTATATGTGTGTGTATGGGTGTGCTTGGGTGTATCAAAATGCTACAATATTGAGTTATAGCAACCTAAGTCAAAACATTTCGATAATCAAATTATTTAAATGTCAGAAAAAACTTACTTTTCAAAAAGGATGAACTCCCAGAAACAATTTAGCTCCAAGGAAATGTTAAGGTTCATGAGAATAAACAAAATATTAAAGCGTATGAGTGGTTAAACAGTAGAAAGGAATAACGTGTAGAAGATGAAAAATGTTGAAATTGTCAGAGTTCGAAGTTTAGGAAAGAAAAATAAACCAAATTTCAAATACTCTGTCCAGGACTAGATCTCTGTATGTCAGACCTCGTATCCTGTCGGCTCTCCGAGACATGTTGCACATAAACTGAGATTAGTGGTAAGCCTGTAGGGTGCAGGGGTATATGTGTATGTGTGTGTGTTTTGCTATTACATGATGAAATGTTTTATCAGTGTAATTCGTAGGAATATTCTGTCTTTGGGTGCTTGTACATATTGAAGCACACATGAAATAATTTTTCCTGATAGAGTTAGTTGACCTGACAGGCACATATCAGGAAGTGTTTTTGCATGAATTATTCTATAGACCACATGTTTACGATAAGGTTTCAGTTGTGAACTATCATTCCTTGGGAGCGGACATATGCCTCTCTAGGCATAATGTGTATACTTGGTAAATGTGTACAGTTCATTTGTACCAGCTCCTAGCCACAATAATAATAATATTAATAAAAATAATTAAAAAGTCTGAAACAAATGACATGGTGTATAACAGTTGAAGTCTGGCTGTCTTGCTGAGAAGACATATGAATTTGGTGATCGGATAGTTGCTTATTATTCATGTGTGTATGTGAATACATAGTAAATATTCATTGCATATATGAAAGTATGGACTTGCAAGATTACTATATATACATGATTACATCATTACCTGATTATGTCATACACCTGCATTCCCCTCCACCCTTCACAACCTATAACAGCTGACATCGAACACGTAACACTGTAGTCAAGCAGGAGACACTGATCAGGTAAGAAGTTAGTAAGGGAGCATTAGTGAAATGCTCAAGAATGTATTTCCTAGATTTTTCTTTTAAATTTGAAGTGAGTTGCTTAGGAATCGAACTTAGTAATCCAAAAATAGCATTACATTAATTGTTCTGAGCAGGAATACAACCTAATAATAAAGTTTGTTAAATTCAAAAATAAAATAATAATAATAAGTGCTCGGACCAAGAATCGAACCTGATAATCTAAAATAACATAACATTAATTTTGCTAAGCAGAAATACAACTAAAAAATACTTTTTTTTAAATTCGAAAACAATATTATAAAGTGGCCTGTCCAAGAATCAGACTCGGTAATCTTAAAATAACATTACATTAATTGATGTGAGCAGAAATACAAACCAAAAATAAATG
Source organism: Dryococelus australis (assembly GCA_029891345.1). NCBI lineage: Eukaryota > Metazoa > Arthropoda > Insecta > Phasmatodea > Phasmatidae > Dryococelus > Dryococelus australis. The sequence goes on from CM057005.1 coordinate 15,433,989, forward strand.
TTTGTTAAATTCTAAAATAAAATAGTATTAAGTGCCCTGACCAAGAATCAAACTAGGTTGTAAAAAAATAACATCACATAAATTACCCCTAGCAGGTATCCGATACATAAACAAACTTTTGTTTAATTCGAAAATAGAAAAATGTTAAGTGTCCTGATCGAGACTCGAACAAGATAATCAAAAACTAACATCAATTGATTACCCCTCACAGGTATCAAATTCAAAAATAAATATTTGTTTAATTCAAAAATGAAATAATATTAAGTGACCTGGCCGAGACTTGCACTCGAAAATATAAACATAACATTATGTTCGTTACCCCTAGCAGGTACCCAACATAAAATAAATTTTTGTAAAATTTGAAAATGAAATAATATGAAGTGCCCTAACCGAGAATCGAACTCGATAATCCAAAAATAACATAACATTTATTGTCCTTAGCAGGAACACACCTGATATCAAGTGACACCAGCACCTCCCTAGTAATCAACTCTCGAACTGAGATGATGTTCTGGTAGCCATTAGATGAAACTTGGGGGCCATATACTTCGTGAGTATGTAGTTGGTAAATATGTTCTTGGTAAGCATGGACTTGGTGATTATGTACTTGGTGATCATGTTCTAGGTGAGTACGTTCTTGGTAAGTACATTCTTGGTAAATATGTAATTTGTAAGTATGCACTTTGTATGTACTTGGTATATGCTTGATGACAATAGCTTCAATGGTTTGGAAATTATTACTAACTATGATTATAAAAGGGCATAATGAGGGCATAATGCATAATTAACATGACTTTCATGATTTACATAGGGTGTGATGTCTATGATATGAATTTGTTAACTATAGCTTTAACGGTTCGGTAATTATAAGTAACTATGTTTATAAAATAGCTTAAGGCATAATTGACTTTAGCAGAAAGGGCTTAAGGCAAAATTGACTGTATCACTGATATGGATTTGGACATGATGCCTATGATATGAATGTGATGACTTTAGCTTCAATGGTTGGGAAATTATAACTAACTATGCTTATAAAAGGGCTTAAGGTATAATCGGCATTAGTAGGAAGGTCTCAAGGCAAAATTTACCTTACCATTGTGATGGTTATCGGTATAATGTGTATGTAATGAATTTGATGAGTATATCTTCAATGGTTCGGAAATTATGAGTAACTATGCTTATCAAATGCATAATGCAAATTGATCATTAAATCCTGTTTGTTGACTGGGAATAGGGTAACCTTAAGACAATTACATGTCCAGGGTGCCTGCACTCTGTATCCTCCCCTCCAAAGAAAAAATTATACCTGCAGCCAGTAACCACGACTCAGAACACTCTCACACATTAAACAATTGCACCCATCCCGATGTCATTCTAGAAGTGCTCCAGATGTGGCACATTGCCACCACTGCCATTAAAAAACAAAATAAAAACAGTTTTACAGGATATTTGTTAATGACTACAGGCACAATAATATGTATTATTTTTTATAAACAAATCAGTAAGCAAAGTAGATAAAGACTGCATTCAACTACACCATAATACATGTATATATGTAAGTGTGTATTTCACATAATAGATAATGATATTTATGATAAGTCAGTAAGGGAGGGAGTGTGATAGTACATACGAGGTAAAAGAGCGGCGTGAGCAGGCCGAAGAGGTGATGGCGGTGGAGAGCAGAAGGATGCGCACCGTCTTACTGCGCAGCGTGGTGAAGTCGAAGAAGGGCGGCCGGTCATCCACCCTTGCTCTTGTCTTTGATCTTCCTCTTCTGGTTCTTGAGTGCAGATGGCCCGTCGCTGCGGGTGGTACAGCGACGCCGAGCGGTAGCAAGTGCCCAGGATGAATGTGAGGAAGACAGCGCCGGTCACTGCCTGCAGCCCCAGTCGCCAGCCTACGGCACTGTCAACCTCATCCAGAACATATTCCGACCCACGAGCATGCAACCACAAACTCACACCTTATAGTATAGTCACTGTATCTTCACACTTTTCGAATCAAAATGTATGATGTGCTTGTTTCTTTCCTGCATATATCACAAGCATTTAATACTTCTGTTGATATAAAATAGACTTATTTTTGGCAAATTGTACTTTGGCTTTTATTTTATCTATACATTCTAATAATTCAATTATAATTAAGATGAATATGAACAGGGAGAACATGCATGTATTAGCAGTGCCTGGTAAGAAATAGTTCCCATGAAAAATATTATTACACTGACTGATTACGAATACGGTGCATTGTCCCTTTGGTGTATTTCCTAGACTTGGTTAACCTTTGTTTGCATGAGATAGAGAAATATTGTGGAAGCAGAACTTCAGGAGGCCTTCAGACAAGTTGGAAGTAAGCATGATTGAACTATACACTTAAGCTCTTAAGGCGTCTGCACAATGACAGCCATTAAGAAGCAGGCTCTGTAAATGCAACTGACATAATGACAATGTTACTGCTTACATTCGACCAAGGGAAACACATTTTAGCGTATACTGTGTTCGATAAAAATGGAAATGGTGGTAATTTTAGTCGTATTTTTTCGTTGTTTTTTTAAGCAGGTAAATATAAATTAACATTGTAGTGCATATTGTGTAAAAGAACACATATAACATTATATTTAACTAAATGTATGCTTTTCGGTGATTCGCTAAACTAAATATGACTTCCAAAATACTTCCACTACATTATGCAGTAGTTACTCCACTATGATAGATTACATTCAACCAAACACTTTGCAAAAATTTATATTGCCACTTTGGAAGTTTCCTTGCAAGATTCCACGCAAGCTTCCGTGGCTGCTGGTGCGAATGGTCCCATGAAAGAATTAACCGACTGTTGGCCTAGTTAGTTTTAAACATCACGAACTAGCAGTATTATACTCATGGCTGAGTCTATTGTCTAACAAGTGTTTAATATAGATGACATTCCTTGTACGAAGAAAAATATACTGTTTAAATATATTTGAAACATCGTATATTAGTGAGGAAGTTATAACAGGCACCTATAATATTTCTCCTCTTTGGGGAATGTTAGTGCATCTTTTACTCTCTGAAGTGTTTCTTTAACTAACCTCAATACGTCAGCCATATTATTCCCACCATCGTTCATAAATACACCTTGTTTTCCTGTACTGGTATGCATAAACACATTCACGAGGCATTCGAAATACCATCAAGGCGACATTTTAAGTTACAGAAGACCATTTCGCCTCGTAAAAATAATTACTTGATGCACCTGGGGTTTTGTTTTTTGCGTGAATGTAAGTGGAATATTTGTTCTCCAGCTTCCTTCCTCAACACATTCTTCTTTCAGATTATATCCTTGCAGCATCGACCCTGGTGTATACTGACTTCTATTAGGCCTCCGAAGTAAACTGTGTAGAATAACACAGGCCGTCACAATATCGTCAACTTTTAAATGGCGTCAAGTTACTCGTATGAAAAATACGGAAACGCGCTGCAAGTTGCCCAAATGCATTTTCTACACAGTAGCATCTCGCACGGCATCGCATCATCTATAGTTGTATATTGTTTTCACACGTAAGGTCTGTGAGAGGCAAAGGTTTCAAAAAATGTTTTGCGCAGTCCATAAGCCTCATTTGCAATGAACTCAAAGTTCATGTACCCCACTGTGTCATCATTCTTTGCGAGAGCAAGTTCTACATACTTTAATATTCTGTAAAAAAATATTGTCTTCTATTACACCGTCATCTGAAACCCTACCATTTCATCCTATATCTGCCACAATAGACTCCAGATTTTCATTCACGATTACCAACGAAACAATACTATTTCATCCCTTACTTAATGTAGAATAACCCTTCCTCTGAAGATTTCACAACAGTTATATGCTTCCGCCCAAGCCACCACCGCAATTAGGGAAGTTCTACATTGGCTCAAATTCTCTAGTAAATACTTAGCCGTTCTTGTGAAGAGGTGGGGAATTGAAACAAACACAATATAGGGTTAGTAAGAGGCTGTCATACTAACACAAATAGGTAGGCTTAAACCAAATTATTACACATAAGATTTTCATCTCTCAGTTTTCACTAAACCATAATCCAATGACGACCAGTACTATGCTAATTCCAGAACAGTTCGTAGTTGGATGATCTGTCTTCATAATATACTTTTGAAGGCAACTGGATGTGTGTATTTTGCGATTCGGTCCGTGCAAATACACTCTAGATGTGTGCTCATTATGTTTCAGGATGCAATGCTATAGGGCGAGAAGGTTTCAGGTGACCGTGAATGAACGTTGGAAATCATCGTGGAGCCACCATGTAGGAAAAACAAAAAACCCTCTACTAAAACATCTGACAGTGCTGCGAGCGAATGACTTCATGGCATATTGCAAAGAGAAATGCATGTACTTAACCAACAAGACGATGACTGTGACACGTTAGGTAAAACATACACTGCCAGATTGCGGCGAATGCCTAATGCTCAAAGGCAGATTGCTGATATCTTGATTAAACATTTTCTTTTTAAAGGTACAATTAATCAACTTATGCCACACACTTTCATTTAAGATTATGGGTACTCGACTGGTGGATGCATGTACACTTCCCTATCTACAGCATCTACAAACATACACACTCATCGTCACCAGGAACAGGTAGTTCCAACTACCACTTACCTGAAACGTACTCGTGAGAAGAGGGCTTGCGAACGTTATTTCACCATGAAACTAACCACAGTCAATAGGAATGTTCACATATATCTATGTGAAATCTCTGTAATAATTTGAAGAATACATGTGAATAAATACAAATATTATTACTTTGATTTTTCTTAACTTCAAGTATTATTCTTTGAGTGTCTTGTATAAAGCCTTGCAGGTCCGGAATAATTATGCACAAGGCTTGAAGTGAAATGAGTGTGTCAAACTTGAGATTCTCTAATGTCCGTCCTGTGGCGAGGAAACGAAGAGTTGCTGCGAGGCGTGTGCTTCATGTGTGATAGCATTTTGCATCACATAATCTTGTTTCAAAATAAACGGTGTTACTTTTGCGAGAAGAACTTTAAACCACCCATATTTTCCTCGTTTTCTGCTTTCTCTTCGCGAACACGCCAAATCAGTCTAGTGCGATGACTGCAGCCGCTACTTGCTTCGACAAACTCATGTTAGCAACTGCGATGAGCGAGCTTAGCTCGGCGTCTGTTGGTCTCGTTTGTGGTCCGAGTATGGCTCGCCGAGCCGCACTCACGTGTCAGACTCGTACGTGTGTGGGCGGCTTCAGGACGACCGCTGATGAGCCAGTTTTGTAGCAGCCACATTGTCAACTACACATACACTACCGACCAAACAAAAATGTAATTGGGCACCTGTTCACAATGTTTGCTCGGTGGTTGTCACCCCGTTAGAATCTCGTAGGGCCACCTCTTGCGGCTATATAACAGCAGCCACCCTGTCTGGCATGCTCTCTACGAGTGTTTGCAGGACATCCTCAGGGATTCGTCGCCATTCCGCTTGCAACCATTCCATGAGTTGAGCAATGGATTTTGGCCGCGCCTGACGAGCCTTCACACGGCCATCCAATTCGTCCCACAGATGTTCTATAGGGTTGAGGTTGGGGCTCTGGGCGGGCCAGTCCAATCGGCGAACATTGTTGTCGGCGTACCACTGCATAGTAGCCCTTGAAACATGGCACCTGGCATTGTCATCATGGTAGTAACACGGGTCCATTCTGTAAAAACGCCACAATGTTGGGAGCATTTCATTATCCAGAATGTTACAATAGGCTTCTGTGTTCATGCTACCACGGACAAACTCCAGCGGTCCTACGCCGAAGGCCGTGAAACAACCCCACACCATCACTCCACCACCACCACCGAATTTCCTAGTTGGAACTATACACTCCGGCAGAAGCCGTTCCCGGGTATACGTCCCACCCATACACGTCCATCGGACCGGAATAATGTAAACCTGTACTCGGGTACAATGTAAAGCATTATATCAATTAATTTTAACGTACTACGCTAGCCCCTATTGTATACTTTAACATACTACGTTTAGCCCCTATTGTATACTTTAACATACTACGTTAGCCCCTATTGTATACTTTAACATACTACGTTAGCCCCTATTGTATACTTTAACATACTACGTTAGCCCCTATTGTATACTTTAACATACTACGTTAGCCCCTATTGCATACTTTAACATACTACGTTAGCCCCTATTGCATACTTTAACATACTACGTTAGCCCCTATTGTATACTTTAACATACTACGTTAGCCCCTATTGTATACTTTAACATACTACGTTAGCCCCTATTGTATACTTTAACATACTACGTTAGCCCCTATTGCATACTTTAACATACTACGTTAGCCCCTATTGTATACTTTAGAATGATGTATCATTTGTTGTTGTTTGGGTAAGGTTTCAGCTTGTGTACTCGAATAACTTGAAGTGTGTATTGCGTGCATGTGGGTCTAACTCTGCGGCGGTTGTCGCCTGCCACACCACGTTTCCATGCCATGCGGCCTTACGCAGGCGCTCCGAGCGTCATCCTTCGGAACTGCTTGCAGCCACAGGAACCACGAAACAAGACTTCCGCTTCCCTGCTTCCCCTCATCGAGACATTTGCCCTACAGCAGGGGGTGGAGGGAATACAGGTATACGGCGCACCGGGGCAGTTGACGGAGAGGGCTAGCCTTATTCAAGAGCCCTCTCCCCAGAGAGCCCTCCCTTACATCTACCTCTGTTTCGTTGAGGAGGCGCTAAGAAACTCTTGCGTGAAACCAGAATTCGCGTGTTTTAGTCAACTACATCCCGACTTTCAGGCACCAATATTGCGGTCAAGACGTGCGAGCTGTCATTCTCTTCAGTGTTTTCAGTAGATTACGAATATGCTAACCCGCAAATCGAAATCAGCAGCTTTTAAATAGTTTTACGGCATACAGTTACGCACAAATTTTATAAATTGACGGGATATCAATTATAGTGAGCTCCGAACCACTTTCTACCGATTAGGGCTCTTCGATGTCAGTCATATAGGAAGGTATACCAGAATAAAAACCAGTGTCACCTCGCTAATAAAGCTGTTAAATTGTAAAACTTGAAATCAATAAATACTTAAGTACCTAGAATATACTAGAAACCCATATATAATATCCAGAAAACATTAATTCATTATTAAGGATTGTGCCAACTACTGAATTTTCAATCAATGACTAACATGAACAATATTCCTTGAAGCGGCTGTAAAATGGATCTTGCAACGTTCTTATTCTTAAATATCATAACAATTTACACTCTTCATAGTAATGTAAAGCTGTAGGTTACAGTTATTTTAAATACGGTAGTGGTTTTACAAAAACTACTATTTTAAAATAGAGTTGCGCTATCATGTATATTAAAAATCAAACACACATTGCACTAGAGAAAAATAAAATTAAAACGTCTGAAAGGAGAGTATTTTCAGCAAGTGTGCATTTAAAACTCGACAGTGTATTTCTTAATATCAACTATTCATTTGTTTGGTACTACTTAGACTAGCGTTTTTTTCCTCGAACAAATTTTTCTCCCCTTATAGTGCTGAATGACACACGAATTAAAAGGGCATATGAAGCCGAGAGCTGACACAGATATAATGTAAACAGAGGTAATTTTAATTATTTTCCAAAAAAGATCATGTTTCATGTGATGAAGTTTATCATAAATCACGTGACTACTAAGTTTGTATGTGCACTTGTGTAGTAACCAATTCTCGCCAAAGATTTCTGCAAAGAAAAACAAGACGTTACTGATAACTAATGAGCCTATTTTCCTCTACATGGGTGCAAATAAATTTTAGAAATTTTTTTTAAAGCTCAAATGGCAGGCAGGCGTCCGTTCATGTCACATTGACAGCAATATGTTTGGAAATGAAACCAGAAACATGTGAAACAATACCAAGACAATTAAAATACACGAGGGACTTACCCGGGATCTGAATTAATTGAATTGTCCAGTAAATATGGCCAAATGTTCAATTTACTCACCTGGCACTATTTTACAAAATAATACGGCAAAAAGAGGATCTCTGTATGCATAAATGATGCTTCTAATTAATACTGTTTGCGTACAAATTCGGTTGAATTTTATTGAAACGTTTCATGGACATAAAAAATTAATCTATAATTAAGTGTATGATCGTTTTATTACGTACATCCAATCCAGCCATTATTTATTTTATTTCAAACACCTCACTAACAAGTGAAATGAATGTAATTTGTATGAAAGTGACAGTCTTACATGTACCTAGATCCGTCACTGGGGTGTATGTAAAATGAATTACTATTGGCTGGTGTTGTTTACACGTACAATGTATATTACACAAGTGTTACCAAGGTTTCGCTCGTACGCACACGGTCACATACGTCCTACTTGCCCTAGGGAAGCTATCCACATATATTTCTACATATACTTACAAATTATGTCATACCATTACAATATGCCAGATAAAACTCTTCTAAACCAATATCGAGAACTTGTACACAACAGGGTACAAAATCCTACAATTCCGTTCGGACGTATTTTCTTCACATAAAATTAAGAGTATTAGGTATTCATTTTAGTTTTTGCCCACAACTTTTCTGGTGAATGTATGTTGCAGACAAATTAAAATTCTGGGCTCAACTTGTTTTTAGTCGTACGAAATGCTTTAGAGTTCTCTTATAAAAATTCATTTTAGCTCTATCTAACTTCTGTATTTAATTTTTGGAATTCACATAAAATACTTTTAATACAATGAAATAATTAATGTTATTGTTCTATTCGAAGAACCATTAGTATTTCTGTGGAATTACTATCGTGTAATTTCACTGTAATAATTTGTCAGAGGAAGTTTTACTGACAATAAGAGTACATGAAATTTCACTTATGACTACTCTTGCAATATGAAAAACTTTCTCTATGTTACTAGTTGCATGTATAAGCATTAATATAATTTCTCCCGCCTTTGTAATGAAAAGTTTATAATGACTTGTCCAAACGTATATATTTCTGTTTTGCGAGGTTAAATTATCATTAAGATAAATACTGTACAACGAGGTGAATATGAACGGTTAAGATAATTTTGGTGTTTGCACGTAATTGTGCTACATTTCTTTTGGCTGATTTCCGGTTTTCACTCCGTGAACTTTGTATTTATTGGGGTGGAATTGCTGTTGTTAGAAATTTTGGCATTGTTTTCAAGTAAAATATTTGGGGAAAGTGATCCTATTTTTTAAAAAAGTTTTCTAGATGTAAATGTAATATTTGTAATGTCTCCCCCCTGTCTATCGTATACACACAAGCTAGGACTGACTGTAATCCAGTATAGTGTGGAAGGGAAAATAAACTGATTACAATATTATTTTAATCTTGGACCAAATAAATTATCACCCCTAACAGACAATTATAACGTGGAGTTTGAACTTGCCCGGCTCCACAGGATGACAATGATTTTGCAGCATCGCAACACAACTTAGATATGTTCTACCAAGGATGGGACACTCAGGAACATCAGTTACAACCAATCTCTGTAGGCTAGAAACAACATGCATAGTACGGGGAAGAACAGAATCCCAAAATACCACTTGCTACAGAAAACTAAATACACACAGACACTTGGGAAAAATAGACGAGATTTAATTTGAATGAAAGAGTCTTCATTCTAACATCATGAAAATAAATCTGATCTGTGCAAATATCATTTTGAAAATCACTACACGTTTTATAATTTTAAGACTGTAGCCGCTCTCGTATGTATCTCTTATTAAATTAAAAAGTAATATTACATGCGCGCGAGTGAACGAAGAGGACAGATAGTCGTTATATGATAGCGGCGGCAGCGCGAACGATAGGCCGGTGGCCGCGTATCAGTTACGAAAAGCGAGCCGACACGATAATGTCTTATACGACGCATGCTGCTGACCGTAGTTGTATAGATTTCTGCGTTTATCTGAAGAATGCTCTGGATTACAGACCTCGTTCTCTCAGCATGACTCTGGGTATGTCGAACTTTCCAGATGGTCAGGGAAATGCTATAAATATTGCGACAGGCCTCCGGGCCGGGAGTTGAGTTTGAGTTCATGAGTGAATGAGTGGCTGAGTTCCGAGCGATACAAGAACAAGCGGCGAGTGAAGTGATCAGAGAAAGGGAAGTCTGCAACTGCGAGTATCAAGTAGTGAAGGACGCTGCTGGCAGGCTAGACTGTTTGAATACATGCGTGGACGAAATACATTTTAAATGATGGCAACAGATAGACTGAACACGTGCTAATAATGAGTATGAGTTAGGCTAATTGACTATAACCAACAGAGACAACTAATAAGGACGTTAATTATAGTTTAAATATATGAAATATTGCACTTACTACACAGTAAAAAGAGTAACAGTGGAGACAGATAATTTAACGCTGTAAATAATAGCAGAAGGAATAAATTATAAATAAAATTTAGTTTATTGTATTTTTTTGCTAAGAACTCCAACCCTCACGAACTCAGATACGCCCCTCAGGGGTCCTCTCGTGTAACAATAAATTATGTTTTTAAAAGATTTCTTTTTTTTGCAAAAATTAGATTAAAGTAAATGTCTTTCTCAAACCAACTCAGTCATAAAAACAAAAGAGATCTTGGCAGGGCTCCGTAGGCAAATTAGGCAGAGCAACTTCAATATTCTGTGAACCAATATGGCGTAATGCTTGCCAAATATATTTTCAAAAATTAATTATTTAAATCCCTGATCACGTCTCTGCGTTTTAAATTCTCAACATACTTAACTGAAAAATACTAATTTGCAGCAGCATTTTGCAGACTTCTCGTCGGCTGGTCCCGCTGGTAATTCTCCTTAATCTCTTCCCTCGCGAGGCTCTTGGTCCTGGGGTACGCTAATACAGTCATACCGTACCACACACAACATCGCGGTAGCTCAAACTTGAATATAATTAAAAAAACCGCGTAGATTCACCTATCATGCAGTTGGGTTAGGTCAGGTTTTCATGAAAATAATGTGGTTAAACGACACAATTCAGGAAATGAAGGTAGTTTTAATTGAACAGAAATTTTGTTATGTTATACATTTCTATTTAGGGCTCCGGTAAGTTCAAATTTATTTATTTAGGTATAGTATAAACCTTTAGGAGTTTGGTGGCAATGAGGCAAATAAATTTTGCAATTTAATATGCAAGTTGAATAACTGAACTATAAAAATACTTGTTAATACCTACAACCACTACCTAATATCAAACAAGTGCAATAATTTTACCGTCAATAATGTGATTCTCCGACATTAGTTTTTGCGTTGTAACCCTCTTAAGTACAGGATAGATACACGAATTTGAGAGTGCAGCTTTGGAATTAAATTAAATTCTCAGGAAAAAAAGGAACAAATCATTAAAATATGTGTCATTAAAGCACCACAAGTAATTACAGATTAACGCTTGGACATACAAATTAAGCAATGCAAATTGAACAACAGCCGTTTCGGCGTACTTCTTCCATAACAACTGCCTAGCAACGAGTTGTTTGCATCCAAGATGGCTGCGCATAGTAATATATATTGCAGACGACTTGAACAGCGTATACAGTTCAGTACAGCGTATGCAGTTCGGTTGGAACTCTTTTTCACACAAGTATGACTCCTTATCCAGCATGGCTCCGGAGCACACACATATTTAACTACCAAGCAGGGCCGTTTTATGGGGCAAAATAAATCTGAGGCCCTCTTTACAGCTACAGTTTAGACATTATAGTTTTACTAAGGGTTAATTATTTAGTTTCGATATTTTCAAATAAAACATGGATGTAGGTAGTAGCTAATCAAAAACGACAATTGTAAATACTTTATTAAAATGCAGCCAGTCCATACACAAATATTAGGAATATATGCAGGCAAAGCAAAATAATGTATTGGAAATGTTCTGAATAAAATTGAGCTATATTATACAGCAATATTTCCTGCCTCAGTTACCGAAGTACAAAATCATTTACCATAATCCAAAAAAAGTGGCCCCTATGGAATGTGGGGCACGGGGCAAATTCCCCTTTTGTCCACCCCCCCCCCCCCCCGGCGCAACCGATAGACGAGACCCGCAGTGCCAAGGATATAAATTTCATTTCAATTCTTCAGTATTTAGTATCGCGTTTTATCCACGTTGGAAAACGTTCGCTTGTATTGCAGAGTTTTTGTTAAACCATCCGCAACTTAAACTATCTTCACTTTCGGAGAAAATTGTAGATTTATTACTGATGGTTCGCTACTACTTCCAGAAAGTTTGATCAATTTCAACTTTATAATTCTAATGTTAGTTGTTTTAGTTTGACATAATATTGAGGGAAGTCGTGCCTTGTGCGTCAACAATTTTATTTACACTACTTGTGTAATTGATTTTGAGTTGTTCAAAACAATACAGTATAGGCTGTTCATGGTAAAGCGAGCACTTTTGAGGGCCTAGATACTTTTTCCTTTCAGCCATTTTTTATCCTTTAACCACCCTTTTAAATAAACATTGTCATGTCAGTAATAAATACAGCGTGTATATTTCACCGCACTCGGAAGCTAACATCTAGTGCTAAAATGAAACATATTTATTGGCTACTATTCCAAATGAGAGCTTTCAAAAGTGCTCACTTGATCATGAATAGCCTATACAAAACGAACACACGCTCTTGATCACAGTATACGATGCCTTCAGCGGTTATGAATTGTTCCTTGACAGTATGAAACGTTTTTTTCTTTTCATTGTCTGGGCGTGTATGTATAAAAAAAAGGGGTGGGGGGGGGGGGGGACTACCCTGTAAGCGGGTTGTGCTGCTACCTTTTCTACACCCTCTAAACAGCCTTTAGCTTCATTCTCAAACCTCCGCAATCCACATCCACTTCAACCTTGTCCTCCGACCAAGGAGGGTCAGTCCTTCGTTTTCTCGTCTACGACAACTTAGCTCGCGGCATACATCCTGTACAGTGTGGTCGGACTGAAACAGATCACCTTGAGCCTAGTCCCTGGTGGGTCAGCGGCCACAGTCTGCAGCACCGAAACAGGTACTCTTTGACGACACTTGTTCCCACTTTGAATAACCACACATCGAAGTCCCTCAAACCAGACTTGCCTCCCTCACCCCCTTCCCTTCCCACGGGTCGGGGCACTGGCGGGGCGGAGTTTACGGTCGAGGGAGGCGATCCCATTCGATACGAGGCTTTCTCTTTGAACACGCGAAACTTTTCCCAGTCAGTCACGAGAGTCAATATGACAGTAGTTCACGCCAGACTCTACTAGAACAGAACAACAGACGTGGCTAGATGCCGGAACTTCTCTTCAATGCCAACTGTTTGTCCACACTACGCCGGACCACACCCCAAGAGTGCCTGCATTCAAGCTGAACAACCCCTTAGATTCATTAATTGCGCTGGACCGCACTCTACCTTCTAAAGGACTGCCCCAGGTTCCTTGACCTGGTGCCAAAGCGCCAAGCTGCCAAAATTAAAACATCTTTCATATCAGCTTGTGCACCATTCAGGAACGCAGTAAACTTCCCAGAACTCAGAAAAACACATTTCATATGAGCAGGCATTCCGCCAGACTACACACGAACAACACTCTGAACCACAACCCCTTGCTACAACACACACTGGACTCACTTCTCGCCACACCCCGCGAAGTTCGCTGGGAGGGACGAAGGACACACTGCAGAAGCTCCGTGAGTTCATGGAGTTCTTGAGGGAGTGTGACTTCGAATTCCTTCTGGCGCACTTTCGCCCTTACATTTCCGCTGCCTGCAACCTCTCCGACAAGCATGAGAGAGGCATGCTTATTCTCAAAGCCATGGTCTCTTATGCGGCGCCCTGATCGCTTTCATGCCCCGTGAAAATTCCCACAGCCACATTCTGTTCTGGAGCGACTGCGAATTCCATTCACAGCCACACAACACTTTGCCGAGTGACAGCCGCGAAATTTTATTACTAAAATCAACAGATACACCTAGTTTTAGAAAACAATTACATTAAACTTTACTGCCTTCAACATGCAAAATAAAATTCAGAAATCAAATTAGATTTGCAACAATTATTGTTGGCCATCTTTTATTAATCAACTGTATAAATGAATTAAATTCAATTAAAATCACTTGTCAAACAGTACAGAACAGTATTAGTAATTGAGATATTTCAACAGTTTATTTTGCCTTCTATATGGCCAGATTACAATTTTTAAAGTTTTGTAGCATCATTTACATATAAAAACCAATTGTTTACTATTATTTACAATCTAAAATATAATACTTTAATTTTTCCGATACAATATAAAAGTTGTTCATGGTGAATAACGACAGTGCTGCCATCTCTTGAACAAAACCGTTAGCTCCCCCCCCCCCCCAAGATCTCTCGGCCAATCACAGCCCTCTGGCCAAGTAACAGACTAACTTCACCTTCTTGCCTCGTATTTTCTGGCTCTATTTTAGAATTCAACGGGTTTAATAATCGAACAACACAGATTCTTAAACAAAAACGACTTTCAAACAGTTATTTTACGCCTTCAGCGCAACTAATCGCATAATTTAATCAAAATTAGACCACGAAACTGGCCGGAATTTTCCGGACGGCCCGAGACAAAATTTCCCTACCTTTAACAAAACTAGTTCACACTTCATCGCGCAAGCCACTCTACATGTAGACCACATTCGCCAGCAGGGCTTGGTGCATGTGAGACGTGTGTCGCAGTCGCTCCGAGCTCTCTGGTCATTGAAAGGTGCTACTGAAAGATGCTACTGAAAGGTATACGGTTATTTTGGAGCGAACTGTGCGTGCGACTGATCTCGTAACATTTCCTGAGAGAAAAAGTAGGATTTTTTTGAGAAGAGGACTGCTAGTTCTGCAACTCCAAGCCTATGCTCTCTCATAGGGCGCAGGTAACAGGTACATCCCTTAGCCGGGGTAGTTGAAATTATTGTCAAGCGGTTGGCTGTCCCTTAGCCTTGTTTCCGGTAGAGGGGAGATGTCAGGGATGACAGTTTGTGGAGGCCGATTGTGAGATAGGTAATTTTTATTTTAGGAATGTATTTAGTTTTTCTTCGAAAGCTGAAGCAAGAAGAGTGTAGGTGTTAGGCCATTCGGGGACCCCCCCCCCCCTCCCGGATTCGTCATGACGGACTCGCAGGAAAAGATGGATGAGGACATTGCCTCAAAAAAGCGAAAATCCTGCGGAATGACAGCCAAATCCACCTCTGCAGCAGCCATCTCAGGCCAGCAAGGCCCGACCAATTAGGGCGCGCCTCAGTCGCCAGGCACCAACCAGAGGAAGTCGGATCTCCAGCCAATTATCGTGTTCCACACAGAAAATTGCAGTTATTCCACAGTGTGTAGGCTGTTCCAAGCGAAGCTCAGCCAGCCTACAATAAATTGAGTCGTCCCACAAGGAGTCTCCTACCTGCCTACAACTCACGAAGACTACCGCCTCGCCATTCATATATTAGATGGCCTACAAGTTTGATACAACTTACTCACCCCGTGCAGCGAAATGCCAATTAAGGTTGCCCTCGAGGGGGTTGACAGAACAGTCCCTATTGATTGGATAAAAGAGAAACTTGTAGCTCGCGGCGTCGAGCTACTCGCCATTCACCCCAAGCTGTCCATGCGGGACAGATAGCTACTCCACATGTTTATTGTGGAGCTGCCAGCCTCAGAAAAATTTATTCAATTTTCCAACTCAGGGGATATGCGGCTTAGTGATTAAGGTCGAGGAGTTCCAGTGACCCGAAGGCCCTTCGCAGTGCAGTAATTGGCAGCGATTCGGCCACTTATCTCGTATATGCCGCCCCCCCCCTTTTTTGTCAAAGACAGTATGGAAAGGGCGACACAACTGTACAGTGTGACCTGCCTGACCGAGAAGACAGGTCTCAAAGGAAATGCGTGTGTTGCGGTGGCAACCACTCAGCCAATTACAGGGCATGTGAGGCCTATAAGGCAGAGAAATGGCGCTACCTTGAGCCAGAAAAACGCAGAAACCGACAGCAGCAGAGCAGATACTCTGCTGATGTCGCAAGTCAGCCTTCTAGGCGTTTCGAATCCACTCCTGCCCCATGGTCGCAGCCTCCACCCCCTTCCCTCTCCACAGAACCCTGCCCAGGCACAAGATGACTGGACAACTGTTAAGGGAAGGCAGCCACGTTCCCAAGACCAAGTGTTCGGTACACAGTACGCACAAAACAGGCCAGTGCCTTAGCAAACTCATATGGGGCTCTTGTTTATCATGGCCAGCCCTCGGAACTTGATTTCCCACTTCTGGCCAGACCATATCGCCCAAAATGGCAGCCACGCGAAGCTCCTCTTTTTAAAAAAGGGGAAACAAGATAATAATTCACGAAGGGAAACTTCCTAGCAACCTCAGAAATCGCAACAGCTGCCTCAGCCCTCTTCCCCTCCTAACCACCCAGCGGCCCCGGCAGTCGCAGCCACATTTCTGGCCAATCAGGAGCCAGCTAAACGCCCATTTGACGAGCAGGTTTCTGCAGCCAGACAAAACTGGTGCGCCCAGTGTCACAAATGGACACAACCCCAGCTGCCTCGGAACTAATTAATATGTAAGTATTAATTCAGGAGGCAAAGACTAGTCCCCTGAATGAAAAATTCCCCGCCTTCAGTGGAGTGCTGGAGGCACTTTGTAACTTATTAATGATTTGGACTGACCAAACCAAGTCAGTTGAGGAGAAAGGGTGAGCCCTGACTGGGGCAGCCCTCTCAATTGTGAAAGGGCAGCAGCAACAGCCAGATGGCTGTTAATTTTCAGTTGGCAAATGCTCTGCCTTTTAGGTTTAATTTAGTCAGTAGTCTAATTTGCTCGAATGCTAACGGCATTCGCAGTATAAAACAGGCGCCGGTAGATTTTATTTCTCGTCATCATACTTCTATAATTGCAATAAAAGAAACTCACTTAGACCCACAGTATTGATTTTCTGTTCTCTACTATAAATGCTTTCGAAAATATCGCGATAGACACGGCGGAGGTGTCATGATATTGATTCATAATTCAACAGTATGCAATCCCGCGAAAATAATACAACTTCAAAGACTCGAAGCTGTGGGAGCTACCATTAAACTCGGCAATCAACATGTTGCAATATATTCAGTTTAATGTCCACCAAGTCGCACACTTTTGCGCGCAGATCTAGATGAATTCACAAATGCTTATCCAGTCTTACTTGCAGTAGGCGATTTAAATGCAAAACATCCCGCCTGGGACTGCCTCACTCGCACATCCAAAGGCAATACTTTGTTTAGATACCAAGAGCACCATAATTATATAAATTATGCCCCTAGTGAACCTACCTTTGACCCTCGGAATATAAATTATAGGCCCGATATATTAGTTATCGTGCTCAATAAAGGCTTTAATATAGCCTTAGAATTTAATGTGCTCCACAACCATTATCCTGTCCACTTGTCTTTCAATGAACTTGAAACAGACACTACAACAATTAGAAAAATTAAGGATTATAAGCATGCGAACTGGCCCGGCTTCAAAGAATACCTACATGAGGAAATAAATCGCACGGCTCCTGTTAGTTCTCCCCACGAATTAGACTCTGCTGTGGAGCGCGTCACAGAGCTAATTCAGACAGGAGTAAATAATCTGTCTTAACACATAATGTAACGCTTAAATATTTCTATTGGAAATACAGTTGTACTTCAGACATAGCAGCTTACACTACATTAAGGTGCGCATGTACATTTAAACGCAGTCGAATCAATTATCTTCTCTGTCCATATTTTACCACGAAGAACATACATATTTTTTAAATATCTTGCTATGTAAAATTTTTCCTGTATTCTGGAATGTTTGTAATATCTTAGCCTACAAATGGATAATGACAACAATTTACGAACACTATCTAAAAATAGGAATTATTTGTAACAGTAAGTCATCCTCGTGTGTTATCTTGGTGGCATCTTTACATAATCATATTTGTAACAGTAAGTCATCCTCGTGTGTTATCTTGGTGGCATCTTTACATAATCATATTTTAGTTTTCCTAAAAGTTGTTATGTCCTGTGTGCTTATGGTTTGTCGAATAAAGAAATACTTTTTTAGTTAACGACCATTCATTTTGTTTGCATGATTAAACTATACGAACGAAATATATTTTATAACACGTAAGATCATCTTCATAACGAACAGTGTTAGATTCATACAGCAAATGTAGTTTCGATTCTTTTATCGTGGGTAATTTCTCCTCTGTACTAGCATTTCCTTACCACTTAACAGTGTTTATTTTAATATATTAGTAAGATACAAACAGTACGCAGTGTATCATATTTTCGAAACAGTTTTCTTCCGAAATTTAAAAAGGGTTTAAAAAGTTTCCGGTGCCTAAATTCTGCGAGAGGCGTGAGTCGTTTAGCCGGCGCTGCACGATACAAAATTACTGATACTTTTTTTTTAGAGGGGGCACAGCAGAATGCATTCAAGTTTCTATAGCAGAAGAGAAGAAAGAACGCACCAGTTCATAACCACACTTTTGCTAATATAAAATTGTTTATGGCAGTGAATACCACTCGCCGGAGGGGGGGGGGGGGCAGGTGTACAAATTGGTGTGATCACCAGCAGCTGGGCTGGCAGGAGACATGCTAATGTGCAGGACTGCGCGAACTCGACAAGCCAGCCCAGCTGTTATGGAAAAATTTTCCCGGGGGAAGGGTAATGAGGCTGGAGTCGCAACTATATAAGATTGGGACAATGGCAGCTCGTGGCCATCTTTGATACAGCCATCCGAGCAACGCCATTCAAGTAGGACCACCAGGCCAGTGATCCCGGATCGACGCCCGCCAGCAGCCGCCGTCAAAGGGGTCTTCCTGTTGCCGACGACGAGACAGTCCAGGGTAACTATAACTCCCGTTAGGGCGCCGCAGGTCGCGGAGAAGCAGGGATATAAGCTGGCAATAATTTGACTCCTTTCGAGTCAGAGCACTTTACTAAGCCTTAAGCTAGCACTGACCATAATTGAGACTCGTAGCATTGAAAATAGTTCATTGGAGTAACGCCCTCAGGCGATCTGTGTAATTGTTGTATTAGAATTATGATTTGAATAAAAGTAGTGTTTCGTATAACTGAGTGCTCTTTCCTCTAGCTACTACCATCCCCCTTATGAGTGCATGACCAGATCCCATCAGGACAGGCCACAGCAAATGGTGGAGGCTAGGGTTTCCCACAGTTAGCAAGCCAGTAATTAAAGTAAAATTGTAAAAATTAAAGATATAGGAAAAACAAGAGATGCTTAACAGCCTTCACCTTCCTTGAGAGTTCGAACTTCCTCGTAAATCACAGTTCAACATAACCCACATAGTAAACAGTAGTGACAGTGAAAAAGCTCATTCAAAGTCAGTGTGCATCATTACTCAGCAAATTGAGGCAGCTCGAGAGCATGCATGCAAAATTGCCGCGTTGCAAATACCTCGGCCGTATAAGTCACCCTTTGTATTGTAGAGAAGAAAGTGTGGGGCTTACACTTTTAAACAGTTCATGCATGTTAAACCCACAGCGCCACTTTTCGGACCATTTTGCATTTTGCTAGATGCAAATTTCCACAAGAGCTTGCGCAGAGGGGAAATTAAAATCTCTAAAAGGCTTTGTGTGTGCATGTTAGTTCATAAAGTTACATGTAATATTGTCTTGTCCACACAACAATCTCATGACCGACACTTCAAAGTCGTCCTTCATAAACATATATTGAAACATGCCACAATAGATTTAACGAAATCTCAGAGAAAAATTCAAGCCAGAAACACGAACACCGCTGACAAATTTCAACAGCTTATCGACTAAGCTGAAAAACTTTGGAACAAAACCCTAACATAATAGAACAATTTGAAGCAAATTTCACCCGACTTACTCACAGTCTTATTGACAAAATCACTAACAGTGGCCTTCTGTCAACACCACCACCATCCATATACGAAAACGTAGAACACACATCAGACTATTTATCACCTATACAAATCGACACCACAAAACTACACATTTACGAAAACTCGCCTCTAGCCTCACCACTAGAAAACACAAACTACATCACAGATATGGCCTACCAGCAACCCATAAACATAGTTGTCCAACACCCAGTCTTAAGTTCCAAGTTTACAATGAAACATGGCAGAATTTCTTGAACAGTACAATTTGGCAGCAGAAGTCAATAATTGGGAAGAGGCAGAGAAATGACGCCGAATACTTTTTTACCTCAATGGCACTGCGAAACACACTCTCGACAACTACATACAGTCACAAGAGGGCCAACAAACATGAAACATAATAGTCAACAAACTCGAAGCCACTTCACAACCCCTGAAACCGAAGTACGCCTCGAACAGCTCAGTTACACAGCGAAACAAAAGTTAGGCCAAAGCGCACAAACCCATATCGGAAACCTTCCATAATATCGGCACAGATATAATCAGACCCTCAGTGACGCCGATTTCATCACAATTGTTTGGCACTCCCCTTTGCCGTCAATTGTCGACAAAATCATAGGGCTTAGAAATTAAACAATTACAGACATGTTGGAAAACATTAGAAGAGTTGAAGTTGGTTTATTCCTGTACAATCAGGTCATTAACAGGTCACAAGTAGGTTCAGAAACATATTCGTTAAAGGCAGATGTGTCGAAGCTCAAAGTGAAAATAACGAATATGTCACTGAACCAGCACAATTACCCCAACGCACCCAGATATGTACGTACACACAACACAGCCAACCCACACCAAATAAGTTTAGGCACAACCACAACCCATCGTCATGGACTCGACAGAATGTACCCCATTCAAACAGACACTACACAAATCAATTGCACACCACTCACCCACAACCACAGACTCAAATCAGGCGATTTTATGATTCCCAAAATACATGCTAGAACACCCAATACTCGCACTCATACCAACACAAAAATAACCAAACGAACACACAGTCACAAAACCGCATCACCTACAACAAGTCAAAAAACTATTTTATGAGGGGGCAATAAGCACCTCCCCCACGGATAGGAAAAAACAACAGATGCAACAGAATAAAATAGACAGGCAGACCCCTTAAGGGAAAAGCACAGGTGCCAGCAAAGTCCGCATAGCAAACTGCGCCAAAAAAGGCAGGAAACACAAACCATTCCACCCGATGTGAAGGTTAAACGTATCATTAATGCTTGCCAAGAATAATTTTCCAAAGGTGTCCTATATCATTCATGTGCGGAAATCACACCCTTTAATGCGAAACGCGAACATTTTGCTCAGTATAGCCAGGCCAAAAGAAAGCTGTCACCAAAGCCCCACCTATATAACCTTAAAAACAAAGTTAAATAACATAACGTTTCAAGGACCAAAATCCAGCACAGAAAAGCAGAATGCGGAAAGGACCAAGAACCCCAAGGACGCAGGCATTTACAAACACTGCGAGGTGCCTGTGAAACGTGATGCTCATGTACACAAGGAAGCGACTGTCCCAGCCACGCAGGCACCCCAGCAGGAATTAGTAATGCAGCAGAACCATGATGTCAGAGGCACGCACGCGGCCTTCATCGGGCCTCGGTCGCAGACAGCCTTCACGTGCAGTTCTGTATGTATACAGGTCACCAAGCCATGGCTTGACATTATTTCCCAATCAAAGAAAAGAATTTCAAACATACATCACAGTGAGCTTCCATAAGTTTAAACAGCGCTTTGCAATTAGTGAAAGAAAGCTGAAATTGCTGTACGTGGGAAACACATCCACTATAAACCCAAACAAGGAACCGGTTGCCAATGGTGACAAGCTTGAGCGCAACCTGAGCTACTTACACTGTCAACACAACCATACATGCCGGGCACCAAGGATGAGTACCGCACTAGTTACATGATAGCGTTAACACCACGATTCCTTGTGCGGCTGGGCGGCAAAACTTACAATGCATTGTTGGACACAGGTTGTTTGTGCCCCTGTATGCTGTCAACATTGGTAACTAAAGAGCAAATACTTCCGGTTATGGAAACATCTTCATTGGTAGGCGCCACACAGGACATCGAGGTCCCTATATTTAAAACAAAATTAAACATTAATATTCATGGCCACAACTTCTTCCAAGAATTTTTGTTAATTGATAATCTAAACATATATATCATCCTTGGTGTATATTTCATAAAGCAGTATGATGTAGTTCCAGTACTGACCAAGGACATTGTGTTTATTTACACATCTAATAACAACAGAGTTGTAGACATACCAATCAACACGAACACCATCGAGAATGACAGAAGCAATTGTATAGAATACTATATTCACAAGATTAGCACTACAGGTACGCAATCAGTTCACGATCAACTAGGCAATATAAATTCAAATCTACTCCATCACCAACAACAATGGCAAATACTACTTGAGAAATATAACGACAGTTTTGCGACGTCTATTACCAAGCTTACAGAGACTAAAAAATATGAGATAAAAATTGAGTAAACGATGGACAAGCCTATTCATACCCGCCCATATTGTATTAAACCTAAATTACGTGAGCAGGTTTTGAACCAAATATAACAGATTCTCCTTATGCTACACCAAGTTTAATGATTTCCAAGCGCCATGGTGGTATCCATTTCCTTACGGATTTTCGACTTCCCAACAAACACCTCAAGAAAGTGCAATACCCAATACCTTACACTGAGGATCTTATAAACTCACTACAAAATTCGAAATACATATCTTCTATCAATATGTTCAGTGGCTTTTACACCATCCCAGTACATCATTAAGACAGGGAGAAACTCGCCTTTAGCATGGATGGCGTCGGTTTGAACGAGTATGCACATATGCAAATGGGCCTTGCCACCAGCCCAAACTATTTCCAAAGTTTTGTCGATATTATTCTAGAACCTTTACGCTGTAATACAGCAGTCATATACAGTGTCGACATCTTCATCATAGGAAATATTTTCAGCGAACACCTAGACATTACCAGAAAAGTAATAGAATGACTCCGTAAATTTAATGTTAAGATTAATAGCAAAAACAGCCAGAAACGTAAAACAGGTCTGCATGTTCCTTGGACTTACGTCCTACTTATGTTGATATATATTAAATTATGCAAAACTTGCAGAACCATTAACCAAACTAACAAAGGAAAGATTACCCTTTAAGTGGTTGCAACATGAACGAAATGCATTCGACAATTTAAAAGCTGCCGTGAGTAACTCAACCATACTAGCGAATTTTGATGAACACCATCGAACCATATTAGCATGCGAAACTTCGTAAATAGCAATAGGTGTAGTTACTATGCAGGAAATTCCGAACATAAAAGAACATACCATAATAGTGTTCGCTTCCAAAAAGGTATCGTTAAACGAAAAAAAATGGTCGGCAATAAAATATTTCGACATATACTTTAAACAATACCTCTATGGCCGTAAATTCGTCATTGAGACAGACCACATGAGCCTGCATTAGCTCAAAACTATGGCAGAACACAATGTTCACATTCAGAAATTGGCTATCGCGTTAACAGAATTCGAGTTTGAAGCACTCATAGTCAAGGGGAAGCTCAATACACTTGCT
Source organism: Dryococelus australis (assembly GCA_029891345.1). Lineage (NCBI taxonomy): Eukaryota > Metazoa > Arthropoda > Insecta > Phasmatodea > Phasmatidae > Dryococelus > Dryococelus australis. Next base: position 15,457,525 of record CM057005.1, read on the forward strand.
AACGCCATTAGCTGTATTCCGACAGTAGGAGCAGTTGAAACAAAATACATTACCCTTAACAACAATACTCACAAAGTGAAATGCATATTCCTGCAATGCAAATCATTTTATAAAGCTCTAGCGGAGACTCTCCTCCAAAATCCAGACAAACATGAGGAAGTAATGAATAACATTGCAAAGTACATCACAAACAATTGGCCAGATATAAAAATGTTAATCAAAGAGGGTCTCTACACCACCAAAAAATCTCGCATTGCGCAAATGGTTGTAAATGATGAATACCTCCCATTGCAGGCTATTACAAAAATCGGTACATTATATAATGTTAATATTGAGATAATTATACAAACTCACATCGACAAAAATAAAATCAAATACATCGACCCACGTTTACAATGTCGCATTCTAATTACACACAATAACACTGCCAACTACCACCCAGTTTATATACACGAGTGAGAATATATTAAAATCAATAACACTACCATCTTCTCCTAGCACCAATTACTGAAAATACATCACCATTCCTCGCTGAATATGCCAATGACCTCCACATCCAGCAATTGAAATTAGCGCTCACTGACCCTGATCAAGCCACACCTAAATACCACCCTCTAGCCAGACGATACACCATATCAGGAAATGGGGAAATATACATGAAACAGCGTACATGCACTGGGGAAAAGAAACTTTCATTCATTCCACAGTACTACATTCTGGAAATAATCACAGCCCACCATGACACACTACTAGGGGGGTGGCCACTTTGGCCAATTTAAGACCCTCGAAAAAATCAAGAATGCATACTATTGGGATAGCATTACTAAGGATGTAAAAGATTATATTAAGAACTGTTCTGTGTGTCAACAAATTAAAGCCCCTAACCAGAAAATGATTGGACAAATGACACCTATCCTCCCCTTTTCTACATTCTTGGGGCCTAGGTGCAAAAGGGCCATTACAAACTTCAGCATCTGCAAATAGTTATGTCCTTGTAATAACGGAATTTTTCACCAGATATGCTATCGCCCACGATAACCTGCACCAACTTCATAAAAGATGTAATCTCACAGTTTGGTTGCCCCCAATCTATAATCACAGACAGAGGAGCTTTTTTCAACAATTAAATGATAACGAAATTATTTCGCAAATTACAGATAAAAAGCTTCAGACTACGGCCTATAACCCTGCGTGCAATGGTTTAACAGAGCCGGTAAATAAAATTTGGTCACAGCATCTAACCTCCTGTGCTAGCGAAGACCCCGCACACTGGGATGAGTACGTTTCTTACATTTTATTCAATTATAACACAACCGTCAACAGAAGTATGGAGTTCAATCCCTTCTTTCTTCTTCACGGGGTTGAAGCAGTACAGCCATCACATGTAATAAGCCACATGTACTCCCCATGAGCCATCGATTGGTGCAATCAATTACAGCAGACACAGGAAGAAGCCCCTGTGAACCTTATCGCTTCTCAACAGAAGCAAAAGTCGTTGTTTGACCTTAAATATCGCCCCAATGAGTTAAAGATACGACAATATGCGTGGATTAAAAACCACATGCGACGAAAGGATTTTTCTTTCAAATACCAGAGCCCGTACATAAATTATGACACTCTGGGACCATCCACAATAGAAGTGAAAATACGAAAGAGGAGCCAGAGTGAAATAGATGCAGTGAGCACACGGAACATAAAATCTGCCAATATTAGAAACTAATGTAAGTCCTTATGTTACAGGAGGGAGGTCTAATCCATTTCCGGAATGGACCTTGCCACATTCTGCGCAGTGCTACTTGCGCTGGAGTTCTCAGTGAATGCAGCACATGAACAGCTTTACAAGACACATCACGGTGTCTACTTCGCAGAGCTGATGCCACAGCTGCAATAGGAGGAAACTGTTTCACTTTTGTTTACGCTGCCACAGAAACAACCCAGGACTCCGACCAACATTGCAGAGTGGTTTCACAGTGCCTGCGCCGTCTGATACTCTACCGTATGCAGGAATGCAATCAAGATACAGCAAATTTTTTAATGATACGTCTGTTAATATCGTTAACCAGTTCTTGTCTGAAGCATCCATTCCTAAAATAAATAAAATATCCCTCACCTTCCTTGGCGATATCGCAACATGGTGTTGTGACGTCCTAACTACTAGTCATTATTAGAATGCAACATTGTAAACGTGGATCGATGCATTTGATTTTGATGTGTTGATGTGAATTTGCATCTTTGAAATAAATACAAACGTTATATTATGTAACTCAAAGATGATCACGATCTGCACCTATTTTTCATTATTAATATGCGTTTCACACACTGGACACTGTCATGCATAATACTTATAATTTACCTATGTTTCAGATGTTTTAAATTTCTTAATTTTTATTACTTTACTTTTAATTTTTCTTATGGTTAGGATATTTAAACTTAGATGCACGAATGACAACAATTCTTGTTTAATTAAAATAGATGGCTGGATTTTCTTTTGTTTATATTTTTATTAATAACTAATATTTTGTATTTTTGGTCTCACCTTTACTGTGAATATTTCAGCAAATTTCGTTTGTATTTTTGATTATTCTTCTACGAGACCTATAAGTCTATGGAACAAAGTTTTACGCTGTTTGGGATGTGTCATTTTAGTTCGTTAGGCAATATTGTAAATGATAGTAAAGAAGTAGCAAATTAATTTAATAACTTTATCTCAACCATCCGAATTAAAATGCCATATGACATGAACAGAACTGTAAGCATATCAGTGCAAGCAAAGATCGTAGCAGTTTTAACGACAAAAATATAAATAACTATTTTTTTTACTCTATCACAGTAGATGACATCGTAAAAGTTATCAAAAAACTAAGAAACTTAAATAATCTGGTTTAGATGAGATTCTTTATTTTTTAAATCAGGGAATGTTGCCATCAAATAAAAACTCTACAAGCTATGTTTACATATTTCATAACTGTATATCAAATTATATCTTTGCAGGAAGACATAAATGGGCAAAAATCAAACCACTATTTTAAAAAGGTCATGATACTTGTATGAGTGACTACAAACCTATGGCTATTCTATCATCATTCTCAGATATTATAGAAATGATTTCCAACAAACTAACGCAGGCACATGGATATTAACAGTGACTGCAATAAAAATGCAAACAAATCTTCAGTAATTTCGAACTGCTTTCAATTTTAATACCTACCTTTGGGTTGTTCGAAACTGAAGAGATTAACGCACGAAATTAAGATCAAATCGTTATTTTCAACATAATACAAACGCAGCGTGGACATAAATGTTCTTTGAAATAAACGGAACTGAGAAATGCAGGCAACTACATAGTAAATTTAAACACTCTTATATCACAAGTTCGTTTAGAGTTGCCCCCGTAATTGGAAACTTGTGATTGGCCGGCATAGGACGCATCGAAACAATGGAAACTTTTCAATAGTTCTTAAGCTATTATAGCTAGCAGGTGGCAGTTTTTGCCATTATGTTGTCTTGTAGCAGATCCCACAGGCTAGTGGTGCGTGAGTAGTAGTATTATACCGACTTCGGGCATGGAGATGGGGGACAAGAGCGCAGGAGCCGGCCACCGCCATGTTTTTACCTCACCTGTCCGCCATCTTTGAAGCCCCTAAAACACAAAAAATTCGAAAAAATTCCAAAAAAAAAAAAAAGATTATTAAAATCTATTAAAATTATTTAAAATTTATAAAAAAATATTTACAAACTTATAACTTTTATGAAGAATTATAAAAAATAAATAAAAACCTACATACCTTTCTGGAGGCCGCCATATATGTTATTTGTTTGTCATTGGTTCATACATTACTGGAGGCCGCCATGTATGTTTGTTAAGTTCGTCATTTGTTTACACATAACTGGAGGTTGCCATATTTGTTTTTTCGTTCGTCATTTGTTTATACATCACTGGAAGCCACCATATTTGTTTCTTCATTAGTAATTTGTTTATATGTTACTTGAGGCCGCCATATTGGTCATCGTCATTTGTTTCGAAGGCCACCATATTGGTAGGCATAATTTGTTTTCAGCAACTAGATGGCACTAGTGTATTTGCTTATTTTTTTAAAGAATAGGCTGTGCTGATGGTGCCCGCAATGTTGGATTCTATTTTCAGCACTCATAGATAGTCTCGATTCAGATGCCATGTGATGTGGCGATACTCATATTTATATAAATTAAAAAGAATGTAATATTTTGTCATTTCAATTTTTTTTTAATTATTTTTTTTTATCCAATCAACAGTTTACCTAAGTGCATTACTTAAGAAAGTGACATTTGTTGCTAAAATCTTAGAAATTACTATCAAAATGTTTTTTTTATCATTTTCAAGAAAATTAAAGCACTATTGTACCTTATAATATTATTTGTTCCTTAAACGCATTTTTCTAATTTGAATTCCAAACTTGTTTTTATGACAAACAAGAAATAATTTAAACTCGTAACTATATCTAAAACATATTTTATATGGTAAAATTTACATCTTTTTCATTCACATCAACAGGTCCCAGGTATAAGCGAAACCAAGGTTTTATACACTCATGAACTTCATGGCCATACAGGACGAATTTCGTTGCAAACTGCATGCAGCAAAAGCGACACTGATAGGCTGGTAGTACAGTGCTGACCCCAAATGATTTCGGTTCGTCCAGAGGTACAGGAACCGATGTTGGTGTGTGCATAGATGATGCAAGCGGGAAAGGAAGAGAGAAAAGATGGTTGTTAGAGTTCATCACAGTAACAATTATGTTGGAAGTATCTCTTTCTTACAGAACTGACACTGAATAATCGATGAGCCTTGTAGTGTAACATTATACAACTTTATATGTTTGCAGAAATGGTAATTACGGTAGAACACCAAACCAAATTTGAAGCAAAGATACCTACCTTATCTAGGTTGTATTCTTCATACATTTATGAATTTAATGATGATGTGCAATGTGTTGGTGCGAAAATACCTTGTCGCAGTAGCTATAGGGATATGTTTTCTCAAGCAAGGAGGCATTAGTCGATGGAGCGAGCTCTGTTGAAGATTGTACAGCTAAAGAACCAGATGGCTCTGCCAATGGTGCGGCTACTGCAGTCACAGGCGAGGGAGCTACTGGAATGGCCAAAGACAATGCTGTAGTCGATTACATTGCTGGAAGCCTGTCCATGGAGAAGTCCAAGTAAAGTAACTTATAGAGATGATCCACTCTTCACGATTTATGCCAGCAAATGGAGGTCTCCGCAATGAATCTACCTGATTATATTGCAATACACACATTACATAATTGCATACACCCCGTGAACCCTTTCCACCAACATATCTCGTCGGAATGAGTCGACACACTTCCTCCCTCTTCCCATCCATATGGCTTAATCAGTCCATGTGAGTGGTTCCTCGGTCTTTGGGGTCAAGGATAACATATTATGGGTTTTTTTATATAAAAATGATATAAATTTTTTTGTGACAATAATGATATACGTAAGATATAGGTAAGTTCCGAAGATACACAACCCAAAATGAGCCAAATACATCGTAATATTCATCTAAACAGATACACTAGAGGAAAACTTTCTTGACAACAAAAAATGATAGTGGATAGAATCCCCAATGTCGAACCAATGAAAGAAAGAAATCCAGACATCCTAAATGACGAAAAGAATGACACAGCCATTTAACATTGAAATGTAGTGTCACATCCTATTATAAAGCAGAAGTATGATTCCAAAATTCGCAAAAATATTGACCCCACAAAGGATGAGAATATGACAGGACCAAGGACGAAAAATTCAGAACAAATTACGAAAAATATTCACAGAAGTACACACCATCACCAACAAAAAAGTGTAGAACCAACAAGGGAAAATATTCAAAAGTAATTGCCCCACCAGCAAAGAACAAATTGCAGGGCCAATGACAAACAAATGTAGACAAAAATGTCCACACACAGATTCAAAGACGTATACTATCCACCAACGATGAGAACATGTAGGACCATCGATGACAAATATTAACAGAAGTACACAGTCCATTAAATATGAGAAAATGTAGAACCAACCAAGAAAAATATTAACATAAGTATGCACCAAAACCAACGAAAAAGTGTAGAACCAACGACGAAAAATATTCCGAAATATGCACCCCACCAACAATAAACCAATTTGCAAGACCAATGAAGAAAAAATACAGAAAAAATGTCTACACATAATTATTAAGGCACCGATGGAAAAAGTCAGAAGATACTAAAGTAGGCAGCCCACCAATGATGAGAAAGTGTAGAACAAATGAAGAAAGATATTAAAAGAAGTACGTATCCCTCCAATGAGAAATTGTAGAAACAAATATGAACAATATGAATAAATACAGAAACAAACATCCACAGACACAGGCTCAGAAATACGCAGCCATCCAATGATGATAAAAGGTAGAACCAATTACGAAAATAATTAATATAAGTACACCCCATTGAAGATGAAAAAGTGTTGAAACAACAAGGGAAAATATTCAGAAGTATACGTCCCACCAATGATAAACAAATTGCATGACCAACAACAAATAATTACATAAAAATTCCTACACACATACAGGCACAGGAGTGTACAACACATCAACAATAAAGAAATGTAGAACCAATGACGTAAAATATAAACAAAAGTACACACCCCACTGACGATGAAACAGTGTAGAACAAATATGGGAAAATATTCAGAAATATACGCCCCACAAACGATGAACCAATTGTAGTACGAAGGATTAAAAATAGGGAAAAAAGTCCGAAACAGCGCAGAACGATACAGGCACCGATAAAAAATTTCAGAAGATGCAGAAGTACGCACCTCATCAACGGAAAAAAATTGTGGAACCAACAAAGGAAAAAATTTACAGGACAAACGATGGACCAATGTAACGGTAAGCGATTACAGAACCAGCAATGACAAGATCAGTGATGAAAAATATTAATAAATACAGAAATAAAAGATCACAAAGGGCCCAGAACCATACAGATGCAAATGGAAAATGTATCATCCAAAGTCCCTAACAAATATATATACAAACCAAATCTCAGGGCAATGCTGAAAAAATACTTCTAAATACAGAAAAAAAAACACTCTGTACGCTCTGCACGCATCACATGCTTCACCACCTCCACCTCCACCTGCTCTCAACAGCCACATAAGTACACAGCTCACCAACAATCAAATATATCAATACAGAAAAAAATGCTCCTCACAGGTACAAAAAGAATTGCCCCGTGTGCTCCACCTCTCCCACCACCACCACCACCACCCCTAAGCCCCTAACAAGAAAAACTGCAAACCAAATTTTAGGACCGATGCTGAAAATATTAACTCTCACGGAAAAACCACTCCACACCCAAGTGCGTAGCCCAACAACTATGAGAAACAAATAGTAACACAGAATAGCACTCTGCACAAGTTCATAACATAAAATATCATAGGAATTATTATGGACACTGTCCCCAGTGTTCAGCCATCACTGCGTTTATAACGTTAACTCGTAGAACATAGTTGTTTCATTTATTTGTTTGGGGTGTGAGTAGTGGGAGCATGGGCGTTCTGGTGTATTCTCGCCCTTATTGAAATTGGCTGTATAGATTAACCTGGAAGGGATATCGGTTAGGATAGGAAAAACTGCTCCTTCGCCCTTATTGACATCGAGTGCATCTGTTCAACCTGGGAGAGGATCCCGGAGGTGAGGGAGAGTGCCTACCCCATCACCACCCCTCCTCACCACCCCCTGCAATAGTGAGAGAGACACTTTTCTGTACCAGGAAGTCCCAAAAGGGTTAAAGTGGTACCGAAAGTGTTAGTCACATCTGGTGGAATTTATTTAATTTTGCCGAAATACTATTCTTAAACATTAATTTTGAAATACATGTTTCCGAACTCCGCAGTTTCGCATATGTAACGCTCAGTCCACATTGAAACACTGCTAGTGGCAGATATGTCTTGGTGCTGTTCTCTCCCCCTCCCTCATCCAGACACCGACCTCAGCCTTACACCGACTTCCCAAGTCACTGAATGTGTTGTCATAACCGACACCCCATCCCCATCCTCCATCTTCCTACTTCAATTGGCCCAACACTGGCAAACAGAAATGAACTCCTATGCCTCGCTATCCCCCTCCTAAATAACATAACAAAAGTGATATTACACTATTAAATATATATATATATATATATATATATATATATATATATATATATATATATATATATATATATACATTCCCACACATCACACGTCAGTCCACTGCCAGATGTCCAAGGGTGAACATTGATGCTGTCGCTCTAAAAAAATAAAAAATAAATATATAAAGGACCATTATCACACACCAAAAATACAATCACACAAAAATTAATTTTTTTTTTTTTAATTAATCAATTAATAACATTTTATCACATATATTTGATCGGATTAACACAAGCTTGATGCATTTTACGATCGGATTAACTAACGTATTAATTATCCGACTAATATGATTAATTATTTTAATATCAAATCGATAATCCAATTAATCAAAAGTGAGTTAGGACCGGTATGCCCCTACTACTAACATTAGAAACGGGATTTTGAATTTTCTGATTGTCGACTAAATATTTGTTGAGGACTGAGTTGAATGGGATGTGATTAGGGGCGGAAATGGGGTAACGGGTGGGGTGGTATGACGGAAGTGATGTCGAGTGTGTTTGGATTGGTAGGAAATACTACAATAGAGGTTAGATTCTCCTCACTAGCTTACAGTCTGGTATGTTCTGCCTCAGAGGCCAAACACACTGATGACATTGGGATGGGGCTGAGGGGCATGAGAGGGCATTATGTGGAGGCGGCTATGATGGGTGGCGAAATGAATGTGGTGGTTGGCCCCTTTTCTGGCTGCCCTGTAGTTGAAGAGCCAAACAGTGGCACTAGTAATTCCCGGACTACCAGTAGTAGTTAACAGTGCTGCTAAGGCCACCAATTGTAACACTGCTGCGCTATGCTTTGATAGTCTGTGTCAACAGACTCTAGAGACGCACTTATCTGAGTTAAATACGCTATATGTATATAAACATATCTGGCCCTGACCTAATAATTTAAGTATACCTAATTGGTGTATGATATAAGTCAAGTCTCGTCATACACCTTTGCAAATCATCATGACATAAACTATTGTGTAAACAAACTGCTATTTCGTTAAGCTGTTGGACTTTTCTCGCGCAGGTGGCAAATAAGTTCATGACATCTATGTATTTTAAATGTTCTACTGACGAGTGCATTCTATCCTTCAGTGCTTGCACGCCACCTGAGCTTCATTACGAAAAAATTGCTGAATATTTATAACATTCTTATGTGAAAAATAGCTGATATCAAGACTTGGCCAGAGAGAGAGAGAGAGAGAGAGAGAGAGAGAGAGAGAGAGAGAGAGAGAGAGAGAGAGAGAGAGAGAGAGAGAGAATATTAAGCAAAAGCTTAAAAACCCTAATTTAGTAACGACGCGACCAGAATAACTCACATATAAAGGACATTCAATAAAGAATAAACAAATAAAAAAATCTCTAACTTGCGTAGAAAACGCTGGGATGAACGGAAGCAGCACAGATATTAAAACGTGACAATTTGTTATGTCGCATCACGAAACTAACTTGTCACCATATGTGACTACAGAGTAGAAGAATGCCTCCAATTTGTTAAACAGATCGTGAAACATACAAAATAAAGAACTTCAGCTCTCCTACCAGAATATTATGATACTTGCCCTCATTAATTACATCAAAATGTTCAGCTACCTTTGTTTAACAATAAAAAAGTAAGCAACAAAAGACATGATTGATAACATGGCAAGTCAGAACACAATTAAATAAAATCCCCAAATAATTAAATAGGTTTAACTCGATATAAAAATTACTCAGAAGTATGTCCACAAATAAATAACACGAGAATTTAACAAGTTGGTGGCTACGATATTTTTTAAAAGAAAATCAAATTCTCAAAAACTGCATTTTACATAAATAGAATGAACAAGTTTCTGATAATTTTAGTGCAAACTTGTAACTTTTAGAGTCATTTAACAAAAACATTTCATTTCCCAAACAGATTGACAATACACACAACGAGCTTTTAACCAGTTATTCAATCATATATAATATTTATTTTTTTGCTAAAGGGATAAATAAAAAATAAAACGGTATCCCTTACAATTTAAGTTAGTATAATTAAGATAATTAGACCGCTCAGCAATTAATTAATTTTTTTTAATACTTGTGACTATTTTTATAAATGGGTAATGACTTTCAAACAGTATTGCGATCATCATTGACTCAAAAAGGAAAATTACTTAATAATAAAATAAAGTATTATGTTTTGTTCATATGTGTGCTCCAAACTTGTCACGGGCGATGGTCCGATGACGTGAATCGAGGTTAATACAAACGAGAAGCAGCACTGATTGACATGGGAACGGGATGAAAATTGGAAGCAAGAACACGGAACAGGCTACATCAGCTTCCTGAATACAGCAGCTGAAGAGGGAATGAGGGAATGAAAACTATGTTGAACCAAAGACTGAAACCTCTAAATATATACAGAACAGATGGGAATATTAGAAATTAGTTTCAGTAGCTCGCGGATAAGAATTTTAAGAAAAAATGGAGAAATTCACTTAAGCATACTGGAGGTTGGAAAAACTTGCCTAGGTGAAGAACACAGTAACACATGTTTGACTACAAATACTAAAACAACTATATATATATATATATAACATCACTTCATTCTTTTCTACGGCACTCAAAATCAACCTAAACTACCAACTACATAGTAGTTGGTAATGAGGTGTCTCAAAGACACATTCCTTGTAGAAAAACAACTCCGGTGCCTGCCGAGTAAAATGTGTCGGTAACTTCAAGTTCAATAGACAAGATGTGCCAAAAACGCGTACAGCGTGAAGGTGCGCCTGGTTAGCAGCGCTTGGTGGTAACAACGTTGACTAAAATATAGTTCCAACACTCTTGATAAATAGCGCGACGATGTACTGTGCATGAGAGAAACGAGCGGCCCTGGAACTGGGGGAGTGGAGACGGGGGAGGGGAGCGAGAGTAGTAAAGTCGTGCGCGCAAACATCGGTCCAATCTACTAACGCTTCCGAGGTTTTGTTGAAACATGAGATCTGTCAGTGACTCATCTGAACATGAGCAAATCGTGCTTGCATAATTGTGAATATTTCTTCTTTGGAAAATTTAATGAAATTTATGGGTTAATTTTTCATTCCAGCCAAGGCTTCAAGTAAATAGAGGAACGTATTTCACAGTGAGGGATGCGAAAACATAGGTACTGTAATAGAGAAATGCGATGACGAAGCAAAACAATGGCTTCTATAGTTACCGGTAAATCAAGCAACTTGTCACACCGACCTACTTATTTGAAAGTGTATGAATTTGATAAGTTTGTTATTAGAAACAATATCCACGATTTCTATGTGCGCGAGAAGAATGTTCGAACTATTCCAAAACTGTTGCCAAACATAATATATAAGATACATTTTCTATGGGGAGCAAGAGCACTTCATGTGATGTGATAAACAGGATAATAATTAAATTGGGCGACGATGACAGTGAAAGTAACTCGGAAAGTGAAGAATCATCAGACGGTGCAACAACAATTAACAACAGTGATTCTCACTCAGAACTTGCGCGGCCGGTATGAAGGTTTTGCAGACAGATAGTTGGGTGATTTCGTTCAATGACATCGACGCCGTTGTTGTTTATGTTACCGTTTATGGTCCGGCAGTCTAAAGGACTTGGTGAGTAGATATTCAATATGTATTTAATATGCATGTTTATCTGTTTGTGTGTCCGTGCAGATTCGATATTTTTAGGTGATTTTTGACATGAGATAAATGTTTACTTGTACGTATGAAACTGCAACTTACATTCACTGGATAATAATTTCATTGAGACCAAGAAATTACTAAGTCTATTTCCACGTGCGTCTATATGTAATCAATATTTAAAAAAAAAACTTTTTCTTCACGAAATATTTTTAGTAATTTTGTAGAAATAAGAGTAAATATTTTTCATCTGCACGATAGCATGCCCTCAACCTAGGCACCAGACACCATGCCTCCTCCAAAGCTCAGCTCGACCACCACCCCTGACACAATGACTCATCGACAGCTAGGCTCGACCCCCACCCCAGACACCATGCCTCCTCCATAGCTTGGCTCGACCGCCACCGCAGACACCATGCCTCCTCCATAGCTTGACTCGACCGCCACACCAGACACCATGCCTCCTCCATAGCTTGGCTCGACCGCCACCGCAGACACCATGCCTCCTCCATAGCTAGGCTCGACTACTAGCCCAGACACCCTGCCTCCTCCAAAGATAGGCTCGATCGCTAGCCCAGATACCATGCCTCCTCCATAGCTAGGATCGACCGCCACACCAGACACCATGCCTCCTCCAAAGCTAGGCTCGACTACTAGCCCAGACACCACGCCTCCTCCATAGCTCGGCTCGACCGCCACACCAGACACCATGCCTCCTCCGAAGCTAGGCTCGACTGTCACCCCAGGCACCATTCCTCCTCCAAAGCTAAGCTCGACCTCTAACCCAGACACCATTCCTCCTCCAAAGCTGGGCTCGACTGCTAGCCCAGACACCATGCCTCCTCCATAGCTTGGCTCGACCGTTACCGCAGACACCATGCCTCCTCCATAGCTCTGCTCGACAGCCACCCCATACTACATTCCTCCTCCTAAGCTCGGCTCGACCGCTAGCCCAAACACCATGCCTCCTCCAAAGCTAGGCTCGACCGCCACCATAGACACCATTCCTCCTCCATAGCTCGGCTTGACCGCCACCCCAGACACCATGCCTCCTCCTAAGCTCGGCTCGACCGCCACCCCAGACACCAGGCCTCCTCCAAAGCTAGGCTCGATCGCTAGCCCAGACACCATCCCTCCTCCATAGCTAGGCTCGACCGCCACCCCAGACACCATGCCTCAACCATAGCTAGGCTCGACCGCCACCCCAGACACCATTCCTCCTCCGAAGCTAGACTCGATCACTAGCCCAGACACCATGCTTCCTCCAAAGCTAGGCTTGACCACTAGCCCAGACACCATGCCACCTCCAAAGCTCGGCTCGACCGCTACCCCAGAGACCATGCCTCCTCCAAAGCTAAGCTCGACCTCTAGCCCAGACACCATTCCTCCTCCAAAGCTGGGCTCGACCGCTACCCCAGACACCATGACTCCTCCATAGCTTGGCTCGACCATTACTTCAGACACCATGCCTCCTCCAAAGCTCTGCTCGACAGCCACCCCAGACTACATGCCTCCTCCTAAGCTCGGCTCGACCGCTAGCCCACACACCATGCCTCCTCCAAAGCTAGGATCGACCGCTACTCCAGAGACCATGCCTCCTCCAAAGCTAGGCTCGAACCCCAACCCTAGACACCATGCCTCCTCCATAGCTCGGCTCGACCGCCACTGCAGACACCATGCCTCCTCCAAAGCTAGGCTCGACCGCCACCCCAGACACCATGCCTCCTCCATAGCTAGGCTCGACCGCCACCCCAGATACCATGCCTCCTGCGAAGCTAGACTCGACCACTAGCCCAGACACCATGCCTCCTCCAAAGCTAGGCTCTACTACTAGCCCAGACACCATGCCTCCTCCAAAGCTCTGCTCGACAGCCACCCCAGACACCATGCCTCCTCCATAGCTCGGCTCGACCGCCACACCAGACACCATGCCTCCTCCATAGCTAGGCTCGACCGCCACCCCAGATACCATGCCTCCTGCGAAGCTAACTCGACACTAGCCAACACCATGCTCCTCCAAGCTCGGCTCGACGCCCCTAGACACCATGCCTCCTCCAAAGCTCGGCTCGACCGCCACCCAGACACCATGCTCCTCCATAGCTAGGCTCGACGCCACCTCCAACACATGCCTCCTCATAGTGCTCGACCGCCACCCCAGACACCATGCCTCCTCCATAGCTCGGCTCGACCGCCACACCAGACACCATGCCTCCTCCATAGTGCGGCTCGACTGCCACCGCCAGACACCATGCCTCCTCCATAGCTAGGCTCGACTTACCGCACACATCCTCCCAGCTGGGCTCACTACCCACACATGCTCTTGGCTCGACCATTACTTCAGACACCATGCCTCCTCCAAAGCTAGGCTCGACACTACCCAGACACATCCTCCTCCATAAGCTCGGCTCGACCGCTACCCAACACCATGACTCCTCCAATAGCTAGGATCGACCTACTTCAGACACCATGCCTCCTCCAAAGCTGGCTCGACACGCCACCCTAGACACATGCCTCCTCCATAGCTCGGCTCGACCGCCACGCAACACCATGCCTCCTCCAAAGCTAGGATCGACCGCACCCAGAACCATGCCTCCTCCAAAGCTAGGCTCGAACCCCACCCCTAGATACCATGCCTCCTCCTAGCTCGGCATCAGAACCGCCACTAGCCAGACCAACCCATGCCTCCTCCAAAGCTACTGGCTCGACCGCCACCCCAGACACCAGCAGCCGTGGCACATCCTCCATAGCTAGGCTCGACCGCCACCCCAGATACCATGCCTCCTGCGAAGCTAGACTCGACCACTAGCCCAGACACCATGCCTCCTCCAAAGCTAGGCTCGACCCACCCTAGACACCGCTCTCCATGCCACCGCCACCAGACACCATGCCTCCTCCATAGCTAGCTCGCTCGCACCCGCACCATGCCTGTGTGGCACCAGACACCATGCCTCCTCCATAGCTCGGCTCGACCGCCACACCAGACACCATGCCTCCTCCATAGCTTGGCTCGACCGCCACCCAGATACCATGCCTCCTCCAAGCTAGACTCGACTACTAGCCCAGACACCCTGCCTCCTCCAAAGCTGGCTCGATCGCTAGCCAAATCCCATAGTACGACCGCCCACACATGCCTCCAAAGCTACTGTTGCCACACCTCCTCCTAGCTCGCTGACCGCCACCCAGACACCATGCCTCCTCCGAAGCTAGGCTCGACCGCACCCCAGGACACCATTCCTCCTCCAAGGTAGCTCGACCCTCTAACCCAGACACCATTCCTCCTCCAAAAGCTCGGCTCGACCGCACACCAGACACCATGCCTCCTCCATAGCTTGGCTCGACCGTACCGCAGACACCATGCCTCCTCCATAGCTCTGCTCGACAGCCACCAACTACATTCCTCCTCCTAAGTCGGCTCGACCGCTAGCCCAAACACCATGCCTCCTCCAAGCTAGGCTCGACCGCCACCATAGACACCATCCTCCTCCAAAGCTGGCTCGACCGCACCCAGACACCATGCCTCCTCCTAAGCTCGGCTCGACCGCCACCCAGACACCAGGCCTCCTCCAAGCTAGGCTCGATGCACCAGCACCATCCTCCTCCAAAGCTAGGCTCGACCGCCACCCAGAACCATGCCTCACCATAGCTGGCTCGACCGCCACCCCAGACACCATTCCTCCTCCGAAGCTAGACTCGATCCTACCCAGACACCATGCTCCTCCAAAGCTAGCTGACCACTACCCAGACACCATCCACCTCCAAAGCTCGGCTCGACCGCTACCCAGAGACACCATGCCTCCTCCAAAGCTAGCTCGACCGTCTAGCCCAGACACCATTCCTCCTCCAGTAGACTCGCCACTAGCCACCAGACACCATTGCCTCCTCCTAAGCTCGGCTCATACCTAGCCCAGACACCATGCCTCCTCCAAAGCTAGCTCGACAGCCACCCAGACACCATCCTCCTCCATAGCTCGGCTCGACCGCCACCACCAGACACCATGCCTCCTCCATAGCTAGGCTCGACCGCCACCCCAGACTACCATGCCTCCTGCGAAGCTAGACTCGACCATAGCCCAGACACCATGCCTCCTCCAAAGCTAGGCTCGACCGCCACCCTAGACACCATGCCCCTCCAAAGCTCTGGCTCGACCGCCACCCCAGAACCATGCTCCTCCTAGCTAGCTCGACCGCCACCCAGACACCATCCTCCTCCATAGGTCAGGACTCGACCGCCACAGACACCATGCCTCCTCCATAGCTACGGCTCGACCCACACCAGACACCATGCCTCCTCCAAGCTTGGCTCGACCGCCACCCAGAACCATGCCTCCTTCATAGCTAGGCTCGACTACTAGCCCAGACACCATTCCTCCTCCAAAGCTAGGCTCGACCGCTACCCAGACACCATGCTCCTCCATAGCTGGCTCGACCATACTTCAGACACCATGCCTCTCCAAAGCTCTGCTCGACAGCCACCCCAGACACATGCCTCCTCCTAAGCTCGGCTCGACCGCTAGCCCAACACCATGCCTCATCCAAAGCTAGGCTCGACCGCTACCCAGAACCATGCCTCCTCCAAAGCTAGGCTCGAACCCAACCCAGACACCATGCCTCCTCCATAGCTCGGCTCGACCGCCACGCAGACACCATGCCTCCTCCAAAGCTTAGGCTCGACCGCCACCCAGACACCATGCCTCCTCCATAGCTAGGCTCGACCGCCACCCCAGAACACATGCCTCCTGCGAACTAGACTCGACCCTAGCCCAGACACCATGCCTCCTCCAAAGCTAGGCTCTACTACTAGCCAGACACCATGCCTCCTCCAAAGCTCTGCTCGACAGCCACCCCAGACACCATGCCTCCTCCATAGCTCGGCTCGACCGCCCACCAGACACCATGCCTCCTCCATAGCTAGGCTCGACCGCCACCCCAGATACCATGCCTCCTGCGAAGCTAGGCTCGACCACTAGCCCAGACACCATGCTCCTCCAAAGCTAGGCTGACCCCAGCCCTAGACACCATGCCTCCTCCAAAGCTCTGCTCGACCGCCACCCTAGACACCATGCCTCCTCCATAGTAGGCTCGACGCCAACCCAGACACCATGCTCCTCCAATAGGTCGGATCTACGCTACCCAGACACCATGCCTCCTCCATAGGCTCGACTGACAGCGGCCCAAACTCACCGACCACCCCAGAACCTCCTCCATGACGTGGCTCGACCGCCACCGCAGACACCATGCCTCCTCCATAGCTAAGCTGACTACTAGCCAGACACCATTCCTCCTCCAAAGCTGGGCTCGACCGCTAGCCCAGACACCATGCCTCCTCCATAGCTTGGCTCGACCGTCACCGCAGACACCATGCCTCCTCCATAGCTCGGCTCGACAGCCACCCCAGACTACATGCCTCCTCCTAAGCTCGGCCCGATCTCGTACCTTCCAGGGCCGCCTATTTCTGTCACATCCAGTAACACCGCCACTCCGGGCCCTAGAAGTGCTGCTTTGGGGAGACCAAAGGGCAAACGTTTCGTCACTGATCAGCGAACATTACTAGAAATCACTCTGGTAAGCAGCGGCTTTTGCCGAAATGTGTGCGGCATGAAATATCATGCGTAAACGTAACAAAAATGTACGTGACAGCATCTTACAGTTAGCCTAACACCGTGGTAGAGCCACTGAACCCTGCTTGAGACCATACATCTAAGCTTCTAGGCGGTCTCTCTCTTCCCTGAATGTTGGCCAAGAGGTAAAAAATTAAATTGTAAGCCTCAAACAAAATCGGCGAGTGATTAAGCAATCCACTGAGTTAAAATTCCCTACAACTGGTTGCAAAAGACTAAGTTCAAATAAGTGCAAATAAAAATTAACTACACAGAATTCGAATTATTCTAAGAGAACAAAATATATTAAGCTATTAACTGATAGTAATCCCGATTTATTAAATTCACCTCAAAACTGTATATAAACTACATTAAAATTTTAAATCGTGTGTAATAAAAATTTTTTACTGCATGCTACTCATTATCGTTTGTTTAGCAAGTAATTAGAATTGGATCAAAAGTAAACTGAATTGATTTTCTATGCGCGCATATAAGACCAAAATATACCTAGTAACTTTTAGTAATCCATGAATGGCCAAAAATGAATATATAGAAATAAATAAATTTGGTCTAGCCCTTATGTGAAATACCAAGCATATAAATTATTATTCAACAATTCAAAATATACTTGTCAGTAAAATATATATATATATATTTTGTGCTCGAAAATTTTCCAAATAAAAGGTTTTAAATTGCACGCTGTAAACACTTTGGTTTGCACGAGCTGACTATCCTCTTGATGGTGTAAGAGTCCAGTGAACGAAATCTTGGATGTTGTAAAACATTTTTCGAGTCCTCATGCGCAGATCTTAGATTTTTTAAATAATGTAATTCCACACTGCATCGATCGTTTTCTGGTTTGGCTTCCTCGTCATCGGGTATTCCTTTCCAGTATAACACTTGCACAGGGAGGGCATCTCCTCCATGTACAACTTCTGCATAGAAACCTTGCATGGGGGCGGACACCGCGAGAGCTGCACAGCATCCGGCGTTGCACCAGCCCCTGCGGTGTGGCATGTTAGGAAACGAGGTGGTACAGACCTCGAAACACTCCTTGCACGGGAGGCAGTCCTGTATATCTTCGTCCAGCTGGAGGTAGGTCGGTAAATACTCGAATACTGTCGAATTTTCGTACGGTGCGTAGACCAAGAGAAATTCTTTTGGCAGGTGTGGCAACTAGTCCCGTTTATCCAAGGCACTAAGCGAACGCACCCTTTTGAATGCCAAAATGGCCAAAAAGATTTTACGACAGCTCGGACACACACGCACATTTCTAAGAGCAATGCAGAACTTTCCCCGAGAGGGCATCAGGGTGCATATTATGAAGACAAAGTTTATGGGAGGGGGAGTGACAGTCTCCGCTATTAGAGTAGATCGAACGAAAGTTAGTAATTATCCAATGAGAATCATTGGCAGAATGGAGGCTTGCCGAATGGTCGGATAGATTGTCACGTGGGTGGAGGAGATGGTGCGAACGCATCTGATTGGTGCAACAAAGGTTTCCGAAGATACTTGAATGGACGTGAGTAATTGATGGGAGGGGATGGAACGAACTTGACCAATTGGTGGTAGAGTTCAAGTGGAGGCATCTGCTTGGCCGAATGAAGGTTTCCGAAGACACCCGAGAAAATTAGTCAAATGGGAGGGTTGTTATGTGACTAATCAGCCAATGATAAGCATTGGCGGAGTATTTAGCAAGTTGTGGGGATAGGGGTGTGGTGATTAGCCAATGAGAAACATCGGCAGCGGTCGAATGGATGTGAGTAATTAGCGAATAGGAAGCATTGATGGGGCAATTGAATACTTAAATATATCGCAAGGAATGGAACGATGGCGACTAATCTGGTAGAGTGATAGAGGGTTTGGGGGGGGGGGGGGGGGTTATGGAGGCCCATCGACTAAACAGTCAGTAGCAATTGGCGATAATCGTCTGCTGGGGTTGGAAATAACATGGCTAATTAGTCGAAGGCGAGAGAAAAAATTCGAAACAAATGGCGCCTACCGATATGGTGGCCTTCGAAACAAATGACGCTTACCTATTAGGTGGCCTCCAGTAACATATAAACAAAATATGAACGAAAAAATAAATATAGCGGCCTCCAGTAATGTATAAACTAATGGAAAGCGAAAAAACAAATATGGCGGCCTCCAGTAATGTATTAACAAATTATGAATGAAAAAACTATATGGTGGCCTCCAGTAACACATGTAAGTTTTTGAATTCATTTTTATAATTTTAAATTAATTTTTATGATTTTAATATATTTGAAATAATTTTTAATAATGATTTTTAATTATTAAAATCATTTTTAATAGTTTTAAATTACTTTTAATATATATATTAATAATTTTTTGCTATAAATTTTTTAATATTTTTCAGAATATTTTTATGGGTGTGGGGTCAAGGGTCAAGGGACGGGTGATGTAACAACATGGCGGCGACCGGCTCCTACGCTACTCTTCCCCGTCCCCTTGATCAAAAGTTGGTATAATCCTACTACTTGCTTATTCAATTATTTACTGTTATTTTTACTGCAATTATTGTAGCATGGAATACACATCCATATTTTCAATCAAGAAAACAATATAATTTAGTACAAAAGGATTTCGTACCATACTTAAAAAATCAAAAGTCTTATAATAACTGCCATGAAAGCATTAAAGTAATTTTGACATAAACATTTTGATTTGTGGCTAGTTTCTTAAAATGATACGCCATAATCTTTCAACGCACAAACAGTATATGGTGCAATACTTTTATTAGAATAGGCACTCAAGACCTCGTTGTTAAGAGCCACCCAAATCTCTCCACTCCACTTCAATTCACATCAGTGATAGTTACCCAGCATAGCCATCAATTTAAAATAAAGAGACATAAGAACACATAAAAAACAAATTAACATAATGTTAACTGTCCAAAACTACATTTTTTCTCATTTTAAACCTCGCTTCTTACAAATATAATCCAGTTTACTAAAGGTACTGCCATTTATGGACTGGTTAGAGTGTAGAACATTCTACATTACAAGTGTAATCTAGTTTCAATGAAACAACTGACCTACAAATCTCACTAATGAGATTTCAATTTTAATGGGAAAATTGTTGGCCAAAATATTTTAGGCCAAGTGAATTCTAGTTAAATCATTTTAGGCTAAATGACTTTAGGCCAAATTATTTTTAAGTCAATAGATGGTTCTGAAATTGCTAATGCCAAATGAGATATGAGGCGCACCAACATTTCAACGTGGGTGTCGCCTTGGCGATGTCTACATGGAGCGGCGGCAGCTAAGTACATGGAGGACCTCGTAAGTTCGAGCGGCTTACTGAGTCACTGTTGGGTGTAACTACACCAGCGAGTGGGACTGTTATATCATAGACTAAAGATAACGACCGTGCTGCTGCGGTACGATCCTGGATACATTCCAGCAGTGGCTCGACATATTTCATACCACCACTCATTGACCTCACAAAGACTGTTTTCGCGAACTAACAAACACCCTACTTTCTCCAGCCCTAATCCAATAAAGGAAGTTCATTCACCCTCCGCGACTGTTGCATAGTTTTCTCCAGGCCCTCTCCGCTTCGCCTGGTTTTATATGCCCTTAGCTAGACCCTTCCTCTTTCCGGGTGTGTTCATGACTATAATTGCGGTCATGACACCAGACAACCCTGCTCAGCCACGATGCATGCACCCATTTTATTAATTATACCCGACCAAGGCATAAAAGGATTGCCCTGAGACGCATCCCATTCTACAACCGTCTTAGCTACTAACAAGCATGCCGGCGTGCACACAGAACTGTGAAGGTGCTCACGCTGGCGTAGCAGGATTTGGGGGCTCGTCAGGGAAAAAATAGGAAGACAGCTTATTCCTCTTCTGCGCATGTACCCAATATTGACCTACCCCAATGATACACAACTGCCAAAGTAATGGTCCACAGTAATGAACGTGTTTGTTTACATCATAATTTTTAATGATCAAGCACTATTATATTCATAAAATGCCTTTACCATTTTGAATTTGATCAAAGTGCATTACAAATTCGTCAGAGGAAGTATACATACATCTCAAAACATTTGTTTGTTAATCAGTTTTCTTACCTAAAATCCAAACCATATATTTGAGTGTTTTAGATAGCATTTGCTAGTACCTTGCTGTGGTTCCATTTTCAATTTCTAATGACAAATGCAACTTACATCTTTGCTTACCCTCTACATGTATTTACGTTTTTATAATACCTAATATTATTTATAAAAACGGATACGAAATTAGTGTAATAATAATTAAACTGAATATTATATAGTAAGCATATTACATATTATAAGAAAACTCCCGTTTTCCCGAACAGTTTCATCCACTTTCCAAGGATAAATGTAGGACTGGAGGAAGCAAACAGAACGACTGCTTACTCTGCCGAAGGACCGCGGGAGGGTAACTCGCTTGCGAGTTCGATTCATCGCTAGTCGCTCCCGTTTGTGGAGATAAATACTAGATAGCAGCACTATGCGTGTACAGTACGGGAGTTACGACAACTCTGTTTCTCGAATAGGAAACGGGAAAACTAAAAAAAAGATGTGTTTACATTTAAAGTTAAAAGTAAAAAATTTCCAATAGGTATAAGGTAAGCATTGCTTACCTTGCGTGTTTGGAATAAACAACGCCCCTGGTTTGTTTATCTTTGTTTGTCTTCCCAGAGAAGGAGAGGGGACGCTGTAAATAGTCGCACTTCTGTAGTTTCCTATACAAATAAATGGAACCAACATTCGTCAGGCTACCAGACCAATATTGCGTGATACAGAAAATAACACCAGATGCAAGTTTTGTTAATAGAGCCACTCCCATTGATACATGAGCTGGTTCTTATTATTTCATCTTGTTTCTGTTCTGAAAAAAGAGTCATATATGTGGCATCCACTGAAGTGGCTTGCATGCATCCATCCGCTTTCATCGCCTGAAATAGCGGCAACCACTACGACTTTGGTTTGACAGTGTTTGCCCAAGTAAGGCGCAGTTTGACACAACCTTACACACGTTTCTCATCTGAGTCAAAGGATAAAATATTTTTACAGCCGTTTCCCCTACAACTCATGTCAGAATGCCCAGTTAATTTTGAAAAATTATGTACAAATAGTCAAGGAGAAAAAAATTTCCTTGTTTGTATTTCTTTGAATATTCCAACAGCTCACTATTAGACACCGTAAACTTATTTTGATGGATGAAAAATTCTTTAAACATCATTTCACAAAATATATCGTCCCTACGCTTTACAACATACCGTAATATAACTATTTGAATTACATAATTACGGCCAAGAATGCATTTTGAATATTTCACTGAAAAATATTTTCTTTCTAATCATGATATATAATTTTAACTAAAATAATCCTAACAGTGCTTTTCCTGAACTATCTAGTTTATGGAGACGGAATAAAATACTTTTTTGTGATACAATGTTATTATATAAGCTTAATCATAAACGTTCTGTACACTCTACTATAGTGTGCAGAAAATAACTGCAACTGTGTTTGTTATGTTAAAATGTGGTTTTGAAAACACTAGAAATTATACACACTACATTCGAATCAGTGAAAACCACTGATTCACAGTGAGATTCAACTACTCGAATCAGTTAAAATGGCTCCACTTAGAATCAGTGGAAACCACTGATTGTTTCAGTGAAAAAATTTCACTGATTGAATTAGTGACGTGAAATTATTTCACTGATTGAATAAATGACTGCCAACTACAGTGGCGAATTAAATTTTGTTTTTATTGAATGTAGTCGAATAATTACGCCAAATAAAGCTATTTACGATAGTTTACTATTTATATTACGCAATTTACCGTAATTTAAAGTAGAAAAAATTTGCAGGTGGCCAGAATCGAACTCACACACCGTTTTATGGTCGCCTCCTTGCCATATGCGCTACGAAGTCAACTTACGAAATCTGAGGAAAATATGTGAGGTACAGTAATAAACGAAATCCTGAACATTTAACTTTCCGTTTGTTACCATTATGATTGTTAACACGGATAGTATATATTAGCGCACTCTCTTCATCACATTATATGCAGTTTAAACCGTCAAACAGAGCGCTGTGACGTTTACATAAAAACGAAATGAAATACATAAAAACTGTATGAATGGCTGTGTTCTCCAATTACCTCATGAAATTGCGTTTTGAAAGACGGAACACATTTTAGAAAGTATTTCGTATTGGTTTTATAAATTTATTCGTTGTTATTTCACTTGATACACTTTGTTTGATTGCCATTTTTAAAGGTTTCTTGATGGCCATTTTTACACGCTGTTTAACTGACTGATTCATCAGTCAAAAATAAATCACTGAGTAAGCAGTCAAAAAAACTGGAGGATCAGTGGAAAATGTCACTGAATCATTAAGAGAAGGAAATCTGGGATTTTTCTCTGATTCATCAGTTAAATTCACTGAAGTGACTGTTGAATTAGTAAGATACGCTTGACTGATTGAAACAGTGAAATACTCACTGATTCAGATTTAGAGTGTAGAAACTGGAAACTAATGAAGTTCTCTTAGATAATTAAATAAATTCACATGTGTTTAAAAACGAATGTCTTAAAAGTTTTAATTGCTTAGTTGCACTTATATAACTTAATCATTCCTGTGGCCACTGCAGATCATACTAGGTTGTAACTATTCACGTGATAAAAATCAGCATCACTGCAAAACTTTATGCCAGCGGGAATAAAACTCATTTCACCGAGGGCCTTTAAAGTGTCAGGCATTACTTCCGAGGAAAGTCTTCTTCAGTGATTAGCTGTTCCATATCTTTGTTACAATGTTCATGATCGCAGAGTGGAAAGAAAATAATTAATCAGCGGGACAATTTCACGCGTGCGATATCTACGTAGGCTGGTCTTAATTGTGTGAATGAATAATTTATTAGAAATAAAAATTGTAAGCGCGTATTAAGATAGACATATTTAGTAACAATGCGTATGTGTTTAAGTTACTCAACTGACTAGGGTTGAAAGATCCTCCGTATTTTAACAGTTTTCCCTTAACTAACCCATATTTCTGTACTCTCCTGTCTCACGAGTTTGATTAAGTTTTCTCTTATATTTTAGACAGTTTTATTTAATTGTTTAAGTGTATTTATAGATTGGTTACATTTTATAGGTAATTTTATTGTAAAACTATAATTTCCGAGTCGCAGTCGATACTTCCAGTTTATTCAATATTCTTTTCTTGCTGGCGTTGAGAAGCTTGGACATTCCGTGGGAGACATTTCCGTTATCGACTAGACGTTGCCAAATACTAAATCTTTTTCCAGAGAAAGAAACCATTTTTTTGTCTTGTACAATTTCAGCTTCTCCTATCACCTTAACTACCGCGTGTGTAGTTCGCGTATTTAATGCGTTTATGAAACTATGGACAAGGAGTATTAAAGCTGAACATTCTAAGACCCTACCCAAGCCGAGCTGACTGCATGAGCGTGTATCGTACCCATTGGGAAAAGAGTTCAGATATGACGCAATCCAATATGCCCTTGTTATGTGTCACCTGTGGGATTATTGGCATAACCGAATTATACTGCTATCTTTTTCCGTTTATGCTGTCTTTCGTGCAAAAAGCCGTTTCAATCCAACGATTCCTTGTTGATGAGAGAATTTTTATCTTAATGAGAGTACATACAACTGCGTTTAATATCTAGTCTATCAATGCTTTCATTTAAATACCAAGCGGTTATGATCACAGGTAATTTAAAACAAGTGTCTCGGAAGTGTGGGCTGAGTGCAATAGCGGAAGTACACTTCATCCATTCCAAGTTAGCAGCCGGAATTATGAATATGAACTACTTACAAAGTCAGAGTCATTGATTGGCTCGTCAGTTCACAATATGATTGCGGCAGAAAATATGTCCAACGACATTTTTTGATTCTGAAGATGAAATATAGTAACTTTGAGGAGACTTATTAAATTATATATAATATTAAAATACTACGTGTGCATGCGTGGGTATATTGATTTACTTGTAGTTTCTAAACGTATCAGTTTGTAGGTTTCCTTGAGGGTAAAACGCGCCAAGTAACCAGTGCATTGCTGTGAAAGAAGGCGGGTCAGACTGAAGAGCCACAATGTACCGAGGAATATAATAGAGACAAACCATTGAAAAATAGACAGAAAATAGCGGAGGATTGATACACACCTCAAAAAGTTTTGTATCATGGTGACACATAAAGAATGGTCACTGAAATGTGAGAGGAGTATTACAGAAATATCGGGATGACAGACGTGGTATAATGTACAGACTGTGTGAATTTTCATCCCACAATTTTGCTCGGGTGGTGAGCAACTTAGTAAATCAGTAATCCGGATGGTGCAAACCGTTTTTGAAGCGTTTAGGTATATATCTCTGTTGCCAGGGGAAAAACAGACAAGTCAACATTTGCCAATAATTGTCAGTAGCTGTAGCTACGTTCAGAAATGCATTAGTTGAGTTCGGGAAGGAACAGGTAAGTGAAATGTACAGGGTGAGTCCTTTAAAAGAGGCCCCGTTGAACATGTGTGTAACGGAGCGAGGGAATGAGAAAATACAGATCACGAGGCCACTTTTAAAATGCTCATCCTGTATTTACTTGTCTGTCTGTTTCCCTGGCAGCAGCCATATAATGCTTGGAATACATAATTCCCTAATTATAAATACGTACCTAAAATAAGTAATGTTTTAGTAATGCGCAAGTGACGAGGTGCGATTCTAATAGCTAACTGCTCACGACGCAAGTGCCGCAGTAGGCGGAGTTGCACAAGTGGACACCTTGGGGTGGACTGAGTACAGCAGCAGTGGCGTGTAGAGAGTATTTTTTTTTACAGGGTAAGCAATATAATAGCCCCACATATTTGAGTGTTTCAGATAACATTTGCTAGTGACAGGCTGTGGTTCCATTTTCAATATCTACTAACAAACACAACATCCATCTTTGCTTACCACCTACATGTCATCACCGTTTTATAATACATAACGTTAGTTATAAAACAGAAACGAAATGAATGTAACAATAATTAAACTGAATATTATTTAGAGAGTATATTGCACATTATAAGAAAACTCCCGTTTTCCCGAACACTTTCATCCACTTCCCAAGGAAAATGTAGGACTGGAGGAAGCAAACAGAACGACTGCTTACCCTGCCGAAGGAACGCGGCAGGGTAACTCGCTTGCGAGTTCGAATCATCGCTATTCGCTCCCGTTTGTGGAAATAAATACTATATAGCAGCACTATGCGTGTACAGTGCGGGAGTTACGTAAACTCTGTTTCTCGAATCGGAAACTGGAAACTCAGAATTAAACGTGTTTAAATTTAAAGTTAAGCGTCAAACATTTGCAATATGTATAGGGTAAGCATTGCTTACCTTGCGTCTATTTAATAAATGTCAGTGTAACAGTAGCCACATAATTAAGCAGAAGGGAGCGTGGTGGCACATACCTGATGGCTCCCTTGATGAACGCAGACATGAGTGCAATTCCCAGGCCGCTGCCAGACACTATGAATATCTCGACGAACTCGCGTCTCTTCTTGAAGTACTGTGCTACCATCAGAGTGGAGCAGTCCCTTGTGATGCCGACGCCAACCCCTGCAAGCAGCAGCCCACTCACTCACTAAAGGATGTTCACCATAATGTGAGCACTTTAGAAATTAACCTTAGAAAAATGTCACTGTACCCGTACGCATATATTTTAATGGGAGCACTGAGCAATATTTGCCATTAAAAATGGTAACGATGAATGGAAAGTAGTTCCATATCTTGACGTCGAATAAAAAGTATTATAGGTTATTCACAGTAAAATAAGCACTTTTGAAAGCCCTGCTTAAGATCTTCTTGCACGTAGGTTGTGTATTCTTCCGCCTAATGTAAGATTAACATTGTCATCAGCCTCTGCACTTTATTCATGCGTCGGACAATGAAACCGTGAAATTATTAGAAAAGTATGTATTTTACATATCTGATAATTTTTACTCTTAGATTCATTCAAAAAGAACAGAAAGCGAAATAAATAATTTTCAGTTATTGGAAATGGTTTCCGAACTCTTTTTATTCGATATTAAGATACGGAACTACTTCTCATCCATCGTTACCAACTTTACTGGGTGCATGTTACTCAGTGCGCCAGTTAAGATATATGCAGGTAGGAGCAGTGAAATTTTTAAAGGTTGATTTATAAAGTGCTCACTTTATCGTGAACAGCCTTTAGGTAACCATATGTGATAACTTAAAAATGTTTTCTTTCGCTTTCTGTTATTTTAATGCACCGAAGTGTAAAAATGGGCAGATTTGTAAAGTATTTACATTCTTAATAATTTCACCGTCTCATTTGACCAACGGACGAGTAAAGTGATGAGGCCCACAGCAAAGCCAATTTTACATAAAGCGGCGGAGTACACTCGTGTATACAAGTAGATCTTAATCAGGGCTTTCAAAAGTGAAGATTTTACCGTGAACAGCATATAGGTAGTATTGCCTACATGCTAGATAGAATAAAACCATGTTTGTTAATTAGTTCATACTGCTAAATTAACCAGCATCTAACGTCCATAATTCCTGGTAGTAAAAATTTTCCCTTCAATAAAAAGGTGGCACCCCCTGTTACTTTATGACGTAGTGAGGTATTGATAGTTTTGTGGTTAAGTTAAATATACCTATAAAATAAAACAATATTCAGAGAATCATAATTTAATTTCCCTTCGCTTTCTATATTTGGAAAGAGACAGCAAAAAATTTTAATTTTTAAGGGCTCATCTCTCGCTTAATATTAAGTTAAGGTAGACAAGGTAATATGAGTTACGTCACGAATTTTTCGGTCGAATTCTGCCCCAACCTGTGTATATGCACACGTAATGAAAACATACAGTTGTTTACTTTCATATATATTTTCGTAAGAAAAAGAGCAAAAATTATTTTTCCCTGTCGGAAATGGAATTTGGGAGCTATGACGCAATTAACTACAGCAGAGACTCCTCATAAAAATGTATTGTTAAGTACACGCACAATTACACAGTATTCGTAGTCCCAGATGAGAAGTTTATAAATGCCGTGCTTCGAGCAACGTAACTAGGAAATACAAAACGACGAGAAGGTTTGTTACGGCCTCGCCAGTATTCTCTGGACGCAGAGGTAGCATGTAGTGACGTGTGCGGTGGGCACCAGTTATAGGCTGTTCACGGTCAAATGAGCACTTTTCAAAGTCCTGCTTAAGATCGACTTGTATGCACATTGCGTATCCTTCCGCCATGTTTAAAATTAACATTGCAACGGCCTTCATCACGTTATTCATGCGTCGGTCAAGTGAAACTGTGAAATTATTAGAAAAGTAAATATTTTATAAACCTGCTCATTTTTGCACTTGGATGCATAAAAAAAAATAGTAAGCGAAAGAAATAACTTAAGTTATCACAAATGGTCATCTAACAATTTTTGTTGGACATTAAGATATGGAACAACTTTCCTACTACCATTACCAACATTACTGGGCGTATGTCACTCATTACGCCCGTTAAAATATATGCAGGTTGGAGCAGTGACTTTTCTCAAACAAAAATGCTCACTATATCGTGAACAGCCTTTACATGCATGCATGGTATGCTACTGTGTCCACTGCACAGAGGAGGATAGATGGCATTTTTAACACTTACTATAAACAGCGTGTTAAATATATTATAAGCGCACATCACTGAAGCTGCCTGTTTGGTTCTGATGACAGTCAGTACGTCATTACTGAAAAAATGTGTTGGTAATGACTACGTGTCTCGAACTGAAACTGCATTGCTGCTGCCGAAAGTTTTCTGTGAGTTTTGCACGAAAATGGTGGCTCATATTATTACATATATTACACATATTAAATATATTATTACATATATTAAATATATCATTACATATATTCTTGCTCTTGCGTATGCAGTAATGAATTATTGAATTATTTCATATTGTAATGAACAATTACCAAGTACAAAATATCCGTACACGTCTATTTCCTAGCACAATTCTCTCTCTCTCTCACCTGAGCATATATACGATAATATGTAATACAAATACCTCTGCCCCAGGTGGACATATTGGGAAGAGCTGTTTCATTATTTCACTCACACACAGCAGTATTCCCCGGTGGCCATATTGCCAGGTCTTTATTATATATAAAAGCTGGAGAATTTATTTCGAAAATACGCAGTATATGTTTGCAAGTCACAAATTTCGGATATTATGGGTGCCAGGCGTTTGTAGTGTAACACATCCATATATATCGCTTCGTGTTATTAATTATTGAAATTAATATAATATATATTATACAATTTTTTAATAACTGCGACGTGTTAGATCTAGAACGATTTCACACCAAGCGAGTGAAGAATCCATGTAAATAGATTATTTTATTATATTATTTAATTGAGCACCAATGTATTTAGCGAGGGACTACGTATGCAGATGCATATCCAGCAATGGAATATTTAATCGAGCACTTAGCCCATTTACTTTACATGCGAAAACGATTCATTTATTCGTACAAAACTAAAATAATAATAAATACGCACTTGCATTGTTGATTTCTTTTACAGATATCAATATATACATATACCGTAGATTATAACCCGAATCAACATAAGGCGTTCAGGTAAGACGAAACAACCATCTTGCAAGACTGACAAATCTTAATAAGTGGAATCGCATCTAAAACAGGTCATTGTCCTCGCTAGTTGCCTGGAAAGTGTAGTTACTCACAGGGTCTCCAGGGACGCAAAAGATGGCAGCTGGTTTGGTTATATAATACTTTCCCCCCTTCAGAAGAAAGCCGCCATCATGGAAGACACTGCAAGCCTTGGTGTGACGAAACGAGCTCAAAATAGTCAATAGAAATGTTCTCCTTCACCTCACCATGCCATTAATGTTTGCAATAAAAATGCCTGGATGTTGTTACCTAACATAGGATATCTTTTTTTTTTTAACAATTCCTTTTATTTAACTTATATAAATTGGGTGATCATCTCATCTCTAGTGATAGAAAAATGCCTATAAGTTTGTACATAATATATAAATTTTTTTTTTTTTTTTGAAAAAGTAACATTTATTTCACTTACATAAAGATGATACGACTCATTGGTGTCCAAAATTTAAGTTTTTCAAATAGTATGTAAGGATAATCAAAAATTATCAGCTTACTGACTTGTCTGCAATGAAAATTCAAAGATGCCAACATACTTATTGGAAGACATTTAAATATAACATGGAAAATTAAATTTAAAAAAATATTTTAGTAACATAAGTTTTAAAACCAAATAGCTTCACTCCACGCTAGAATACCAACACTGGTTTTTAATTGAATGTATTTGCAAATCGAGATGAAACACATTTTAACAATCTCGTGATTGTCGCTAAGTTTGAAGATGTCTTTTTAAGTATGCAGTTTCTACACAACTTGGTTCTGTCAGACTGTTGGTGTCCTACTGCATCATAAGCTTGATAGGAAATTTGATTATTTTTCTGGTTAAATTGGGCGACTCACGTACCGTAATTCACACTGACATTCAAGGCGAAAACGTGCGGCAGTTAAGAATAATAATAATTAGTCGGCCTGCATTACATACAAGTGTTATAAATTAAATTCAAGAAAGAATGAGTGAAGAAATTTAGACAGCTCTTAACGTCGAGGTCTTGAGAACCGATTAGGGTGAAGTGAGATGAGTATGGAGCAGCGCCGGAATGAAAGGGTGGGGGAAACGGGAGATCCCCGAGAAAATCCGCCGACCTACGGCATCATTCGGATCCGGCACGATAATCCACATTCGAACATCCGGAGTGACCCGCCAAGGGATATAACCCGGTTCGACTTGGTGGGAGGGAAGCAGGCTACCCCCTAACCACAATGCCTCCTTCAAGGTAGAGCGAGTATGGTATTACGAGTGCTATGTTAGGGAAAACAACTTTCTGTGCGATAATTAAACCTGTTATATACGCTTGTATTGTTGTAATTGCCTTAATTTCCAGCTTCATGGGGCAAAAATTAATATTCGAAAAATTGTTGGGATTAAAAATGAAAATGAATTTTAATTAACGAAAGTATATAACTATGTCTACACCTTGCTTGTATTGCACGTGGACGGGTGAAAAATAGTTTCGTTTTACACAAGCGTTATTGTCCTTTATACCGCACATTGAAAACTAAGAAAATTCTTATTAAACATGCAATAGGTTTAATGATTCGGAAGGTATTCAGCGACTACCATTTTCAAGATATAAAAGGGTTTTATTAATTAGTCATTGGGAACAACTATGTTTCTGAAAGTGTATCTGGTGTACTATTAGGTCTTGTTTTAAGTTCATGAACACCAGTGAACTAAAGGTAAAGACTTGGACAGCAACAAAATGCTCGAATACCGGATTGGTGCTATATTATTCAAGGCAATTCTGTGGCCTTTCTTGCATGCTATGCGACTGTGCAAGGATAGTGTTTCACTCCCTCAAGAAACGGGCTGATATTCATTCACATTGTCTGTAATGTTCTCACCCTACTAACCTTGTACATAGCACCTGAGTAGCGTCTATCGCCCTTCTGATGCCATACATTCTATTCTGCATCTTAACACTCGTTACTGGTTCACACCATAGCTTGCACTGCTTCCGTTAACCGCCATTGGTCCACGCACACACGTCGCGCATGCAGGCATGCCAAGTCCACGCACACACGTCGCGCATGCAGGCATACCAAGTCCACGCGCCCACGTCGCGCATGCAGGCATACCAAGTCCACGCGCCCACGTCGCGCATGCAGGCATACCAAGTCCACGCACACACGTCGCGCATGCAGGCATACCAAGTCCACGCACACACGTCGCGCATGCAGGCATACCAACCCATCCTACTGTCATTGCTCGTCGCCTATATGCACATGACCTTCAGGGCGAGTCATTTAAAAGATGCCCCGTGGGACATGTGTATAACGGAGCGAGGGAATGAGGAAATGCAGTCCAGTGTGACAACTAAGTGCCTTGAATAGGTGCTGGAAGTGGCCGCCATTGACCTCGAGGCAGGTGTACAGACGACACCAAAAGTTGTGAAAGGCACGGGCGAGGACATACTGCAGGATGGCATCGATACGGGGCCACTTTTAAAGGACTCATCCTGTATATACGCGACGTTGTCTCTCTTCCATATCAAAATATCTTCCTCGCCTGTATCATTAGATCCCGAACACATGCTTTGGGCCTACAGAAAAAAAATGCAAATGATGGTTGTTTGTTAAACGTTAAGTAGAAATATATAGGTGGAGCGCCTGTGTGAGAATACGTACACGCAACTCACCCACAACAGTGACGTAGCTGAAGAAGAGCTGGTGGAACTGAGATGCGAATGAAGTGAAGAGACAGCCGAGGGCTGTGACGAGGCCCCCCAAGACCGCAGTTACTCGGGTAGACTTGCGCCTGCACACAGACACTGTGAGAGGAGACACTAGGAGCGCCACTGCGGTGGACAATGCACCTAGCCACACTGAAACACAGCACAACCCCACATCTCTCACTTCTCTGTTGCAACAGCGCCACACATCTCTCACTTCCTTGTAGCATCACATAGCTACACACCGCCATACATCAATCTCACTTCCCTCCTCCACCACATAAAAATACGCCTTTCTCACTTCCGTGCTACACCACAAAGCATCACAGCACCACACATCTCTTCCGTTCTTACCGTTTTCTGTACAGGCCCGCTCTACGTACCATTTCAGTACAACTAAACAAATTACAATAAAATAAATTTTAAAATCGAATAGTTATTAAAGATTTTTATTTGACGTACTCCTATGCCTATGAAAAGTAATATGGTTACCAGAAACAAATGCATAAGGCAAAGTCAACATAAACAGTTATATAGGTAGCTGAGTTCATTTTTTAATGTTCTTTTGAAGTAATACATCTTAATACATCGTAAAACATAAAAAATTGTATATTTTATTTTTTATTAAACCTACATTGTAGCATAACCAGTGGATTATACAATATTTCCTTTTGTTAAAAACACCACTATAAAGCAAATATATAGGCTAATTACTATGGTTATAAAGGACTCAATCATACATTACAAATGATTTTTGCAAACTGAATTTCACGAGCCCATCCTTAATATATCGCCAATTATTTTCACCTTTGACTATAAATATTTGTTTGCTTACAGCTCGACTTACAAGAATAAGGTTTGCTAAATAATTATTTAAAATAAATATTTAATATAAAAATTTCGTGTGAACTTAGGAGAATATGATTCAGAGAGAAACTAAAGGGTTTTAATACTATATTTAAGCACTCGCCATGATGTGAGCTTAGTGAACCAGTGATCAGAGCACATGAATCCTGCATGATAATTGTTTCTTTTTTAATTTTAGCAGCTAACATAGAAAATTTCGAAATGTACATAATTTAAAATTTTAAAACTGATTTTTATAATATGTTTTAGATATATTTTGCTATATTTTTAAAGTTTTCAGCATTTTTCAAATGACAAATACAATAGATGTATGAATATTTTGACAAGGCTGCACAGTGTCACCAGCGATCACGGTAATAACAATAACAAGAGTAAATAAAACAAATTGAAAAAAATTAAATTTACAAAAAATTAATGAAATTGATTTTTAAAATAGAGTAATAAAATTGGAATATCTTTACAAAATCCTGCTTGGAATGTACTTTACAATAATTTGATGTACCTTCTGTTATACGGAAAATTACATCTTTAAATTTGTAAATAGAAATACACACTGGCGATTCGCGCACTCTAGCAGGTGATGAAGGAACTACATAGATGGTGGGGTCGAACGAAGATTGGAAACAGCCTACCAAGAAGAAGAGAAAGAAAAGAGAGAAAGAGATCGAATGAGAGAGACAAGAGAGAAATAGATGGAACAAGAGAGAGAGAGAAAGGAAAGAGAGAAAGAGGTGGAATGAGAGACACAAGAGTGAAAGAGATGGAATAAGAGAGAGATAAGAGAAGAGAGGGAATTAGAAAGAGACAAGAGAGAAAGAGTTTAAATAAGAGAGACAAGAGAGAAAGGAAACAGAGAAAGAGAGGAATAAAGAGAGGAAGAGAGAGAAAAAAGAGAGACGAAAAATAGAAAGAAAAATAGGAAGGAAAGGCAGAAAGAGAGAGGATCGAATGAGAGCAAGAAGAAATGGTAGGACTCCGAGGAAACCCATGGAATGCAAGAGAGATAAAATAGAAAGATAAAGAGACTATGCGGAACAATAAACCATGAAGTACAAAATTGCATACTGACTATTAGGATGGCCAGCAATCGACTAGAACGATTTAATAATTTAAAAAAAAGCTTGTTAATAATTTTTTCTGCATTTTTCTATTTTTTTTTTTTTTTATTGTTTCTGATTTTTTGGGATTTCAAGGAGACCTGAAGTGAACCAAACCTATCTACTTTCTGGCTAATTTTCAATAAAAATAATTTGTAATTCGGGGCACACAGTTGGTTGTCTATTTATTCTAAGTGGAGCCACTTTCACCGAATCGAATAGTCGAATTTCACTGCTATTCAAGGGTTTTGCACTTATTTGAATTTCGAGTGTAAAATGTCGCCGAGATCATAAGTAATTCGTTCTAGCATTTTATAAGATTTTATTTAGCTTCACTTGTTAGTCAGGGTGAAATACTCAAAGGTAATTTTGACCCACTTGTACACATCCGATCGACCTGAAACTTTGTACACAGTGGTAGTTTGGACAGGAATTAAATGTGTGTGCATGTATGTATGTATATTGGAGGGCACTTACACAGACGCCCAACTTGTAGCACCTCTCCAGAACACTGCAGTTTTGGGGAGTGAAACTATGAAGAAAAGCAGGCTATTTCACCGTTGCTCGCCCCGATAGCCGCTCGATCACGGCGGAAGCTGCTACAGTGGGCGGAGATTTTGCTTCGGCCTGGGGCAGGAGCACTTCAGAAATACGTGTTTGTAGACAACTTGCCTACACGACTGGGATGTGAGCAAGGCGGGAAATTATGTCTGTCGACTTTCTAAAGTTTTCTCAGAGTGCTTCCCGGGAAGTATCAACCTGAGTTTAACCTTCGTGAAGGTTGTGGCGAACCTCGAAGTATCAGTTAAGATAACTGGTGATTGCTTGAGCTGAAGAAAGACATGTTGAAGTTTCTCCGAACTGTCCTTGGAGTGGGAGTGATAAGTGATCACGAAGAGGAGAACGTGGTACTGGCTCCCCATCCTACCTCTGCGTGGCCGGGTAGAGTAACGGGCTATAGGGTTATTAGTTTACCGGGCCCAATGCCATATGGGACTTCGCGTTGCCATAATTCTCTTATAGATCCCCTGTAGATGGAAAAGAGGGAACAAAGAAAGAAGTCGGCCTAGGGCCTTTGGCCCCTGGCTTCCAGTTTGGAACCTCTGAAGACTTCTATGTTGACTGGTGACTAGTAGATAGAGGAACTTGTGTATGGACTCATGTTAATTGCTGTTTGTTTGAACTGTTTCAGTGTACCAGGCCACGAACTGTGTATGAAGATTGAGAAGTGTGGAGTATAATAAGGACATCCTTCAGGGAAAGAAAGAAGGTGTGGTTGGGGTTGGAGTTACTTTGCAGGACTTGTACATGGTAAGAGCACAGTAAGAGTTGCCTAAGTAAAAGGAGTGAGTGTGAGGTCCATTGTGCTGGACGTCCAAGTTGCAAGGGTACAACGGCGTCAAAAACTAGCCTATTTAAACGGGTAAAGCAGACTGCGATGAATGCTTTGCTATTGAATCCACAGGTTAAGCCGAGGCCTTTGAAAATGAGGAGAAAGGCGTGAAAGTGTCTACTGGGACTGGAGGTGACTGTCACAAATGTGAACTAAAAGTGTGGAGCAGACACACTTGGAGACTTTCGAAATAGTGGCTATTATGACGGATTGGTTGTCGAGCAAAAACTCCAAAATTAATGTCAAAATTACTTGGCACAGAAGTTTCGAAACCAACCCTTTATGAGCAGCAGATTTTCATTTCATAAATTGCATTGAAAAATACATTTAATGAATATATGATAAACGAAATGTTATTTTTAAATCGCTAATCGAAAAATAAATAAATTTGACATGATCGTACTACTCATCGGATTTTCACTAGTCATATATGGCATACCGGTATATAAGATGTTGCAATATATTTGTAATAAATGTTGTATACATATTAGAGTGGAATTTGAAACTTCACTTATACTCGTTATGGACAATATAAGTTTATTAAATGTACGGATTTAACAGCAATTAGAAATTAATACGGCACATGGAGTAAATGAATTTGTGTTGTGTGGGAAAAATTTATGGTTTGTTTAATATCATTTTATAAAATAAAAGCTTTCGTTTGCTCCAGAAAAAACTTACAGTCTCGAACTTGTTATAGCATTCAAATTTTGCAGTTCTGTAGATGACTCAGGGGAGTGAGCGATGAGGAGTCAGCGGTGAGGTGTCAGCTGTGAGGAGTCAACACTGCTCGGTAGTACAAGTGTTTGAGTTCACATATGTTTGAGGATTATGAAAGCACTGAGGATGTGCAATCAAGTAAGTTCTGCAGGAGTACTTGCATACATTTACCAAGTGTTCAACAATTGCATGGAAAACAATGCAGTTACTCTGGCAAAACCTTTAGTAAAAGTTGAAATACACATCGCGATGTGCAGAGCGAATTTTCAAAGAAACCGACCTCTACAATTTAAACATATGATATGTGTGGTGTAGCATTTGGTAGATGCGATAATCTAAAGAGACATACTTGTTAGTGCAAAGGTGACGCACCTTTGCTTGGCTCGAGACAGCGGGTATGAACTTACTGACGGAAGAAAAGGCTATGTCAAGGTTTTTTTGCTGATTCGTCGTGTAAACTAGCACTGGTAGGAGTACCCATAGCATTACCCTGGTTTGGTAGGAGTACCCATAACATTACCCTGGTTTGGCAGGAGTACCCATAGCATTACCCTGGTTTGGCAGGAGTACCCATAGCATTACCCTGGTTTGGTAGGAGTACCATAGAATTACCCTGGTTTGGCAGGAGTACCCATAGCATTACCCTGGTTTGGTAGGAGTACCCATAGCATTACCCTGGTTTGGCAGGAGTACCCATAGCATTACCCTGGTTTGGTAGGAGTACCATAGAATTACCCTGGTTTGGCAGGAGTACCCATAGCATTACCCTGGTTTGGCAGGAGTACCCATAGCATTACCCTGGTTTGGTAGGAGTACCCATAGCATTACCCTGGTTTGGCAGGAGTACCCATAGCATTACACTGGTTTGGTAGGAGTACCCATAGCATTACCCTGGTTTGGTAGGAGTACCCATAGCATTACCCTGGTTTGGTAGGAGTACCCATAGCATTACCCTGGTTTGTATCATGGTACAAAACAGTGTGTGATGAAGGGGACACGAGTGTGGCACACATTCAGTATGGAAAGTACGAGTTACATGAACGTTCGAAAGTTGTAAACAACATACATACATCGTTAACATGTGAAGCGAAAAATTTAGATGTTACAAGTGTTCAGGATGGTGAGAACGAGGATGTGAGCTCCAAGACTTTTAGTGATGATGTGAAATACGTATATTCTAATAACGATGACATGATATCTCCAAAGCAAAAGCATAAACGTGTTGTGGAAGATAGGGGTTATTTAAAGTTGCGGTCGAAGGAACTTAAATTTGTATCTGGTATTCTACTCCAGAGGTATCTCACAATCTACTCATCACATAAGAACATACATGTAGAGGTATATAGTGAACCCTCTGCGAAGTGTGTAGTTAAGTCTAGCCACTTAGTTTCTATCAAGAACGAGTAACTGGGGTAGTGACTCGTTCTTGATAGACTGCAGGTGTTGGTTTCATTGGAAAGGAAAGGATATATTTCTGTCGGTGAACAGGTAATTCGGTTATTGATGAACTCAGAGCTAGAGTTTTTATTGAATGACTTATTATGTATGCGTGGGAATTAGTTAATACAAGGAATAAATGGGAACATTAGAAACGAAAAAATGTCTGATATATTGTTTTATAAATTCCTAACACCTAGGAATGTATATACTGCTATGTACATATAAATGGTATGTAGGCTTTAAATATTTGCTATGGTGTCCAGATGAGACCTCCCTGATTTAAAAGTACATTATAAAAAAATACTAAACATAGAATTATGCAGTTTACACCATCTTGCCGGCTAGCACCGTGGCAGTAGCTAGCCTCTGCCGCACATTCAGTCTCTAACAGAATTCAGGTGGCTGTACCGTGCGATGTAGACCTTTAGCATTAAATTCAAATTGTTAGGTAAACTTTGGTGAATAGTTAAATAATTTGTTTTCTGTTTGTGATTTGCAATGAGAAGACAGCCGCCTTGAAGTGGCAATGGACCGGCCATGTTGCTCGAACGAAAGATGAAAGACGGACAAAAACGGTGTTGGAATGGAGACCAAGAAATCATCGGATACCAAGAGAAAGACCACCAGACCGTTTGGACAAAGATATATGCAGGGTTGTTGGAGTTAACTGGTAGAGAATCGCCAAAGACCATTTTACCTGGAGAAGACTATTGAAATTCAACCTGAATTCCTAACTCTAAGAGACCACATCATTTCATGATTGAACTGGCTGATGATGATGATGAAAGTGGTGATGATTATTTGTAATGCATGTGCTTGATGAATAAGCAAATGCGAAAATTTTTACTTTCTTTCTAATTTTGACTATTTCATTTGACCGAAGCATGAATAAAGTGGCGAAACCCATGGAAATGTTAATTTTAAATGATATGTTGGAGGACTACGCAATGTGCATAACATTAGACCTTAAGTCGGTCTTTCAAAAGAGCTCAGTACACAGAGAATAGCCTATAGCACTTATTACACACTTTGTAATTTGAATGGTTTGAGTGTACGATGTTATCAGAATCGCTAACAAACGTTCGACGTTGTACATCGTTACAGAGGGCACACATTTCCGCAAAGTACGCCAGCCATGTGAGTTAGCACCGTTTTCAACGACGAATTTTGCATTGCGACATCAAAAATTTTCGCTGATTAGTGATGAAGATGGACTTTTAGTGAACGATATGCTTGTCTGCACTGTACAACTTTGGTGTTACGAAGTCGCAGCTGGGCGCCGGAGCGAAGACTGGCTGGACGAGGCGTGCTACGAATTACAAATGACTGCCACACTGCAGTAACTGCAGGCAGGCTTTCTTGTAGCGGCGAGGATGTCAGATCTGTGGCACCAGCGTGAGTGGCCTTGATAGGAGTCTCATAACACGCCCTTCGTGGCGGGGAATGACGAACATGTATATGTGAACGTCATCAATCTTGGCGCGAAGAATGGCGATCCATTGTCTGGGAGGCTCGTAGTTCGTTGCACCTCGCTTCTTCAAGGCTGCCTCGCCCCATCTGACGTCTTAACTTAGCTACCCCCGGCCCACAACACTCACCCTCCTAGCAGACACACTGCTACTACAGTTCTCATCACAGGGCCATGTCACCCCTCTCCCCTATCTACGGGCTGATTCGCAATTAGACCGACAAACTTCGGGAGGCGATTCGTCACGAAAAAATAACAGGGAAACATATGAGACACTTTATACCTAAACCGAATAATAAGGGATGTATGACCCTTTAAAAAAAACGAGATTTTAAGCCGTATTTGGGCAAAATATCGGTAACGAAGTAAAATGCAATGACAATTCTCGGAACATTATTGTATGTTATCGGGACCTTCAACGTAAGAGCCGATATTTTGCACGAATAAGGCTTAAAATCTCGTTTTTTTTTAAGGGCTCATACATCCCTTAATATTCGGTTTAGGTATAAAGTGTCACATATATTTTCCTTTTACTCTTTCATGAAGAATCACCTCCCGAATTTTGTAGGTCTGATTGAGAATCATCCTATATATATATATATATATATATATATATATATATATATATATATATATATATATATATATATATATATATATATATATATAGTAGGCATTTCGCCATTACACCAACTTATTTATCATCCAACGAGTTCTGCTGTCATAAAAGGGTATATTTAAACTTCGAACAAGGGTGCTTTGTGCTAGAGTTTGTGCCAAATCTGAATTTGTTGAAATTGCTTGTTAATAGCACAATGTTTAAAATAGTCTGTGGTACACATTAAGAAATAGTTAACAGAACAAGAATAAATAAAAATGCATGTTTTAAAGAGACAGCGTAACATATAAATGCAATTAACATTTCAAGATTTGGTCGATTTTGTGTATCCAATGGTAGCTTTGTTAGATTTTTACTTCAATACACTTTTCACCATTTTACTCAGTATAGCAAAAATGCAAGACATGTTTGTAAATATAATTTCAATAAGAGACCATACTAAACGAGTCTTGTTTTCAAACGAACCATTTTGAACGCACTCGCCGGACGTTCATGGTTAGATCGACCGGCGACAAAGTGGCATGCGTTTTACACTGATGAATACGGAACAACTTCCATATCATACAGTGTGCAGTGCATTGGTAATGGCACCACCGACCATAGTGGCATGCGTTTTACACTGATGAATACGGAACAACTTCCATATCATACAGTGTGCAGTGCATTGGTAATGGCACCACCGACCATAGTGGCATGCGTTTTACACTGATGAATACGGAACAACTTCCATATCATACAGTGTGCAGTGCATTGGTAATGGCACCACCGACCATAGTGGCATGCGTTTT
Source organism: Dryococelus australis (assembly GCA_029891345.1). NCBI lineage: Eukaryota > Metazoa > Arthropoda > Insecta > Phasmatodea > Phasmatidae > Dryococelus > Dryococelus australis. The sequence continues at coordinate 15,498,719 of CM057005.1, forward strand.
ACACTGATGAATACGGAACAACTTCCATATCATACAGTGTGCAGTGCATTGGTAATGGCACCACCGACCATAGTGGCATGCGTTTTACACTGATGAATACGGAACAACTTCCATATCATACAGTGTGCAGTGCATTGGTAATGGCACCACCGACCATAGTGGCATGCGTTTTACACTGATGAATACGGAACAACTTCCATATCATACAGTGTGCAGTGCATTGGTAATGGCACCACCGACCATAGTGGCATGCGTTTTACACTGATGAATACGGAACAACTTCCATATCATACAGTGTGCAGTGCATTGGTAATGGCACCACCGACCATAGTGGCATGCGTTTTACACTGATGAATACGGAACAACTTCCATATCATACAGTGTGCAGTGCATTGGTAATGGCACCACCGACCATAGTGGCATGCGTTTTACACTGATGAATACGGAACAACTTCCATATCATACATTGTGCAGTGCATTGGTAATGGCACCACCAACCATAGTATATCCAACAAATGATTTTTTAAAAGATTTCCACCTGAAATGCAAGTAAGGAGTTTAAAAACCCTCTAATCGTAATCAACATTCACGTCCGTATGTGTGCTTCTATAAATATAGGCCTAAGTATATAATTTTCATTTTTGTTAACATTACATGCATTTTAGTGCCCCTCCGCCCTCACCCAAAATGGAAATGTCTATGTTTCTCATGCACAAAAACTCCCTCCTGTAATCTCACTAAGGGATGTTTTATAGGGACTACCTAAGAATCTACTGAGTACAGGTAAAAAATTAATAACAAAGGAAAGCCACGAGGGACATTGTTCGTTGAAGAATCGTGTATAATTTATTCCACAATTTTGTTTTGGCATGAAACCCTTGTTTAAGACGGATTTCTTCCACCGATCCTTATTTGACCTTTGGTGCTGGTGGTTATGTACAGGCAAATCCTGTTGGGTGAAACTATTCAATTCACCATATGGCAGTACAATTGATATCTGTAACGTGTATACTGTACTATAAAGCCGATATTGCACGATACCTGCCGCCTTAGTTGGTTCTTGTACAAGCTTCTCCAAGCCCTGGTGTACGAGTCGGTATACCAGCCGCTATATGAGCCGCCATGGAAGATTAATTTTACACGACAGCAGTTTGCGTAATAGAATATGGCACCCTCGGTGGATGCGTAATGTGATATGAACCCCATTCTTAGAACTGCTACCTGCGTAAGCCTATGAAAATACTAGCTAGCACATCTCAATATTGCTACATTACTGTTCGACTTTTACATTAATTGATTGCTTACTAGTATAGTTCCATTTATTTGCTTGAAAATGATGTGAAGTCCCTAGAGTGCGAGTGTGTCATTTTAAATTTTGACGAAATTTCTGACTGGTTGCAAAATATAGTTATTTTCTTTACGTACCAGGATATTATCCGCATGTAAAATTTAATTAAAAAAGAATTGGATCCGACGGAATCTTTAACTCACGCCTAAGTTATACACTTTAGTTACAGACGCCTCTCCAATCGCAAGTTAATGAGTTTATATGTAGCATATACCGTAAATAATTGAAATTAATATATTTATAGAGTAGGTAATGTTTTAAGTATTTAGAACATTCTTAAACAGTAATTAAAAGTTGTCATAGCCAGTATTATTCGTAGTTGTCGTATTTAAAATCTGTTAGAAAGAGTTTCAAAATTACGGATGTATAATAAAGATGAAGGCGTCATATTCAGTTTATTCATCAGCTCGTTTCAAGTTGTAGCCACGACGTAATTGGCCAGGTACGAAAGCCGGCGTGGAACCTGCCACGAAAAGTAGGACGGGTCCAATAATCAAACCTGGTACGAAATGTGACAGTACAAGGCGGGAAATGCCATGATGGGCGCCACACTAGCCCGTTTACAGGACGCTTTTGCAGATCTTGAACAAGCTTTTGCGTAATATTGTATCGTGTAATATCGCCTTAAGGCCGGGACACACGTGCGGACAATGTCCGCTGCGGCACCGCAGATGCGTTCCTCGCAGGCTTGGCTTATAGCATCAGTGAACACGTAGCTGAGGCGCCGCTGTGGTACCGCTCGTCCACCTATGTCCTCTAGTACATTGGAGTCAATGGGACACTACAAATGTGTGGTATTGCACGGTGTACACGTGCGGACAATGTCAGCTGCGGCACCGCAGATGTGTTCCTCGCAGGCTTGGCTTATATCATCAGTGAACACGTAGCTACGGCGCCGCTGTGGTACCGCTCGTCCACCTACTTCCTCTAGTACACTGGAGTCAATGGGACACTACACACGTGTGGTATTGCCCGGGACACACGTGCGGACAATGTCAGCTGTGGCACTGCAGATACGTTCCTCGCAGGCTTGGCTTATAGCATCAGTGAACACGTAGCTGAGGCGCCGCTGTTGTACCGCTCGTCCACCTATGTCCTCTAGTACATTGGAGTCAATGGGACACTACACACGTGTGGTATTCTGCCGCAGCAGTGATGTGGCGGGAACTGGATGTGAAGACGTGTTGGACGTATAACTGGTTATCGCAGAGGTGAAAAAACTTCCAGAAACTTGGAATGTTGCTGCTGAAGAATTCCACGACAGTGAGAAAAACCAACGTTGAGTATATTTGAATAAGTGGATAGTTTGAATGGTATGAACAAGAATTAAATTATGAATATATAATAATGTGACGGAAAAAAGGAGCACGCAAAGTCAATGACAACAATATAGGCGTAGACCTCACATTGCACAATAATGCGCAACAGAGTACAGTTAATTTACTTGAATTTATTATATTTCTATGATAATGATAGAAAACATGATGAACAATGTTGATATTGATACCAACATGTAACATTGTAATAAACATTAAATACATCCGAGCATATGCAAATTATGTAACATTTGTCTTTCTGCAAATAACTCAAAGGCCGAGTTACAATTTGCAGTTTATTATAGTTAAGTAAATAGCCACGTGATCAATTTATATCCACTAAAATGTTGTATGTGGTGAGTCATTATTCAGTATTTGCATATTCAATGAAGTAGTGACAACTAAACACTAAATACAAATCCTATATACACAAGAACAAATAATATGCAAATACAAGCTAGGTTGTGCGTACGTAGGTGTTTAAAACTGCAGATTCATAGAACGTAATGTACAACTATAGTAACTATTACATACCTTTAAATTATAGCCTGGGTATAATAGTGGTAGGGACGACAGAGTTCTGGACCGCTAGGCGAATGACATGTAGATGGAGCAGATCTAAAAATTGATTTTGCAGTTTAATGGCTAGTCTGGAAAATTAGCAAATCCTTATCCGATTAAATTGCGAATTTGATTGATCGGATTAAGGTTGAATCAATTTTTGGAAAATGTTGGCAGATTTTAAAAATTTTGGATTATTTTTTCATTTTTGGGAAAAATATGTATATGTAAACAGTGTTATATTTTTGGAGAGCGATGTTCACCCCTGGATGGGTTGCAGGTGACTGATCAGTGAGGTGTTGGGTAATGAGTATATATATATGCTGTGTTTGGTGTACGAGTATCGTAAGTATTATGTTTTGGTGAAGAGCATCGTTCTGTATTGAGGTCGGGAGCAGCAGTAGCAAGACAGGTCCATTCAGTTCGAATGTCTGTGGGCGACTGAGGTGTTGGAGCACTAATTAGGCATGCGACATGGTGGATTTTGGAAATGTGTAATTTGAAATAAATGTTTTAAAATATTATTCTGGAGATAGTAAATAAGTATGAAACCAAAAAACATTAAAAAAGAATGTTTTATAGAACACGAGACAAACTAATGAAAACCACGTCACACGCCACAAATATGAAATAATACTAAGTAGCAAATTAAAAAAAAAACACATTGCAAATAATTTATCACAAATAAATTAAAACGACTTACCCCGATTGACCACTACATCGCAGAGTGACATCATCAGAAGGCATAGCGAGGGGAAGGGGCCGAGTGTCGACGACCTCGAAGCCAAGTGCATGCAAAGTTACGTTATCACGCACGCTGTTGTGCACCATTGCCAATCATATTTCTATGAAGCGATACAAGTATAAATAATTAGAGTTATTTAAATTTATTTTATTTATCAATTGAAAATAGTGCCAAAAATAATCTTTGAAATACAATTAAATGTATTTTTAATGAATCTGTAATGAAAATTTTAGTCCAAAGAGCTTACAATTTTGTACACTTCATGCTTTTCCATGACAGCTGGTAACATTTAAAAACAGAAAAACTTCTCATCCTCAGATGGCATTCAAACCCATGACCTTTGGATAAGAAGACCGACAAGCTAACAAGTCTACCATGAGGTCACATCAAAGCAAGTGCTTAAATGTTGTATTAAAATAGTTTTGTAAATTTCAGTCGGAGTCTAAATGCTTAAGATCACATCTAGTTATTATTTATATATATTCTTTTAAAATAATTATTTATGATGTCGGGCTGTAAGCAAGTGGATATGTATAGTCACAGGTGAATATAATTTATGATCTATTAAGACCAGTCTCCTAAAATTCTGTTTGCAAGTATCGTTTATAGGTCCAGGAATGTATGTATATTTCTGGTACCAATATTAATTTTATAGGCAAAGTGTATGCCAAATAAAAATTTTATATTTTAACAAATTTCAAAAATTTATTCATATTTAATTTTTTTTTTAAGTTGTACAAAAATTGTATGTAGAGTACAGCAAAAAGTTCTCTGAACTTGATTTCTGGTCTCCTCTCCAAGAATATATAATACAAGATGGTAATTATTTACTGCCTCAGCTATTTCTCATAGTCATTATCCTACTCAGATTCTATTAAATTTATGCATATGTGAATAAACCAAGCACCATTACATTCTCTATGTATAAGGTATGATTTAACAACAGCAACAAATTTAATAAATTTTATTTATTTATTTACGTAATTCAGACTACAAACATAAAAAAAAAAACAGAATGCTTAAATTTTCCGCACCATCCATGTAGTATCTTTACAGCAGCGCAAATTGAAAATAATCTGCTTATACGCAGTTCAAGACAGTCCATTCTAGCAAGCACATAACCAGAACCGATTGCCATATATTCTTCTCGACAAAGTTTCACGACTGCCACTGTCAAATAGCTCCATAAAATGAACAAGACGGCTTATAAACTCGCAAGCAGGCACCTAAATATTCAATTTTCCACTCACTGTAACTCATGCATGCCATATGCTCTACCAACCAAAACCAGACTTACAGAGGTTAGTAATAACTTTTTTCTTTATAAGGTCAATATTATATATATATATATATATATATATATATATATATATATATATATATATATATATAGGATATTTCTTGCTATGCAAGACTTAAGTATTTACATTTGTAACCTATGCTGAGTTTAGAAAATATTTCCTACCCTTATGCTAAGACTTGTAAATTTTTTCCGATACACCAACCCATAATCATACATAACAGTTCAGTATCCACCTCACCTAACCTAACCATCATATAAGAACTCTGAATATAATAATTTTATTTCCTCTCACCATCCACTTAACCTAACTTCACCTAACATAACCACTACACTCTAGTCATGTACGTAGGATCTTGGAATGTTTTTTTCTCATTTAAAAAATATAAAGACTGTTTTTTTATAAATAATATAATGAAAAGGTGTACATGTGGAGCTATGGAATTATGGATCTATGGAGATATGGAACTATGGAGGAATGAAGCTATGGAACTATGGTGCTATGCAGCTGTGGAGCTAGGTATTTATATAGCTATAGAGATTTGGAGCTACGAAACAATGGAGTTATAAAGCGAGTCATTGTTGTGTCATTTTTGAGTCACATTTGAGTCAAAGAGTCAAGAGTCAATGAATCAGTCTTGTGAGTGGCTGGTATGGTAGAAGTTAGTTGTCTACTTTAAGTGTGGGCCATGAGTTAAAGCTGCGCGAAGCTAACATGAGGACGAAATACATTTTCACATTGAAAATAACTTATTCACTGCAGGACAATGATGATTAGTTAGCAGCTATCATTGGCCATGTAGAACTCAGTCGATGTTACAAATACTATAGCCCTCCTATGGCATGCACTCGCATAAATGTTGATTTAAAACACCACTCAATTATAAGTCTTTCAGAGAAGCAGATATACATATTACTATGATTATATAAATGTTTTTGTTTATTATTTACATTTTTTTTTGTTTTTATTCGCTTACATATTATGCTGTTCAATAGATAGATCACCACATTTTCGCAGAATATCTGCTCTACCAACCATCATCAGACTTAATATACGCGCCACTCAAACTAGAAATCAATCATATCTCAGCCCACACAGGCCTTACAAAAAAAGCACAAGTCCAACATGTTTGTCATAAAATCAGACACCAGCCAAATATCATACCAGACATTAGCACAAATCAGCCTTATAAAACATCCATACCAACAAAAATGCTGAACGCCACACTTCAGACATACAAAACAAAATATGAGTAGCCTTGCAGGCAAGGAGTACTAGGTACTATACAAACCATAACCCCACCATACTTCGGTCATGCAAATATCACATTGTACATACAACATAACAACTACTCATTTCATACCACATCTATGCCATCCATTAACCCCACCAACCAAAACATACTAGGTGACAACCCTCCAGAATACTAGGCAATAATATTAATCACTCTATCAATCAACAAACCAGTTAATTATCCCAGCCAATCATTCTAAAAGCTTTTCTTATGAAACCTACCAGATAACATAACCCCAGAACATTTAACCATATTGATAACCTAATGGACCTAAGTACTAAAACAGACATGTAATAACTTTTACCATGACATTAGCTTGCCTCAGTCATGCAATGTCAAAAGCCACACAACCCAGCATACTATACTATCTGAATATATCAACGAACCACCACAGCAGATAGTCATACAAACAAAAAAATACAGTCCAAACCACAACATTCTCTCTAACCCAAGCATACCTCAGTCATGCTATGAACAATACAGACCATTTCAACTACCCCCACCTCAGATTCACTGACCATTCATAACAGTCAATTCTATTGACTACTATTTCATCCCATCTAACTTCATCAGTTACACATAAACAAGCTATACCAACAGCCGAGCCAATCAAATATTCCAATCATTAAACTCCAACCATGGTATCATAAGGTAAATAGTACTAATTTAACCATCTGGGACACCAATATAGTCCTAATTCCCATATACCATATCATACTAACCAGCCATACCAGCTAAGTATTCTGCCCCTCTCATACTAACCATCCCATCAAATCATTCCACTCTTAGAAACTAATCACACCATTCTCTCCGCACCAATGAAGCTACACTTTTGTCATACAATACTGCCAAAACAACCGAACATTGATGAGGTGATACCAATCAACATAATAACTAAACCAACCATACAAGAAACTAACTGTACAACCAAGTCCTGCCGATAGGTTATACCATTAAGATGTACTAGCTATAAAAAACTAAACCATACAGGCAGCCCACATGGGCAGATAATACCATCATATTAATCCATCCATTTCAGCAATTCCAAGTGACTAAACCAACCCAAAATATACTGAGGAGACATACTAACAAAACATAATTCCTAAACAAGATACCCACCGATTAAAACAATGCAGAGAGATCATACATTATAAAAATTCTAAAAGCACCTCTACCAATGATGAGCCTAATTACAATTTATACTTTTATCAGACTGACCAACATAATATTCAAGCCATACATTTCGAACTTCTATATTAACCATCACACCTATCATCAACCTCCTGCCCTCCTGTTTAACAGCCATACAGGCAGATCACACTCAGAGACAAACCTATTCCATCAAAATAAACTCCCTCCTACCATCAACCCAAACTGCTGCAATGTCGCAATTACACATTTAAGACATATTTACTACCATACTGATAGGCCACACAAGCAAGACACACCACCAAATCAGCCAACCAATGAACATACCCAGATCATCATATTATAATAGTATACAAAAAAGAGAGACTGCACTTACATCTCTAGCAAATCTCTCGAGAAGTTCGAAAGGTACACGCGAGTACGACAGACCAACTTGCAAAGGAGATGAAGACGAAGGTTAGGGGAGGATGAGACTAGTTCCAGAATTACCACTAGGGAGATGCGTGTCGACGACAAGGAATTTGTTCCCCACCACCCGACCATATCGCATTCACCTGATGTGACAGCTGGCGAGAGTTTCCGCACAACCCTTGCAAAAAGCAACTTTGCAGTTTCCTACTAATCTGTCGCAAGAAAGAAACATATATAGATCTCGTCCATCACACACAACCCTATGCAAACATCTCAGCAGACGAATGACTGTCACTGATCGTTTTGTAAACGACTCATGCAACCCAACATTTCTAGGGTAAAAAGTAAATATCCGTTCTTACTATACTTTACACACACACACACACACACACACACACACACACACACACACGAGGATGAAGTAAAAGTGAGTAAGTGAAGAGATTTGGGCGGCTCTTAACAGTGAGGTCTTTAGAGCCGATGAGGGTGATTGAATTGAATATGGAGTGGTGCAGGAATCAAGTTGCGGGGGAATGGGAGAACCCCTAGAAAACCCGCCGACCAACGCCATCGTTCGGCACGATTCCCAATTGCAAAAATCCGGTGACCCGGCCGGGGATTGAGCTCGGTTCGCCTTGGCGGGAGGCGAGCAAGCTAATCACTCAGCCACCGTGGCCCCAAGAATGAAGTAAATACCTAAAACTTCATTGCTTGCTACCAGTCTGGTTAACTTAAACACACCAACCACTTCGTGAACGTAGTAGTATACATGGGAAGAATATAACATACCGAAAATGCAGCCATGGGTAATAAACAGATCATGAAGATTAGAATACGCTCCTTTTTTAAAAAATATCTGTGCAAAATTCTTTAAAAAATAAGTATCTCGATATACATCTTACATACAAGAAATAAACAACATATATACCTTAGTCGTATACCACATGCAGGTGAATAAGATATTTATGTACATATTCGGAAGGACAAAGTTTCTAACATTTTACCAGTCCTTACCTATACACATCCAAGATATTCCAATTAGTAGAGAAAATTCCCTACCAGTATTCCATTTCATCTCTCCTATAGACAAATATTTTGAATTCCCTCGCAAACATGTTATCACCATACCAGGATATTTTATTTACCTGAGAGCATTCAGTATAAGAAATAGTTATGTTAAAACCATCTTAACTCCTACAAATCACTCATTTATAAACTTGATTTTTAAAAAGCATGATATATTGCAGTTTGTTTGATGAATGCATTTATTATTCAGACATATAAAATAATTAATTTTATTTTACCCATCCCGATATGTCAGGGTTTCCTTTACCATATTACAATATTATTATTAATTAAATATGTCGACCAGCTTTTCCCAAATGCCGAATCATAATTTAATGTCATATCAAGCTACTATATAACACAAACCTCCATATGCCCATCGAAAATTGTTTAAAATATCTCGTATTATTTCGAGGTCATATCAAAGTAACTGATAAAAAGAAAAAAACAAACCAAAAATCTATTTATACATATTCATCCAGACAAAATATTCTAATTTGTATTATTCCAAAATATCCGAACACAACCTAAAATCCATTTCATTACATAATATCGGTTATACCAAAACGCTTCCATTCATACCATCCAGGACAACATAACAATCATATACGCAATCCTATGAAATAGCCCAGCGAATTTCTCTGATAAAACATATCATCATGTAATAACATAACGCACACATCTATTTAAAAAATACCAACATCCATACAGTTTACCATAGTCAACGATCCTACCTTAACGAAATCTCATTCAAATAAACCATATCATCAAGCCAACAATTAAAAAGTTCCAGCAGAAAATATCCATTGTAACCATCAATACTCTCAGACAGTATCACGCCACACCATCAATTTAGACAAGCCATAGTATCATCTAATAACAGACATACTACCATACCATACTGTCAGAACATACCAATTACCCAACCAAATGTTCCAAATTCTGACCAGACACACTATCACACTATACCATCCATTTTCAAAGACACATTACCAGCAAAATTAACATCATACAAGCAAGTTATACTAAACCTCGATCCATTCATTACGACTACCACCCATGGAAAAAAAAAATGTTTAACTCATAACATTTGAGTTCAAATCATACTCACTGCTAAAATAAACATCCCAAACATCAAATTCTACATATTCTGCCAGACATACATTCTAACTTGTAATACCTCAAATACCTGAACAGAACATAACATTTACTATCTACAATTCATTCCATTATACCATATCGGTCATATAAACACTTTCCTTCATACCATCCATGACAACAAAACAACCATATAAGCATTCCTATGAAATAGTCCAGCGAATTTCTCAGATAAACCATATCGCCATGATCATCACACCATCATCATGAAGACATACTTCATCTTCAGTCAGATACGATCTCAAACACCCAATATAGTGTCAAAGCAATAGCTACTGTAAGTGGTTAACATATGCTATCTCACATTAATTAATAGAGGCTTCCTTTCCTTTATTCACAGATGACACTTTACTGGAAAAATAATGTCATCAAAATATCTTTTATGTCTATTCCAATTACCATTTAAATTGCCAGAGAAGTCCATCTCAATAACTGCACCAAACACGTATATAAATATATTTTAATGTGGATGGTGTCGTATAGCCTAAGTCAGCACATGGCATTTATGTACCTGCATGGTGTCAGTTCATGATAACTTGATTGAAAACAATAGTCTTCCATACCCTATATCTTTATTTCACACACTTCAGAAGTACATTGCATTACTTACATGCACTCAAACATATTCTCCATCCAACAAAAGTATTTATACTTTATGCTAATTTTATAGTACAAATCTTATTGTGAGCAGTCAAAGTACACTTATTCGCATATACAGCATTGCAGTTAACACATGTGTAGGTCTTGTAGCTGATGGCAAATGGACAGTTACTATCTTCGTGTTATCTGGCGCTAGACATGGTCGAGAATGTCTTGCTGCAATACTTGCACTCGCTTCCTGATGTTCGACAAACCGTAACTTTATACTTCTTGTGTGTCTATAGGACATCACTATGAGTAGAAACAGTATCGCATTTATCGCAGTAGAATGACTTGTATACTGGACTGAACAAGCAATCACTACATTCATGTCGGTGTGCATTACAACTTTGTCTAAATGTATTTTCCACAATAATAACATTGATACCATAATGCTTGTAGCGACTCTTCAGGAACCCTTGCTGTAGTCGATACTGTCGGTGTTACAGATGGTAAGTCTTCAACCATTAATGTCATCTTTAGCAGAGTACACGTTCATAGTAGATTATTCCACTCGTGACGATCTGTCTTCCGCCATGGTCGTAGGCGAAATTACATCCGTTCTTACATGATACAAGCTTCTATACTGTCTTCAAAACAGAACAAATAGTATGTTATCCGTTTCAACTCTCTTACTATAGGTTTGCTGAGTAAGGATATGTAAAAGTAATATGCTCGATGTAGTGTTATACGAAGGATAATCAACATTTCCATTATCTAACCTGCGAATTCATCCATAAAACTACGTTTCGTTTTCACACTTATACATCTTTTAGTATTATATAAACCTTTTTTGTTTCATGTTGTGGTTACATTAGAAGGAATTCTTTAGGTAGGTAGGTATGCGAGTTCAGTAACTGTGTCGAGTTGTGCAAGTGATTTAAGTTTTCCATATGTCACATTACCTGATAAAAGTTATCTGACTGCTAGAACAACAAACCATCATATTCACCATACTTTCGCGATGAAAGAAATACGTTTTGTATTAAGTGTAGCAACGACACACATACTTCTTTTGTAAATCTAAAAATGATGTGGTTAAGTTTCAAGTCACTCAGATTCAATCAGAGAAAGAGAACTCTTACTCGAACGACAGACAAACAGCGAATGAGACCTTCTCAACTGTCTTCAATATATGTCTGAAAATTAATTGCATTGTTCAGGATTCAAACCCACGTTACCCTTACAAGAAACTTGATCTTAAATTCAATGTCTTAGACTGCTCAACAACCTGACAAGTTCAGAAAACGTTTGTATAATAACAACTCTTAACTTTATCATTGGATGGTGTCATAGGATCTTAACCTTACTTACAAACTGTTCAAAATATACCGTTGAAAATAGAAAGGAAAAATATATTTTCACCCAAATTTAATTTTAGACACGTAGAAAAAATAAAAAAACTTAGCAATTGGGATAACTTTGAGAAAACTCAAAGACACATTCGCCGTTGTTATAAATGTAAGTAGCAGAAAATTACGCCGAACAGGGGAAGTGCCCTCATGTCTGGGAGACATTATTCCTTGTTGAGACTGTACTCGCCAGACTGTCATATACGTCAGACACAAACGCATTCTCACTGGACCCGGCGTATAAAAATATTATGCTGATAGTTGTGCAGTTACAAACAATATATAAAACACACACACACACACATATATATATATATATGTTTATCTGTGACTTTTGCCTGAGCGGCATGACGAAGAGCGAGAGACCTGCATCGAAGTTTCTCTGCTCTGATGCTTGCTATGCCTTTGCCACATTTACAAAATGCTAGAACTGGTTTCTCGACCCGAAAAACTCGGAAAGTTCTCCTCATTCCCTTCGTCCTTTTTGTAGTGTCTGTATAAACTTGAACTTGTCCGTATGCGTGAAATAATATAATTTGGTGAAGTGGGTCAAACATTCCCACTCGCCATCCTTTCGAGAATGTTTCCGACAGTCCCTGTGACACCACGCATCACTTTAGATGCGTACATGTATTACCTGCTAGGTAATGACACACCATGAGCTGTCAGGTAACTTCAGGTCCTGTCTATGGACAATGCGAAGTAGGCATATCATTATTCTCCATTGTGATCGAAAAGATTACTTCATGGCAGCGAATTTAAAATTGAGAGCGATTATACGTTCTGAGTAATTTTTTTTTAAGCGCGATCCAACTCTTAACACATCTTAAGAGCATTTCAGTAAATTACACTAAATCTAAAAACTACGCGTGCTTGAAAACTATAAAGGCTACTTAGCGTAAAATACTAACATTTTACCGGTAGAATCCTTTAATTTGTATTAATTTTATTTTTCAATTGCGAATAATATTCTTCGTTAAAGGCTTGGTAATGCCTGATGTAACATTCCCTACACTTCTTGCTAAATGTTTTGTTGAACCTTCGAACTTACGCCTATTTAGCATGGCGAAAACTGAAAACCATCTTTTCTTAAGCTATTTCGCATATGTTGATAATACTATGATGGGTTTTCTCATTTCTGTTGTTTATCATTTCAAGTATACTATCACTATTTGGATTTTCTTGTCAGATCTTTGTCGTTTCACAATGCAAGCAAAGAAGTGCACTATACAAACAGTCCATCATGCAAGTTATTTGTAATATCCATCACGTGCCTTGTATTGAAAAGTAAATAATCTGCCATGAACTGCTAGGACAGCTCAGACGCACACCTGCATTGTAAAGAAAAATTGAGGTAAAATTACCTTACATATAAGGATAGCTAAATACCTCTACATCTGAGGTAAAATTACCTGTCAAATGTGGAGCAAGTTTTCAAAACAAGTAAGGTGCTAATCTCTGAATGTATGGAAAAAGTACCTGACAAGTGGGAGGAAATAACCATTCAAGGTAGTATTAACTATATTATATAATAAATGTATATAAAAAATTACACTAGGTATCAGTGCTGTGAATTTATTTTATTACCTGTATCCACTGACGAATAGTAACTGAGACCTCAACCCTAAAACCCTCGACACTTGCTGGTGGATAGGCGCGAACCATGGGCCTCTATCACGATAGGCCGATGCGCTATCCATTACACGAGGACGACATAAATACACGAGTGAGTATAGTGAGTTAAAGTATTGTTTATTCCGCCCATCCTCCCACTTAGCTATTTATACAATACCGAAGAGATGTACGCGCCGTAATGTAATTATCCCATCTATTTATGGAATACTTTACCACTATACAAGTGAATTTTACCCCAGAGTGCGGTAATTTTACCTTACATATAAGGAAAACTACGTTTCCCCCACAAGTTAGCGAATATTACCTTACACTTGTCAGGCAATTTTAACATTATTTTTTACAGTGTGGACAGCGAGTTACGTTATGGAGGAACAAGACGAGGCTCACGTGTAACAGTTTTTCATTCATACAGAAGTCATAGTCGTGCATCAGGCACACGGGAAACTATCTACGGGCGTATTGGAGGCCACAGCCTGCATCTTTTCCGACTTTTCATTCCCGCATGTGGCGACGTGCTCCATTAAACATGAGGCATTTGCATCGTACAAGAGTGTGTGTCAGGGTGCTGGAGGCTCCAGCTCCAGCTCCAAGCTACTGCAGGCTGACGCGCGCCGCCTAGTCCCGTCTCGGCGTGGCTCGACACTCAACTGTCAAAGCTGACTACAGCTCCAGTCATCTTCCGTTTCTTGTATGAGAGCTATTGATGGAAAACCAGTGAAATGTTCAGTTACTCGCAGCATGCACGATCTTTCTGTGGAACAGAAAGTTTACTCTGCCGTTCTTTCACAATGTTACTTTAATTAATATATCAGAACCCGGCGTATATGAATTTTTCTTTTCTTCCAATCCACCAATGGCTATTAATTTGAAAGCATGGGTGTTTGAAGAAATTTTGCCATTAATAAGAAAATGTGGTGAATATAAAATTAAGAATAACATTTAATATTTAGAAACAGAATATATATACATATATATATTTTCAATGAAGTTGGAAAATGTATTGATAATCATACAAATATTTTACGAGATTCTGTTAGCGATGCGATATATGAATTAAATCTAATAAATAATGAAATTAAAAATATGAGACCATATATTGTTCCAAAACATCAAGTCCACAACTAAGACCAAGTTTTATACTATTATTAGAATATTTTGATCTAAATATTGATTACGGTAATGATGTTAAAAGAACACGAAGAAAAATTTTAAAATAAGATTATATACACATCAAGATAGACATTCGAATTGCGAACAAATATTCATATTTGAAAATTAACAAAATTCCATAAATTTTTATCAGAGAATGTAAGAAACTATAAATATCACAGCTCGCGGGAATTGCTTTACTTTAATGGTATGAAGGTTGGAATCCAGAATGTGACCTAACTATATCTGACAGATTTTCCTTATATTTTTCTGGTACATGTTGCTGTAAAGTTTTTTAAAGATTTGATTCTAAAACTTTTTTTTTATCTTTCCATTTAAACCATAACTTTCCTTTCCACCAATCAAATGCCTCTGTTCAACCCCCACCCCTATTTTCCCATTGGCTGATTACTTGGGCGTCTTCGGAAACCTTGATGCCACCAATGCTTCCCATTGGCTAATTAGTCGGCAAACCTCCACCACCTCCATTCCATCCAATAGTTCCATGTTCTCCACCCCCACCAATGTTTTCCATTGGCTAATAGTCGGCAAACCTCCACCACCTCCATTCCATCCAATAGTTGCATGTGCTCCACCCCCACCAATGTTTCCCATTGGCTAATTAATCGGCAAACCTCCACCACCTCCATTCCATCCATTAGTTGAATGTGCTCCACCCCCGCCAATGTTTCCCATTGGCTAGTAGTCGACAAACCTCCACCACCTCCATTCCATCCAATAGTTCCATGTGCTCCACCCCCACCAATTTTTTCCATTGGCTAATAGTCGGCAAACCTCCACCACCTCCATTCCATCCATTAGTTGAATGTGCTCCACCCCCGCCAATGTTTCCCATTGGCTAGTAGTCGACAAACCTTCACCACCTCCATTCCATCCATTAGTTGCATTTGCTCCACCCCCGCCAATGTTTCCCATTGGTTAATTAGTCGGCAAACCTCCACCACCTTCATTCCATCCATTAGTTGCATGTGCTCCACCCCCGCCAATGTTTCCCATTGGCTAGTAGTCGACAAACCTCCACCACCTTCATTCCATCCATTAGTTGCATGCGCTCCAACCCCGTCAATGCTTCCCATTGGCTAATTAGTCACCTCTGGTCCATCTCCCTTAAACTATGGCTTTAGAAGACGCGTCTCCGAAGGTCTCTGTAAAAAGTTGTACCTCGCAATTTTGAAAGGATAGCCCGGTGAACATTTGGTTTCAAAAGCGTGTAGCGATAGCCATGTCACCAAATACAGAAGAAACCATCAGCAATGCAGAAGGCAATGGAGCTAATATTCTTCAGCTCATCCGCACGATATTGGCACGAGGAACAATGTCGTCCATGTCGTTGACTGACATGAACCCGCTACCATCAGACAACCTGCTATCGCCAGTCAACCCGCATACATCAGTCAACTATTACCAGCCCCCGTAATACAGTGTATTCTCACCCAGCCTTGCAGAGAGTCCCATCAGCTCCGACTTCGAAGACAGTAACATCGAAGAAGTGACCGTCGCCGAATTTTCTCCGTTCAGGTCAGAAGACACGAGCAAGTACAGTGAACTGAATTGGGGGTACCGATGCCTAAGTTTTAAGGATGCTAGAGGCATTCTGCAAATTCAATTATTCGATGGCGCTATTCACTGGCTATGCCGTTACGATGAGTTAGAAGGCTGTTATGTGCTGAACACATTAATGTGCGAATATAAAAACGGTTATGTGTACAATTGATGCCCCGACTCTACGCTTCCGTTTTCGCTGGATGAGTTGGTAAAACAAAACTGCAATGTTCACGTAAGTAGGATAAGAATGAACGGAACTGTAAGAACTGTTCCGAAAAAGTAAAAATAATTACACATTTAAAAGGCAGGAGAAATGTGATCGACATAACCACGTGGTATAAAGGCAAGAATTTCTGGACTGGACCTCCACCTGTCGGGAAGCAGCGAAAGGATGGCGACTGGGAGCCCTGGAAGGAGACCGCCAGGATGAGCGCTGCCTGAATGGGTGCCGTCTGAGTGCTTCGGCCGGGTGTTGACTGGAAGGGTGCCAGCCGGGTCCTCCTCCAGAAGGGCGCTGTCTGTGTGCTCCGGAAGGATGTCTCCTTACCGATGTCGGACGCTGCTATAGGTGCAGCTCCGGAGTGTACCATGGACCCCGATGGTGCAGCGCCATGCCACACCGTCCTAAGATCGAGGCATCCAACTCTTCGAACATCTCCCCCGCTGCAGTTAGGAGAGCATTGTCCCACTGGGACCAGAAAGCGACTGTCGACTTTATGAAAATGGCTGCTAATGTCTATAGCCGCAGCAGAAAGTCTTTGAAGCGGGATAATGCCTAGTACGGTGAAATCACTTCTCGGCCGTAGGGCGCGGCCTAAAGAAAATTAATTCGCGCATCTTCTTACCAGTGTCACACCACAGTACGTCATCGTCTTCCTTTGGCACAACGGCACCCCATTTCTCCGCCCGACGCGCCTCGCACCATATGCGGGCGTGTAGTTGCCGAGGGTACCTACGCTCTATTTTGCACTAATGCCCGTGCATTGTGTGTACCCTCCAAAACACGACAAGCACTTTGAAATATTCGCCGACATACCTTTCACAGCGCGCTGCATTACATCAATGCTGCATCAATGTCCAAACTAAATCTTGCAAGCGAGTGTCTGACCCCCCCCCCCCCCTTTGTTGTATTGCTCTGGATACTCCCACCACAGCCTACCTCCCCTTCAGGAGGTGCTTGTTTGCTCGCGAATACAAAAATATACCTATATACTCGACTTTTATTTCTAGGTAGGCAGGACTCTTAAATAAGTTGATATAATAGGAAGTATTTTTTATAAAACTGTATATGTATTATTACCATTAAAGTACTAATATTGTATCGGCTAAATCCTAGCAATAGACAATAGCAACGTAATGGAGCTGGGGACAGTCACAGACAGGTAGGTGGAGTGGGAGGTGTTCCCGCCATAAGAGCCATGTCCATGTCGCGACGCCCATGAGAGGATACTGACGGAGCTGCTAATCATGCATAAGAGCGGAAATGTAGCTAGCTACCAGGAAACACATATTGATTCTAGCGGGGAAATACTTTTATTGATCAGCTTGCGAAGTACGCGTGACAGGGCACGGCTGGGCGGATGTCGGAGAATTACTTTGCGCCAGCTTTATTTTCCGGTTTCCTGCTGGCCGTCCAACTTCTGATGGCAAGAAGAACTTCTTCTGTTCCCGCGAGCCATTACTTTAAATAATATCACCACACACTTTTTTAATTAAAAAAACATTATATTAGAAAAGTAGAAATTTAAAAATAAACTACGCAACCAAGTCAGTTTTGTTTTACATGTATATCTTAGTTACACAAATTAAAAAAACTACAAATGTGGCAGTCTTTAAAAAAAAAAAACACTCAATCTGCCACTCAAAACACATTCGTAAAAATGATTAACAGTCGTTCGATCTGACGCAGACGAACTGGAATGTTCGGGACATCTGCTTGTTCCAAGTTGAGGCCAGCCGTGGACGAACCCGTGTCAACGATGGCAGCACGATGTCACACGTGGTCTTTTGCGGGGGAGCACTTCACAGTCCGATGCAGGTCCCGTGGAATTTTTCTTATGCATCGTGGCGTCGACACGACGGCACAGCCTTCGATGTTTAGTTGGGGCAGTTTGAGTCGACACCTCGCGGATTTTATTGTGAGAAATGACACAGCAGTCAGGGCGTGAATCTCGGCGCTCGTAGACACATTGCCACTCGGAGTTGCCACACATTCTAGAACCTAGTCCACTGTTACAGGAAGAGGCGTATCCCACTTCATATTATGAACCAAGCAATTCCCGGGAGTTCAACAAGTTAATAACTGTTGCATAGGTTCGCCCGAAGTCACAGAATATAACCAGTATTCCCATTCATCACATTTTTCTTCGTAGGTATGCTGCGATCCAGTCTCCCAGAACGAATGTGTTGATTTTAATGTATTCCAGGATTGACAAGACGTACAGGTTCTCAGGATGAAAGTGCGTAATTTTGCTCCCATGTTGACTTGTACTCGAATTGCGACTAATTTATTTTAGGAAATCAAATCATATTTCACACTACCAAAGATATATATATATATATATATATATATATATATATATATATATATATATATATATATATATATATATATATATATTGTGTGTGTGTGTGTGTGTGTGTGTGTGTGTGTGTATGTGTACAACTATGTTACATATATGGGTATGCCACGCGTAACTGCGCATTTATCAAACACCGTACCAATGAACTCGGATCAGCTTCTTTCCTCATTTTACGAAGGGAAAGGCAGCCATAATCGCGCTGTAAGTCGATAATCTCCACTTTTAATTTACACAAATTACTGGCTCATTTTCTTTTCTGTTTGGGTCTGACCACATAAATTGGTTCAAGTCAGAATGTGACAATCCGTGACTGTGATTTCGTTGATCACGTAGCCTCTCTGGAAGCCTTGCAGATTACAACACTTTATTATGACTGAAACGTATGTCCCCGCACCATGAGTATTTACATGCTTAATTACCTGATAACTTTTACCATGCTGGAGAAACAATCGTACTGAACGATCCTGTCGTGGAGTATTAAGCAGTAGGTGGTGGTGTTTCCAGGAACGTTTTGCTTGGTGATTATCTCGATCTGACAGTCGACAGTGCCACGTTCAACGTGCTCGTTTTGCTTCGATGTATCGAATACTAGCAATGGTGCCATATGTCGGAAATTTTTTGGACTCACGATGGGATGCGCCTCGCGTCCGTAACACGAAGATTGGAATTACGAAAACGTATAAAAAGCCAGCAGGTACTGTCCATTTTATAAGTTCGCGTTCAAACCCACGTACAGGTAGATTCCGCTATTCAAAAATATCTTTGACTTTTAGACCTTGCAGTGGTCAGACGTAATATTGTCGGCACTGATATTATGCTGTTTGTTCGTCTGTAGCCCCAGTATGGTGTAGTGCGGTTTATACGTGCTGGAAGACGTCTTCATGACCCAGTGGTTTCGCGTGTCGGCGGCCAGGTATCCAGGCTCCAACTCCTGAATGCTATTTCGATCACTTTTTCTTTCTTGGCATAATTCAATATCTTGACACGTTGGCGAGTGCTGGGAGCCATGTGAGGGATGAACCATTCTATGGTGTTCAAAGTAAGAGAGACAGGCTGCGGGTTTTCTCCAACTCCCAAACCGGCATCCGAATACGATGTGGCTAGTATCAAAACATCCTGCCTCGCCCCTATTATTATTTTCTTGTAATCTTCGGCAAATCCCAGTAGCATGGAGAGCAGAACGCCCACCTCAAACCTGCCTTTGTCAAAATGGGAACATTATAGTCGGCATCTATTCCCCAGCTTGCCATCCTAACTGCAGAGAGATAGTTGGAAATGAGTGATAAGTAAGTCTTATCGATGAGGTTATGCCCACATCTCGCGGCTGGTCGACCGCGATGCCATCAATTTCGTACATTACTCGCTCGAAAAGGTGTAGAATCCCATTTAGTACCAACTTGGTGGTGTTTGGGTGGGTCCCGTCCACCTTTGTTAGCCTGCCTCTTATGCGTACAAAGGACTTGCTAGGCAGGGTGAAAATATCTTCTCACTCTACAGGTGTTCAAACCTCCATTCTGAGAGCGAAAGGTCCGGCAAGATATGGTTTGCAACAGTGCATTTCGATTTATCGAGTTTATTGTTGAATTCCAGGCGCTGATCAACATCGAGGATTTCATCTGCCATGTCGATTTACATTTAAACCGAGGACGCAGAGGAACTTTACATTTTCAGGAGTTAGCTCAACCATTCCCGCATCTTACTGATTTCGGGTTCTATGTACCACAGGCATTTATATATTTTTGTCTTCCCTGCGAAATTTAGTCCCATCGTTTCAGGTGTAAACATAGCATAATTTCTTAGTTTTGGAAATTTATTAGTTCCTCGTCTTGGTCCACGATCGAAACCGCTACTTCGTGCGTGCTCCTTGTAATGATCGGATCATAAATGAGCGTTCTCGTACCTACAGACCTAAGGTGGGGGCGAACTCGTAAATAGTACTGATCGGTTTCCTATTCACGTAATTGCAACTTGCCAAGTTACAGTTTATGTGTATGATATTGACCGGAAAGATGTTTATGACCCGCGGCGACTTGTGTTTCATTCCTGCTTCATACACTCTGTCTTGTGACCCCAGCAAGGTTCCAAAGTTGTCCGGTTGCGTGAAATCTACATCTGCGGAGCAAAACATTTCATCATTCAGGGTATTCGGATTCCCTTGCAATTCGAATGCAATGTTGTGCGGTAGCGATTTCTTTGTGAAGTATTCCATAACCTTCAACTGGCACACTTCGGTAGGAATGCTGATTTCATTCTCATCACTGGCCACTATGTACACGAATGTAGAATTCTCATTTTTTTTCTATTTTGGATATGGAGTTGCAAGTTTGAATGTCCACTAGCCCCACACACCATTCTCCCTCCAGCACCCAACCAGGGTAAATGCTGGCCCGCAGCTCGGACGTTTTACCTATCGGAATGATAGACACAGACATACCGATAAGATCGGTATGGCTGACATAGCCGTTTTATATCCTGCTTAAAAATCGCAGACAAAAGTGTCCACAGTGCCACGTGTTAGGTATCTACTCCGTTTCGTTGTTGTAAGTCAATTCACACATTTTCAGGTACTCGCGCAGTTCGGGCAGAGGATGCAAATTCACAAAACTGTCGTACTATACCGCACGTTTGCCACGTTTTATGTAAGATACCTAGTGTGTATCCAGATTAATTATGGCACATTCGTGTCTCTTGGGTTTAGCAGGTAAAGTATATCTCGCATGAACACTCCGCGAAAATGAGTTATTTTCTATTTGCACGCAAACAGTTTCAAGTCCACGTTCGTCAGTGGACGTCTAGGCAGAGCCACTTTGATTTCCTCCTTCGATTTTTTCCTCTTTCTCCCCCGCCTCCACATTTGATCATCTTCCACGATACGGGGGACAAATGTAGAGTCCTTTACCGATTTTTTACCAATGGCGATAGCTTCCAACATTCTGTTATGGTGGCAGGTTTCTCTGCCTGTTTTCAATCATTCGAAGCCTGCCATCACAGCACTAACGATATTCGTGACTGACCTGGCGATACCAGCCAGAGCACAGATAGCAGGTATGACTGCGGGCAGGAACCCTCCTACCTTGTTCTTCCCTTTACTTTTGATCCTTCGAGGATGCTGCGAGGGCCTTTTGTTTGTACATAATTTCATGCCTAGTTTCGCCTTGGCTTTCATGATGTTGGATAAAGTGAATGTCAATTTTCTTATTTCTTCGGCCTTGTCTGCCTAGTGTCAAGATCCTTGTTTAGGGAGTAAGCGGTGTTGTGTCGCTTTGATCTCGTCCAACGCGTTCATATCCGTGTACATGATCTAGCGTGGTTTCAAAGAACCTGGAATGTAGAGTTCGAATGGGCGATCCCACGACCGGATTTCACTGTCTTTACTTGCGGCGAATTGAATTTAACTGGCCTACAAACGACAAATATTCTTACTTCATGCTTTTTTTGTTTTAGTATCTGTCTATATTCGGATCAGTACGGATGCAATGATGCGTTTGCTGAGTCGCGTCTGTGGTAAAGCATTTGGCAAAATTTACGACACGAAATAACGACCTGCAAGATGAAAACTTCGAGAATGTCATTTCAGTGCAAATTCTGCAGAGGCAGTTTGCTCGGAGCGATATTTTGAAGAAACCTTCTAAAAAATTGTAGCTTTGGGTCTCTGCAACTACAATAATCACCGCTGTTAGCACTACACTTAGCACCGCACCACTGCACTCACCCCAAGATAGTAGTTGTAATATACATACTAT